>OY744526.1:110645542-110650542 GCA_963556195.1 Sepiola atlantica | reverse complement strand
AGGTCGTGTAAAAATGATAATATTGGATATGAAAGTATTGAGAAATCAAATACAGTAAACACGAATAGGTTTTTAATCCTCGGAAAGAAAAAGGTTACCTTAATTATAGTGTGTGTGTGGGTGTGTGTGTGTGCGCGTGTTTTTATATAGTAATTTTTAAGTCAATTATTCTTTTAAATAAACAATTTGATGTAATAAATTTGTGTTTTAAAACAATAAGATTAAGAAAATAAACAAAGTTAGGACGGTTTTAAAAATGGGAAACTGACACGGTGAATGGCAGCGTTGTTGTTTACATATCTAACGTGCCACATTAACGACAGCTGTTTAATCAGATCGACATTTTACCGGAGGGAGGGAGGACACCACTTATTAAACAGCCAATGACTTTGCAATTTTAACGGTCTTGCCATTGAAATGGTTTAGAAAACACGCCGGTTATGAAGAAAATGGCTTTAATTAATTGTATGAATAATTTTTATTAATATACCCTTATCGGAAAATATTGTAAATACATATGTAAATTTGATAATAGCAGTTATAAGTGTATATTTGTAAATATTAATTTAAGTGAAAGTTTAAAGGAATGACTTATGTAAATAGGAAAATCAATCTGGTGTCTGTATGACTTTTAATGACAGTATATAAAGAATTTCAAAAAGATTAGTTACAGCAAAGTAGTCATACTGGAGTTTCGGCTTCAGACAGACAGACAGACAGATACATAAACTCCATTATTAATATATATATATATATATATATATATATATATATATATATATATATATATATATATATATATATATATATATACATATTAACATAAAGATAGAGGCAAAATGCCTTCATAACAAACCATGTGTTTAATGCAGATATTTTTCTTATGATCGAAATCAAAAATCAAAACATGTGTTTTTCTTCTTCACCTTGGCTTTTTCATCTAATATTTCGCTTAATAAAACAACCTCGTCAGAGCTTTAGACATAACAAATGTATTAACCTTTTTTTCGTAAAAATTCTTCCTGGTATTGTAGAAGTGACGTCCGATGTCGTGGACTAACGGTGCAAATGTCTGTTTTGAATTGAACTTAAATCGGGAATGGTCGCTGGTAGTTATGAATTTTGGAAAGTTCATTGTTTAAGCATCTTTTGGATTTTAACATAAAGACAAAGGCAAAATGCCTTAATAAAACACCATGTGTTTGATGCAGATATTTTTTATTAAAATCAAAATCAAAATAAAAACATTTTTTTTCTTCTTCATCTTGACTTTTTCCTCTAATATTTCGCTTGATATAACAAGCCTCGATAGAGCTTTAGACAAATAAAAGGTATTAAAATTTTTTTCGTAATAATCCTTCATGATCTTGTAGAAATGGAATCCGATGTCGTGGACTAACGGTGCAAATGTCTGTTTTGCATTGAACTTAAATCGTGCATGGTCGCTGGTAGTTATAAATTTTCGAAAGTTCATTTTTTAAGCATCTTTTGAATTTTAACACAAAGATAGAGGCAAAATGCCTTCATAACAAACCATGTGTTTGATGCAGATATTTTTTATTAAAATAAAAATAAAAATAAATTTTTTTTTCTCCTTAATCTTGACTTTTTTATCTAATATTTCGCTATATATATATATATATATATAAATATCTACCTATATATATACATATATATATGAATATATATATATATATATATATATATATATTTATATATATATATAAATATCAATATAAATATGTATATATATATATCAATATAAATATTTATATATATATATCAATATAAATATATATATATATTAATATAAATATATATATATATCAATACAAATATATATATATATATCAATATGAATATATATATATCAATATAAATATATATATATATCAATATAAATATATATATATATATCAATATAAATATATATATATATCAATATAAATATATATATATATCAATATATATATATATATCAATATAAATATATATATATATATATCAATATAAATATATGTATATATCAATATAAATATATATATATATATCAATATAAATATATATATATATATATATATATCAATATAAATATATATATATATATATAAATACATATATATATATATATATATATATATATATATATATCTAATAATAATGGAGTTTATGTATCTGTCTGTCTGTCTGTCTAAAGCCGAACCTCCAGTATGACTATTTTACTTAAACTAATCTTTTTTTACTGAAACTAATCTTTTTGAAATTCTTTATATACGGTCATTAAAAGCCGTTAAGACACCAGATGGGTTTTCCTATTTACATAAGTCATTCCTTTAAACCTTCAATTAAATTCATATTCACAAATATACACTTATAACTGCTATTATCAAATTTACATATGTATTCACAATATTTTCCGATGAGGTTATATTAATAAAACTTATTCATACGTAAGTTTATTCATAAGTTTGTTTATTCTTAGCCATTATGTTAAAAAAAAAATCAAATTGTTTAATTAAAATAATAATTGATTGAACAATTACTATATAAAACGCGCGCTCGCACGCCCGCCCCCCCCCCCCACACAGTTCAGGTAAACTTTTTCTTTCCGAGAATTTAAAAACTTTTCTAGTTTACTGTATTTGATTTCTTAATACTTTCATATCCAATATTATCATTTTTTCACGACCTCAACAGAATTTATGATTCCATGTTTTATTTATTTAAAAAAAAGATGTGATTTTTTTTTCTTTAATGTCAACAAAATAAACTAACACATTGTACTGGAAAACTATACAACTGATTGTAGAATAAAATTGTTTAATTAAAAAAAGGTCATTAAACAAGCAACCCCCCCCCACACACACACTGTGTTTACTGTATTTGATTTGTTGGTGCTTTTTAATTTTAGGACCCACGCTAACTTTGCCCCCGTCGTTACAGTTAGGGTTAGGTTTTTTTTTCCTTTTTAATTAAAAATATTTACATGTATAGGGGGGGGAAGATACAAGAATTGGGGGAAGGCGGTCAAAAAAAATTTTTTTTTCTTAACCAAAAATTATTTCAATGACTGGTAATATAAACAAATAGAGGGGGGTACAAAACATTTTTTTTCTTTCTTTTTAAACTACAGGTCTTTCTATTTACAACAAAATCGGGGTAGGGTCGAATTTTTTTTTCCTTTATTTTCAACTAAAAATAATCTTGGTCATAAATACAGAAAATCAATGTCTAACCACCACAGAAATATGACTGGGGCTCCATTGGCTTACACGTGAGCCTTCATTTCT
Source organism: Sepiola atlantica (assembly GCA_963556195.1). Lineage (NCBI taxonomy): Eukaryota > Metazoa > Mollusca > Cephalopoda > Sepiida > Sepiolidae > Sepiola > Sepiola atlantica. The sequence goes on along the minus strand of OY744526.1, from coordinate 110,647,252 downwards.
GATGCGGCAGCGTAGCAAAAATATGCGACTGCAAGGAGGATATTTTTGCTAGTATATATAATTAATATAAAACAATAGGATTGACATAGGAGCGTCACTAACAAAGCCTTTGTTCGCGGGAAGCCCAACGATTGGCTGAGGGAACAACAAAGAATCTGATTGGTTAACTAGCAAGTCATGTATATAAAAATGCCTGACAAAAATAACTCCATGCATTTAGCCTGACGATCCCCCCCCCCCGGGGATGAAACACGGGAGCCTCTGTGTTGCTTGATTGCCATATATATTTTCATTGCTTACTATAAATATATGTATATATGTAAATATATATATATATATATATATATAAATATATATATTTAAATATATATATAAATATATATATATAAATATATATAGCAATATATATATATATATATAAATATATATATATATAAATATATATATATAAATATATATATATAAATATATATATATATATAAATATATCTATATAAATATATATATATATATAAATATATATATATATAAATATATATATATATAACTATATATATATATATAAATATATATACATATATAAATATATATATATAAAAATATATATATATATAAATATATATATATATATATATATATATATATAAAATATACGAAGTCATAAATTGGTTCACAAAACTCCCCCGAAAGGAGTAACGGGAAGTTCATCATGTTTAACATTGATGCATATTACCCATCAATATCCCCTACACTTCTGGGCAAAGCCCTTGATATGACTAGAATTGAAACGTAATAACTAGACTAGAGATCGATATTATAAAACTAGGTAGAAGAACTTTGATTCTGTATAATAACAAAGTATGGACAAGAACAAATAGAAAGAATAACTTCGACATAACTATGGGGTCACCGGCCTCTGCACAGGTAACTGATTTGGTCTGCCTTTACATTTTGAAGGATCTCCATAAAGAGTTACCACTGCTTAGGGGCGGCTTATACAGAGATGACGCTCTATTCTTCGTCAACTCTGGCAATAGAAGGTTAGAGAATACTAAGAAGGATATACACAATTTCTTTAAAAATTTGGACCTTAAGGTAACAATAGACTTAAACCATAAGACAGTTAACTTCCTCGAAATCTGCTTAGACCTAAACAATGGAACATATGAACCATATCATAAACCAAACCAAACTTTCTTTTATGTAGATTCCAATTCTAATCACCCGTGACCCATTAAGAAAGCCCTAATCCCTAGGATCTAAGAGAATATCAAAAGTATCATCTAACGAATCACTATTCAATAAAAATAAAGATTACTATAATGAAGCATTAGCCAGATCTGGATACAATGAGAAAATAAGCTACATAAAGGTAAGCCCGTTGGAGCATAATGTAAATCTCGGGACTCATAGAAATACACCTCACATAATATCATATAACATGGCTATGGGGAATCCCAGAAAAATCCATAGGAGAATAAATACTAATAATACGCAGATTACTGCACCTAGTACTAAACTTAACACTAGAGGATCAACAAATCTACCATCCGTAGTAAAAAACACTGGGAAGAAAAACAGACGTAGAAATTCACTATGGTTCGACCCCCCCCTTATGGATTAAATGTCCTTACTTACATACGTAGACAATTTTACCAAATTATCGAGAGAAGGTTTCCTTGAGATAGTAGACTAGGCAAACTTATAAAT
>OY744526.1:110625542-110640542 GCA_963556195.1 Sepiola atlantica | reverse complement strand
GACAGCTAGGGCAACATCATTCGTCGTGCTGTTGTTCAATATTTGCTTGTTTTACGAACGTAACTATATTGTATCATGTATATTATTATTTATCACAGTGAAACGCGCAAGTACTTTTAAACAAATCGCTTAATCCATTTGTTTTTCAATAGTACAATTTAAGGCGAAAATAAACCAATGAAGTTGTAATAAAAATATTTTTCCTGAGTTGGACAAAAATAAATTGTCAATAAACAATTCAGAGATGCATTTCATGTCTTATAATTGCATACAAAATATCTGGCCTAGACCTTGGGAGTTGAAAACATATCGGGTGAAATTTTCCTCCCCCGAATAATTTACTTGAGCAAATTCTCCTAGGTCGGGCAGAAATATTTACTAAAATAAAAAATGTGCATGAAAATGTCAAAACGTCTATATTTGAAATTTCTAACGAAAACAAACTGTTTACAATTTTAATATTCGATAAAAGATTGTTTATGACAAAGACAGATATTAAATCTACCTTCGGTTCTAAAACACAACAAATTAGTCAGAAGTCTAATTATTTGCTTGTTTAAATTTAAATTTAAGATATTTTCTTTAATTTAATTAACTTTAAACATAGGTTTAATTGTAGAATAGGGATCGCTGTTTTCTTTTTCGCTCATTTCTCTTGGTATTCGCCCAAATTTTGGATGAAACTGATTTTTGGTATAAATTGGAGTTTTGGTCCTGAAATAAAATTCTCATTTACTTTTTAGAGTGTTTAGAATCTAACTTTAATTCGAGGTTTTAATCGCTGGTAGTCATGTTGGTTTTTATTGTTTTTTCCTTGCACTAAATATATTTTTACTGATTTAACATTTTATTACACACAAAAAAAACTTTGAACATTCTATTAATAAAAGCAAGTGTTATCGGAATTTAACGAACATCAAAAGCTTAAAACAGACTAGTCGTGAATTTAAGAATAACAAAATGTCGCCGAAAAGATTGCATAAAAATTCAATTTATATGTGTTAAAAATAAATTAGAAATTTTGGTCAGGACAAAATGTACCATTTCACCCCAAAAATGTATTTGATTGAACATTCGGGGTAATACCGAGCGAAATGGGCGAGAAAATCCAACGGCCGCTGTAGTACAAGTGAACCTAAAATGATTTATTTAGAAATACGAATTAAAAGAAAAAATAGCTTATTGATTCAATCAGCAATAAACATTCTTGTCATAAATACAAAACAAGTTCAAATATTTAAGAAAATAACTTCAAAGACATCTATAGACTCACTGGCGCATTTGAAGACATTTGTTGCCAAATTGTCTCCTTCTTTAAGAAAACTGTCCTATCAAAAATATAACATTTCGATGTGAAAATCTTCTCTCTCTTACCCCTTTACCTCTCCTCCTTCCCCTCATCTCTCTCTCTCTCCATATCTCATATATATTTACCAGATATATAACTAAAAACTCAGAGTTCAGCTTAGACTTTTTTTCATTTCCTTTTTATTGCTGAATAAAAAAAGTAATGTTTAAAAAAAATCAAATGATTTTGGAGCGCGGAGCGATACAACCGCGCTATTTAGTCCCACATGGAGTTGTTCCCGCTCTACTCCATCTGAATATAAAACCATCCCTCCTCTCCTTTGCTTCAGCTAAAAGAGGTGTGCTCCTATCCTTGGTCCTTTTTGGAGGGCTCCGTAAAGCCTTGATTTTCAGTTATAAAAACATAATTATTTACATGTAATCGTACATGTGTCAGTTGTACTCTGCTATAGAAAGTCAACTTATTCAGAAAAGAAAAGGGAACCCAAATGCATTTGGATGCGTCTTTTTGGTCTGAAAAAGTTGACTCTCTCTTTCTCATATATATATATATATATATATATATATATATATATATATATATATATATATATATATATATATATATATATATATATATATATATATACATATATATATATATATATATATATATATATATATATATATATATATATATATATATATATATATATATATATATATATATGAAGCTAAGTTTTGGCAGCACGCTATTCATTAAAAACAATAGACATTTAACGAGCTATCAATTTTGTCGCGCAAGTCAGACCGTGTTAGAATTTACCGATCGTTATTCACTCCACATGGCTTTACGTTATTCCAGTAGATATGTTCACAGATCTTTCAATATTCTCTAAATAATAAATCGCGTTAACTGTAATTAAGTATGTGTTTTTGTATATTTAACTCACACACATATGGTCAATATGTTGTGGTTGCGTTGGAATATATTACTCAGGCTTCATTAATTATAAGTGTGTTCTTGTAACAAGCCTTTATTTACACCTATGATAATTATTAGTTTACTCATTAAATACGTATTACCACCAGTGATATGGGTGAACGGGCATCCGAACAGAAGATTGCAATTCAAACCGACGATTGAGTTGCAAAATTTAGTGCATTGACGGCTATGTATGTCACTGATCGTTACACACTATGTGGGTTCTTAGTCCACTGCTTTAATAATTTGTTTGTACTGATGATAACAATTTTTTTGTACTGATTTTTCAGTCTAGATTAATTGGAAAATATCACGATCATGCCAGCCCATATTATCGTTGTTAAACTGTTTAGCTTGATAAGTATATAATAAGTATATTGTGGCCTTACTGGGTAATTTGTTGGCGACGGGAGGGACTTTCGTCAGACAAACAGATGGCTAATCGCGTTTTTTTACGCTTCACAACTGGAATATTTAGAAACGCTTTACATCTTCCAGATGTGAATTTTTAACTAACATTTGTCAAGAGCTTTAATTTTAATTTCGCACGCAATGTTTATCTTCCACAAAAGTATATTCTACATGCGCTTACGAGAGAGTTCACTTTACAGAATTTCTTTGGGGAGATTGGTTGTCCTAAATTTCTGATCGTATATTATTTAAAGACTTGGTGCCGTACTCGGCTGTTACGAATGTCGAATGTTTCAGAGCTTATACAAAGTAAACTCTTGTGAGTGTAAAAAGGAACATTATATTCTAAACATGAGTAACGCACAAGACTCAATATCGATTCTAAAATATGTGAAACATATTAAAAGTTCCGAATAAACAAATACTACGTTCATAAAAGATAAGATACGTAGGCATGCAAGCAGCCATCGCTAGAACGCGAGAAACAAGAAAAATAAATCAAGTTTACCATGCAGTTATCGTTTCTGACATCTTGATTAGTGCATTTACTATTCAAGATGCACAAAATACATCGGATCTCTGTGAAGTCGGATTGCCACTAACAAAAAGAATCAGCATATATTGATGAACACAAATAGATCATTCATGTTAATTAGAAAATATTTTCTCCATCATAACTTTTTCCGTTTCATATTTTTTCAGTGTATTTGAGTTAGCATACTCGTTGCCCCTGCTCAACAGGATACATTTAAGCCATTGCTTGCTGCTGACAATGAATAGTCTCCAATCTCCGTATCGTATACTGTGGCAGTTCAAGTTTGTGCAGAAGTTGAACAATATCAGGCTTGTACACAGTGTCCTCTTCAAATAAGAAATAGAGGTAATATTGATGTATATTGCGGTGGGAAATGATGTACGCATGAAATTAAAGACTGTCTCGCCTTTTTAGCTGACCTAAAATTGATAGCATCTCATTACGAAAAATTAGTAATAATTACTGAACGAGCAGAACTGTCTTAATATATTAAAACACAGCTATTGATGTAAAATGTGTAATATTATAAGGATGTGCTATTTTAATTGAATATTGCTCAAAATCTGAGTATATAACATCATTAAATAGAAACACTAAAAAAAACAATTAAAATTAAAATAAAAACAAATAAACCGAATACTATACATTAAAAGAAATAAGAAATATCAAGAAAACATCTCTTAAATTAAATAATAACAATCAAAATCACTACGAATAAAATAATAAAAAAGAAAAACAGAAAAAATATTTTAGAAATAAATGATATAAAAGAAAAAATAATAAAAGTAAAAAAAAACTCATATTAAGTAAATAAATTAAAAATAAAGTAATAAAAACAAAAAAAATAAAAGAATAATAAGAATTAAAAGTTGAAACAAGACAAACGTAATAATAATAATTTAAAATTCATGCGAAGACTATTTTCAAATGATGAAAGAAATACTACAGGAAATAATCCAAATATGACTGGTAGCACAAACCAATAAAAATGAAAGAAAGAAATATGATGTGACAATACAGTACTGAAAGAACAAATACGAACACATCATAGTATGATTCATTATTAATCATATTATTATTAATTATATTAGAGAGTTGCGTTATTTTTAGATAAATGTATAAAAGTGCAAACTTTTATTTCAGGTAACTAAAGAACGATAAAGAAAGAAATACGAGAAAGAGTAAACAAAGTTATGCGAACAAAACAGGAGTAAAATGAAGTGTGTTTTTATAATGTAAAATGAATAGTTAACACATCTACTCGCTTAAAAATATTTAAATAAATTAAGAACCTGAAAGTGTTTTACGTATAATGAGAGACAATAAATACGTCAACAATTTCTATACGATGAATGAGAGACAAAATAATTATATTTTAAGAAAGAAATATAAAAAAATATATGAAAATAGAAGGAAGAAAGGATTACGAAAATTTGGATTATTTGGATTATTCTGATTATTTGGATTATTCGGACTACTCTTCTCATCTTTGAATTTATTATTACAACGTATCGGCTGATGTAACCTCCGATAATATTCAATATGAAGACTCAGTAGAGATATAAATATATAAACAAAGTATGCCTAATTTGAAATCATATTTCTTACCATGCATTAACTAATCATATTTACCCACAGAACAATAGGCAAATCTGTAATGTTTGGATTATTCGGACTACCGTTCTAATCTTGGTTGGTATTCTCACAACGTTTCGGCTAGTGTACCCTCCGAGCGTTTTCAGGTGTATCTTGTCGAACTCACGATTTTTTCTGCCGAAATAGGAATCGGTCTGAAAATCCGACAATATAAATAAATATATATATATATATATATATATATATATATATATATATATATATATATTAGATAATGTTACATAGGAAAACGAAGCAAAACAAGAACGGTTATTCTAAAAAAATTGATTTTGTTGAAAGACATTATCTTTGCAATAAACCCAGAGTAAAGAAATGTGGGTGTTTTGAATCCAGTGAACTTGAAGCCCATTCAGGATCATACATTTTACTGATGAAACTCTTACAAATTGATCAAGATTTATATCATTGAATGGAGGGAAATAAAGACTGAAATTAGGTTGACCATTAAGGCATATAGTTAAGTTAATCTGTACTAAATATGTTTGGATTGCTAAAAAGGTTTCTTGAATTTATAAAATAATTCTATGATTAGCATGTTTGGGGTTCGGAAGATACCCCAATATTATTAAACTATTTATGTTGAAACGTCAGATGAAGTAAATTGTTTTTAAGTAATGTTGAAAAAAAGAGCATATGTGTCCAAGAGTGAAGCTAGCTGAAACAAATTAAAACTTCCTTCGCGACCCTCTCCTTAGGGCTAATAACTACTGTAGTGTGGTGACAAATTGACGAGTAACGCTCTTCAATAGTAAGGAATGGTTTATATAAAAACTGGACGCAATCCCTACTTATATCTCTGTGACAACCGTCCTTCGTCTTAGATGTTGGAAGAACATCCTCAGTCGTCAGCAGCAACACTCCTTCTATTCTCCACAGTAATGATCATTTTACTGATTTTTGGTCTATATATTCGCCGCTATTATTTGTGATTTTAATGTTATTCTACAATTAATTTGCAACCACTCTACTCCTTTAGTCATAAATATGCTATCTCAATCGTAAGCATTTCACACCTATGCGCGAATATAGCATTTTTGCGGATGCTTGTGCGCATCTAAAATAATATTTGAAACTTGAAGAAAGTAACAAAATGATCCTTCAAACTTAATCATGATTTTTTATCGACAAACAGATAAGTTTTTACGTAGACACTTTAACCACCTAAGTACGATAAATTACGACGAAAATAATACAATGGTACTAAAAGATCCATTAATGAGTGCAATGGTTCTTACCTGTTCATTATTAGAAACAATTCATTTCATATATTAACCATAACTATAAAAAAGATGTGTGCATGCTTTTTACAATACTTATTGATGCGAATGATAATTGGAAAGGTCTATTTCAAAATGTTAGTATTTTATAAGATTACTTTTTTTTGCTAATAATGTAATATGTCGACACAATAAACATATGAATAACATTGTATCTAAGATAGCATCTAATAAAAAAGGTGATGTTTTCATCCGTCTGTCTGTTAGTCTGTCCGTCAGTCAAAATGTTTCAAGCGTAATAAATATATTGCGAAATATTGGAAAATACTGCATTTATCTAATCTAATAGTACATTGTAATCTAATCTAAATATAGATAAATGGCAATCTTTCCTAAGTATGTTAACATGAAAACCTTTACACTTAAATATAGTGATATATATATATATATATATATATATATATATATATATATATATATAGTAATCTCTAAACTCCTTCAAACAAAATCCATTTTTGCACATTTGCATATTTATTTTATTTTCAGGTTTCTAATAAATAGATACTCTATAATTTATAATTGGTATTGTGAAATGTTATGATCGATTTATAATATTTTCCTCCAAAGTAATGTTATTATAATTACAAAAACAATTTATTAAAGATGTTTTATAAGAAAAACGACAGCTGTTTATAAAAACATGTTTAAACTTTTAGTTTCAAGGGGGATAATTACATGAACACTTCCGGTGCTGATTTTAAAAGAAGAGATACTACATTTTGATCTTAGCCAAAAGGCCAAGGAGCAATACAAATATATTTTTTGTGACTAGACATTTTAAATGAATGGAGAAAAATCGATGTAATCGGAATCTCTAAGTGTAGTATCGATTTTGTTGTCAAGACAATCCTCCCCCAAATTACTTCCTCTGTGTTTGAAAGATTTGATGGATCCTCTCATGTATTGCATCGTCATTTATATTTAAATGTTTTTCAAAATCTTTTCGAATTACTAAATAATTAAAATTAAAAGCCTGAATGGACGCAATTGACGTTTTCGTTCGGCGTTCAATAATCCTTATAATACTATAAGGATTATTTTAATATCTCGCTTATTTCGCTTGATTCTCGCAAGACAATTTTATAAAATTTATTAATTAATCTTAAACTGTATCTATTTTTTATAAAAGCCTTGGAAATCGAATTTAATGCAACGCCTTAATCGTATTTTCTTTCGCGCTTGACTTCAATAAAAATGAAATACGTTTAACTTTATTTTATTTATAAAATAATTGTGGTGTCTGCGTTTACTTTCACATGTATAACAAGGAAATTGGTTTGATGTTATGTGATTTGTAAAATTATTGTAGGGTCTCCGTCTACGCTTGCCATCGATAAATAAGCTACTTTTGCCTTTATGTTATTCCTTTTACACCGGTTAAAACAATATCACGTGATCTAGCCCTTATCTAAGGCAGGAATTTGTTTTTTTCTCACGATTATATAATTGTCTCACCCTATGAAAAATATGCAACCAAAGGGAGTATATATTTGCTAGTTAGATAAATTAAAAAAAACAAAGGTATTAAGTGGACATTATTTTAAACTATCAGATGAAACGTTTTAGGGATTTCTTAAATAAGTATTGATAATTTGTATTGTTTAGATAGGTATGAATACTTTTCTCAGCTTAGCATCCAGAAGCCAAATTCTTTTTTCCTATACATTTAATATTTTATTAATATTAATAAAATAATAAGTTTAACATGCGGGGGTTTAAAATATATTCTCATATATTCACAATGATTTAGCCGATGTAACATCCGACTTTTTTTCAGATGTATATTTTCGAAATTGGGAACCTAAAATCTGTACTTGGGATTATTATCTCGAACACGGGAACCGATGTATCGGCGTACCAGAGTGTGTTAACAATCAATTATAAGTAAATATGTTCACGGTTAGATGTTCATCTCTTAGGACAGGCGGTCTGTAATAACTAAACATAACATAAAATTAACACATCTAGTTTTTATGGATGATGAAAGATGAAGAATTCACCTCCGTGGATTATATAAAAGTTTAATTTTGAAATTGCATATGGATTCCCAAGATCGACATGCACATTAGAAATTTCTTCTATTAGCTTCACAACATCGCAAAGGTGTGTTTATGTGTAGTTTAATGTTGTATTGAAAGAATATGTGTCTTTTGAACTATATTTGTTTAAGATGTAACTTACCGTTTTTTCTTTAGAGTATTGGGGGCACTTTACATGTGACTGAAAAGAAAGAATTGTTTGTTTCGTTAGGGAATTATGCCATCATTTCTGGAAGCCTTTTTCCCTTGTCGGTTAGTTTGAAATTGGAGAGTCTGAAAACTCATGCACTTTAATCGCTTGCATCTGTATCATAAATGATTGGGGCTACGAACATTATGATCCAAAATGGGGGCAAACGCATAAGACGGCCTCGTTATCGAGTCACAACATGTTGCTCGGAAATTTTCTGATTTCCTTCCTAGTTTTTATATATTATTTATTTTGGTGCTTACCTTCTTATCACTTTTGTATGTTTATAAATCTCACACAATTGCATTCGAATTGAATCAACACAGTAATCATTAGATTAAGAATAGTAATATTAGCACACTTTCCGGCCTAATTAATGGCATCGTCGCCTTCTTCAACTCCCGAGTAGTGATCTCCTAGCAGATGGTTTATTTCTTACGATGTTCAAAAAGGGAGATACACAAAATGACACAAAATAAAAACGAAAAATGAATCAATATAGGAATGTTTGAATACAGCATACTGACCCGAATCAATTAGCCGATTCCATGCTTCAAGTCGAATCCATTACAGATCTTATTTGTTATCAAAATAATTATTTGAGTGATTCACTGCATTGTGTTCTGTCCAGGATTTTTCAGCTGGAAAAAAAGATGAAAACTCTTTTTGACAACGTTCTATATTTGAAAACATCTCCCAGTCGAAGTGCACCGTTTCTCAGCTTGTGGTAGAATGACAATTTACCATTTCCGAATTCGATACATTCGCTAAAGGAACACAAATAGTCCACCGCGGGGTTTAATTGATATCAACCTTATCCCGTATTTGAACCACGATACGATCAAGTCAGATACTGAGATTATTGATAAAAATGAAAACATAACAAAGCAAAAAAATGTTACAAGTTTCGTTCAATCCTTAAAATATGTTATATTCATCAGGCCGTGTAAATGGATAAAAGTGACCCCGTAGAATTCGGCTCTTGTTATTACTTAACTCAGGTTAATGGACACCGCCAGTATCTTTGAGGTCTACGATGAGATCCTTTCTCTTAGAATCAATAATGGTATAATGGATGCATTATCTATATAAATGGTATTATTACCTATAGAGTCGGCAACCACCTACGTGGCTATCTTATTGTGAGGCTGGACCTACTGTATATGCACTATTTGATTATGAAAAGAAGCGAATAAACGCGAGGGGTTGATCACGGTTGTTTCTCAAAGCTTAGCCTCGTTTTAGGATATTATATGGAGTAAGTAAAAGAGAAAATATGAATAACATAGATTGGTCGATCATAGTCGAAGACAGCGTGAAAGTTCCCTTTTCCTTGGCTCCCACACGAGATTATGGAGAGCACGCCATTCTTTTCCTCGGATTGTTTCACTTACCTTCTATGCCCCCTTATAATGCTGGCTTTTTAGCAAGGAGGAATTACATGATCTTGTGCAATATTTTAGTTTTTGATATGATTCGATTCGGGGTTGAACCACGGGATCCGGTCCATTCTTAAACATTCTAACCATTTCGGTAAATGGTCCCGATTAAAAAGAAAATAGCTTGCTGTGTTGATACATTGTCTGTGAATGGATAGCCTACAAAGGAACACAACAATCAGCTAAACATGTGCATTTTATCCACATAAAAAATATACATTTTATTAATACAAATAAACACTAAAGGTTTTATATTGGTTATGATACTCGCTCCTTCAAATAGATGTATTTAAATATTAAATAATACTACCATGACCCATTGAAGATTCTACAGATATTTTTTACATATATTTGTATAATTTTATGTTAATGATATAATTTCTTTTGAAACAATAAATGTCTATCAGGGTCTATAGTATTAAAAAATAAAAGTAAAAATAGTAACATAGTAAGCTAAATATGTTTCTTTTATACTTATAGTTGTAGCAATTTAATTATTTTAATCTAATAAATATTACGCGTCTTATTACTGTCAAAATAATTGTCAGGTAAATATTTATTCGTTGTGTATTATTGTTGTTAGTGGCATTTTTTTCTTATCCTATTGTAGTAGTAGTGCATGCAACATTGTTATTAGCATCATTAGTAGTAATACCTCGTTTCATATTGTTAGTCATGGTAATATTAATAGTATTATTTATTGGTGCTGGTGTAATATTAGTAGTAGTATAAAACATATTGAAATGGGATATAACATATACACAACAATCGTAGAAAAAGATATTGAACAACATATTGTTGGCACAAAGCAAAGTGTGGTGTATGTTCTTTTACTGGACTTCGTTTATCAGTAAGTGAGGGGGAAATCATTCTAGAATAAGACTATTTTTATTTGTGTCCCAAACCAGAGTGGTTTTCCTGAGAGATTGAATTATCGCACATTAAATACTGACCTTGTGTTTAGCTATCCTCTCACAAAAGAAGAGGTTGTTCTGAAAGAATTGGATCTTAGTACAATTGTGAACTGTTACAAGGGTGAATAAGGAGCTCCGAATAGAAGAAACTACATAGGTTTAAAGTTGATGGAGCAGGTCCTGGAAGTGGTTGAGAGGATAATTGAACAACAAATAAGAAGTCAAATAAACACAGATAAAATGCAGTTTGGTGTTATGTTCGGGCGAAGTACCACCGATGCTATATTTACTCTGAGACAAATGCAAGAGAAGTATCTTGGTAAGAAGAAGAACCTGTATTTTGCTTTTCTGTATTTGGAGAAATCCTTGATAGAGAGCCAAAAAATGTATTGTGAGATTTGCATAAATTAAGGGGGTAAGTAAATATTGGCTCTTACATTCTAATCTTATGCACATCTTAGTGAGCAATAAAGGTGGGGGTGATCAGATACACAGGCAATAAAACAATGGCAACAAAGGGGAGAGGTAGAAATAGATAGAGAGAGAGATGTAGACAGCAAAATATAGATGAAACATCAAGAAGAGAGGGATAATTAGATATATAGAAACAATCGTGATTGCTTAACGTTCATTTGTCCACTTTTCCGTGACGAATTTGATATTTTCATGATCCATTTCTCTTTCTGTTTGATCATAGCGTGACATTTATCTTCTAAAAGAAGAAGAAAAAAAATAGACGTTCTATGTCGAAAGCGGAGAATGGGTATACAAGTTGAAGGAAAATAACAATATAAAAAGAACCACAAAAAACAATAGTAAAAGACGGTGTAAAAATACAGAATTAAAAAAAGATAAACGGAAAAACGAAAAGAAAATAATATATTCTTAAGAATAAAAAAAGTTTGAAAGGAAATAAATGTGTTCTATTATTTTTTCTTCAAACAATACAAAAAGTAAATACAAAAAATGAACGCACAACAATTTAGATTGATCTGGGGTTACGGAGAACAATTAACAGAACAGACTGGTGATTGGTGTTTTCTTGATGACGGTGCCTATTGTTTTCGAGCGTGATCGTGTTCATTTAGACAGGATATAATCTTAGATGTATTCACAGAAAAGGAATGGTGAATCAGTATATATATATATATATATATATATATATATATATATATATATATATATATATATATATATATATATATATATATGTATGTTTCTATGTGGGGTTAGTGGGAGAGAAGCCAAGAAGTATGCCCGATTATTAAACACATAACATATAGCATAATATTTATAAATACACGTATTACAGAATATCATGACAACATCGGTACCGCCGGTTTCAGATCCAAACGAAAAGGAATTAAATAGGATACTTTACCGGTCTTTTCGACCTCTGATGGATGACAGACATGCACCAACGTTGAAGAGAGTCCGGTTAATATGCCTTTTCTTAATCCCCTATTTGTTCGGATTTAAAACTAATGGTACCAATGTTTTCTGAATTACTGTAATACATATATATATATATATATATATATATATATATATATATATATATATATGTATAGGTGTGTGAGAATATATGTGTTTTCATATACATTCTATTCTTTATATATAGCAAACTTTTTAAACTAGAAGCCTGATGACTCGTTACATTTTACCACAGAGCATATATAAATAATACAAATATTTTGCTACATTCCAAAGACCAAGATTGTATTAACCTTTCCAATCATTCCTTCAAAACAAAACAAAACACTTCGGTACAATTACGTATCCGTTTCGATCACAGAAGAACAACCGTAATGTTTATGCAATTTCCACAGTTTTCTTCCATGGACTTATCAGAAAAGACAGAATGTTCTCATTTAGAAAAAATAGAAAGCGATGAAACAATAAAAATCCCTAAAACTAACAATTCACATCGACTTCACATCCGAGAGAGAGAGAGAGCGAGAGAGAGAGAGAGAGAGAGAGATAAATCGCTACCCAGAAAAAGCAGTCATTTATTATTATCAAAAAGCCATGATAAATACGAACATTATTTTATATATGTATATATAACATTAACAATAAAATAACATATATATATATATATATATATATTGGTATGTTTGTGTGTGTATGTGTGTGAGTTTGTAGTTATCAAATAAATAACGTTTTTATACGGCATTGCTACGTTTTCACGTTTCCAGCGATCATCATATCACAGTATAAACACTATATATTGTGTTTTTCGCCTGAAAATTATGAATTACTTCAGAATAGACCAAACCAACTGTAACATTCAAAGGATTAAACCATAACAATTATAAGTGTAATTATATTTTTTATTTTATGTTTATATATAAAACGTCTCTCAGTCTAGCAAAATATATAATTGATAACATTAACAGTTTTAAGAACATCTGGTGTTCTCCACTTTCTAAAAGTTTTAAAACCAACAAGTGGTAACATTGCTCTAACAAATTGCAAAAAAAGTCTTACATTCTTTTCATATAAATGCACCGTAATTAAATATTTCGTTCCAACGCTAAATACTCATTATATAAAAAGATCCCCCCTGAACACAATTATACAAATTAAATATATATAATAATAATAAGCTAAGGTGAGTTCCTGTCTGTCCTTAGGATATGGTGATTCAAGTGTGAAAACCAATTATAGATTACGTCACACATTAAGGAAAGATAATGGAAAACAGGAGAAGAGACTTGACGGTTGAAGCGTGTAGAGGTTCCATGGGTTGCTACCTTTGTTTGGGGTTGTAGTGTAAATTGTAACTATTAGTGGAGTGTGCTTAACGTAATGTTGGTATTATACCGGCAATACATATATATATATATATATATATATATATATATATATATATATATATATATATAGTATAACATGGTGTATTTATAACCAATATTATTGGTTACATATGTGCATACATGCTTCGTTTGCACTCTTCATATAGAGTTTTTAAATGGCACAATCGAAACATGTATGCAAATATGTAACCAATAATATTTGCATGAATTTAAAGGTTCATTTTAACAACAGATCTACTTGTTATTGCCTACTTTTTATAAATACTGGAGTTTCAACAGATTAAAATTTACAGAACCCAATATAATGCATGTATTATATATATATATATATATATTGCAAAATTACTCCATCTGATAACCCATTAACATATTATACAGATAGACGATTGCGTAAAGAGGGGGGTACGTTCTAGAGTAATAGAATTATCCGATTATTTTTCCAGTGACCTTAGCAACTTATATAAGTCTTCCAGTAAAAATTAGTCCTAGGAGCTTATTAATACGGGGTCTTCATGAAGGAAAACGTCATACACTTTAGCATACACTCATGAAGTAAAACTTGTTTTTACATGAACCCCTACGTTAATAGTAAAACCATTAGTAAACGATTTTAAAACGGCTGTCATAAATCGATGCTAGAATTTCTAAATGTATATCAATACAACTTACCGTCAGATTTTGTACACACTTGATTTCGTAGATCCTTTCATAAAATGTGTGGTGATCTAGTGAAATACACCTTGTATATTTTTTTAGGCCGTTACTTACTTAAATAATTTATGCTATATCATAAAGTAAACAGATTTGATAAGAATCCTATTTAACAAAACAAAAACATATATATTTACCCTTAGATGCCTTACCCTACTATTGTTGCGTCTGAGTAAGCGCGGGATATACATAACAGTAAAAAAAATGGGTTACTTGCTTTCATTCATAACGTGAAATTATATGATTTTAAAGAGTAACAAAATGAGAATAAAATTGGTAATATGGGATTAGGAGTGCTTCATTTACACTGGATCGTTGAAATTTAGTTCAAGTGCTTATTCTGTACTAGTTAACCGAAACGATGACTCTTTTTTTAAGCTGCACGTGGTCTTAGAAAATGAAACTGCCGTGAATATTAAGCATATTAAACGATTGTATATAGAATAGTGAACGAATATGTTTTAAAGATTTTTTCCAGATTCGAGAAGATATACATGCATTTCTTCCTGGCTTTCTCTCATGAGCAAATGAAGGCATCACTTCCCATCCTTTATTGTAAACCCTCTTTTCTCTAGCGCAACGTATGAGGTCATGCTTTTCCAAACATTGTCCTGAACTTCTATGCAAATGTATGGCCCTGTCTCAACAGAGACAAAAGACTACGTTCATACGTGTCAATACAAGACACGATCGCGCCATGCCTCCAAGCCATATGAAGCAATATGTCTTCCGGGCAA
>OY744526.1:110598042-110615542 GCA_963556195.1 Sepiola atlantica | reverse complement strand
TTTGTTGCGAGTAGCGTAAAGAGCGGCTAATATACATTTTAATAAGTTTTCGTGTAAAATTAAATCTGTCAAAATACCTCCACACACACACCCACCCCCACACACACACACATATATATATATATATATATATATATATATATATATATATATATATATATATATATATATATGCGTGTGTCTGTGTGGACTTGTGATGATTTCTAACCATTTTAAAATTATATTCCAAAATCTATATACGCAAATTATTAAAGGTGTTTACAATTGGTTCAATTGATATAATTACACATAAAATGCTTAAACATTGGATTTCATCAGAAATGAATCTTCGTAAATACAAAGAAAACACAAACCCGTAACAATGTCTAAGAAGTTAAATTTCTACCAGAAAGGAACCTCTTACATTATATGTATACTTATCATATATATAAAGTAAAGCCGATTTTACCCCTGTAATTATTTGAAGAATAGAAAATTACCACATGCATCAAATACTACTAACCCTACCACTATATTACGGTTATTAACTCGAGCGTGTTTTAGTAAATTGGTTATATAATTTTTCTCTAGCTAACAGTAAATATTACTTTTGGATCACTATATTTGACTCTCCTCAAAACATATTCCACATAGGTGGTAGCAAAACTTTCCCCCTAAGACTTCAGTGTTGACTCTCCCCACAACACCGGACACTAATAAACAACGTCTACTTCTAAAAAGAGTGGCCGTTAATATTTAATGTTGTATTCTATTATGTTACCACATAATACAACACATCATGCACACATTTAATGGACGCTACCGCTAATTCCGCTGTTTTTTTTTAGAATATCGGATTACGTGGTTTCTACCTTTAACGTATACATTTATACCGATTTCGGTTTTTAGAGAATGCAATTAACGAATATAGTTCCTAGGAGTATTTCATCATTCAACGTCGCATCTACAATTTCTTCAGCGACTCGACTTCTGAATTAAGTAAATATACGCCAAGATACTCTACACTACTACTATAAATTTGACATTTTCTGAATCCTACACTTTTCAAAAATATAATATCAGAAGACTAAAAGAACATCTATTGTCTCGTATGAGAATGATCAAAACCGTGTGTCCGTTGGACCGTACATTTGGTCGGCTTCTGGTAGACGGTAACATAGAACACATTCCAGCGTAGAGTCTGCGTTTAAATTACCTATTTTTTCAATGGACTTTTTTCTCGCTTTCGTGGCCAATTGTTACAAACGCAGATGCAAGACAAAGAAGTTTAGCGTTCGATCCCAGTCGAGTCACATAACTTTTTTTTACATTGTTTAACTTGTGCCAGCGCGGGAGGGAAGAAAGGGGGATTATGGGCCGGCGTTTTTTAACTCCATGTTATTATGGAGTAATATTTCCTTTCTTCCTCTTATGCCCCTTCAACAATTTCAAACAGAACATTCCAATTGTCCGATGTGACCTATTTGCGTAATAAAGGATGTTGCTAAATTATAATTCATACTTTTATATTACTCTCGGGCAACGCCGGGCCACGGACACCACTAGTACAATATAATATAACATAATTAAATATAATATATATATATATATATATATATATATATATATATATATATATATATATATATATATATATATATATATATATATATATATATAGTAGAAGGACCTGCCGAAAGCGTTGCGCGGGAAAATCGAACAACCCAAGTAATCCTCGCTTTGAATCTCATAAACATATTTTTATTCAGATTTTTATTTACTTATACAAATAAATTGCAGTGTGGTGTAAGTGTAAAATTTGTAAACCATTAGAACTGACTGAAAGTGGGCCACGCGTAACTAAATTACATTCTTTTTTCGACATCTATAATTAATATATATTGTGTCAAAAGTTTTTAAAAACAAACCATGTATTATATCAGTTTTTAAGTATGTAAACTACATATAATGGTTGCGATGTATATTGATTGAGCAGATAAATTTCGTCAGAAATTACTATTTTATTCATGTAAATTTTTATTTTCCCATTGAGCTTGAAAGTTTAATAAACATCCGATTTTCTGAATAAGCGTGAAATAGATGTTAGTTAAAGAAATCTATTTTTTTTATTTTGAGGAACGAAACATTTATTACTTGACTACATACATTAACTATTTTTATTATGTTATTTTTTTTAATGTTATAAAATTAAGAAGTATACTTAGCCGAGGACTCGACTAACTAAACATATAAGTGGTATTGTTATGCTGCGTGTGATATGTTTATTGTAATGCCATCCGTTATTCCGTTACATGTAGATGGTATGGGTTTCGTAATCGCAGAATGATAATCTCGTACGTTGCACTTGGCGATGTTTCTGTTTAATAGATCCGAATTTAAAAAGTGTGTTGTGTTATGAGGGCCGGGCACAGGAGATAATTTGCAGAGAGTAAGTATACTAGCCACTGTCTATGTGGATGTTGTAGTTGCTTTAGGAATAAATATAATAATCATTATATGTTAGTGAAGTTATGATTATGTTACTAGATACACGCTTGATTGAATGAGAATATTGCATGGGTATTTTGATAGGGTATTATGCATGTTGCTATTTGTTTGGTCTCGTCAAAGGTAAAGGGAAGGGGAAACACCCAGTAAACTGTATGTGGTATATATATATATATATATATATATATATATATATATATACATATGGTCCGACGTTTCGTTGATCACTTTAGCTTCTTGGTGAGTAGTCGCCGATTTTCCGCTATTTACAGTTAAAGTTCCTCTCTATTTACTAACTAGTTGGCCTATAGGTAAGATCCCCGACTGCGAATCAGTGGCGATTTGTGTTCGGGGTTCGCCCATACCGACCGTTGAGAATTAGTTCCTAGACTGAAGAATGCGTTAGCATGAAACATCGATGTCTCTAGGTATTTAAATATTTAATATTTATTTATAAAAATATTATTGTGTATATATATATATATGTATATATATATATATATATATATATATATATATATATATATATATATATATATATTGTTGTTGTTCAACTATACATTTTAACTCACTATTATTTGTCAGAGAAGTGAAAATCCGGACATACCATATGGGGTAACCCTATAGATAGCACAGTAAAATTCATATTAACACTTAAAAAATGACCAGAGAGAAATGTGTTTTACAATTGTCTCATGGAAAAAAAAAAGTTATTTTATGGATAATTGCACCCCCAATATAAAAAAGAAAACGGTAAATAAATAGGAAAAAATGACTTCTGAAAGATGTATGATCTTGGGTGGGTGGGCCTGAAATATATTATAACATGAGGAAAAGACAAAAAAAAATGTGTTTTTCTCGTTTTCTCAGTGGTACTTTGTGATGAGATGAGGTTAAACGACACGAACTGTATTCGCTTTGAAAATTACATTTTCAAAAGGAATTGAAGTTGCAAACAGAAAAAAAAAGTAATTCAAAACCAACTATAGTCAACGGAATTGAAAGAAAGAATATTAACAACAAAAAAAGGTTTTTTTTCACAAAATAATGTTTTTACTTTTTACAATAATAATTGTTACCATGTAACCATGGAAATTCTACTGATATGAACTTAAATATGAAGTTCCGTTTGGTTTGTTTGTACAATGTTAATTGTAATTGGCAGTACTTAATTAAACACCGTTGTGATCTGCCGATTCGGCGTGCCGCTTTCAGAGCAGTTTTCTATTTACTTGACGCCATCCGAAGGCAGAGTGTAACACAATGTGGGGTTTTAATGTGATGGAAATCCAGTTCACCAAAAAGGGCACACTAGATTAAGACAAATATAAAAATTGTTTCCGTCGAGTAGAAGTTGTTTAAACAAGACCAAGAATATACCAGATGAAGTGTAATGTCGAAATAGATACTACCCGTTGAATTATCTATTTCCAAAAAATATATACAAGTTACATTTTTAAATGATAGGGCACAATGTCATCGAAATCGTTGGTATATGGGGGTCGTTGATCATGTTATGTTTACTATAACGTATTTGTCTATCTTAGCCTTGACTAGAAGCATTGCAGTCACCACAATGCCATATTTATCTTAGGGGTCACCATACTTAAAACATACTAAATTGGTTGAAGAAATATTTATTTACACGTAAACTTACTCGGTAAGTTGAAAATTAGTATTTGTATCTCCTTTGTATCTCCGATTCTAAAAAAAAAGCAACGCTAAAAACAGAACAGACTGAAGGAAGTCAATAACTCCGTACTTGTTGATGCATACCCATTCCGTTCTACCGAGATTATTAAGTAGCATTTACCAGCCCCCTTCCGCAAAGAGCTGGTGTTTAGTTTTATGTGGAGTGTCATAATTTCTGAATACTACAATGGTCTTTATGACCGGTAGACATTTATTTAACGGTTATATAAGTTCTAGTGATTGTTTCAACACATATCCTGAACATTTATCCTTGCTTTATTATTTCTTGATTTCATTAAGAGTGAATATGAACAGAGAACACTATCATAGAAATACCAATAAAAGTAAAAAGACCCTTACAGCTAATTACATCTAAGTTATTATAAGTCAATCTTCATTTTACTGATTGGTCATCAGTTATCAAGGCAAGATGGGCACTGGATTATAAGCGTTAATAAGATTATTGGGTAGACGATGATCGCCGTCACGAGAGTATTGGAACCAGTGGGTGGAATGGATAGAAAATACTGAAGAGGACATGGTTTTTCAAGAAGACGGTTCGACAAGTATTTGCTCACACAATACTTCGAAGATTACCCTGCTTGGGGAGCAGAACTGTGGTATATTGTTCGACAGAAAGGGGCTTTCTAAGAAAGTAACTTTGTTCATGACAATTCAGCTTTATTTTTGGTACAGGGAGAGAGATAGAGAGAGATACAAAGGTAAGTTTGTTGATGCTGACACATGAATGTTTTACAGGTGAACCAGTCATTGGAGCTCAGTTAACCAGGAACATAACGATACAACAGACTACTTAGAAATATCTCGGCTCAATATAAGAGAGTGTAGGGTCTAGAAGTCGATGTTGTACTCTCTCACGACAAGAAACTGTATTCTAAGCTGCACTCTCCCAGATATTACAGCAGTACCCAATCGTATTAGAGATTTAATTAAAATACAGGTGTAGGAGTGTATCACGAGTCAGGTAATTTCAAGAGTGGTAGAATAAACCAATTATCTTCCAGCAACCTTAGCAACAAGATGTTATGCAAGTCTTCAACTTAAGGCCTAGAGTGAAATTCAGTTGTATGGGCTTATCAAAGAAGAGGGTTTTCTGGAAGAGGGAGCCATTCGTTTCGATTCATTAGAACGTTGCTGGTGATAAAAGAGAAGCTGTGTTTAGAGGCGTTAAAAGCAACAATCTATTTCTTCCTCCATTGCACCACGTTCTTCAAGTCGAGGGAGAGAGAGAATCAGAAACATCTTGATCATCAAAGGTATTTGAGGTGCTGCCATGAATAGATTTGCCGTATTCATAGATGTCAAGGAATGATATCAGAATAAGATTAGGAAGAAAGTTTGTCTTTGAACGGTTCCTTAACGCACGCCAGCTGGGTAGATAGAGCTACTATTTACTAACGTTATGTATATGATGACAACTGATTAAAATAAAATCCGTAAAAATGTATAGCATTTTTAAAATAATAGCAATCCTCATTATCTTTTATTGTTTTGAAATTACGGAAAATATTTTTTTTTGTAATTTATTTATATTTAAATGAATAAAATGCAAGAAGATGAGTACATAAATTAACTAATTATTTTTTTTGTTATGTTTTTCGGCAAAATTTCACTGAGTCCGCCTTGTATCAAATTTTGATAAATGTGTAACCAATTTTGGGGGCTTTTCATTCCACAACGGAAATAATAATCTACACGAAATGGAAAATATCAAAGACAAAATAAACTTATCAAACAACTGAAAGACTACCCGTCCTAGGACGAGTAAAAGTAATCCCCCCTCAGAGAACAGTTGTGCAACATTTTCATGCTCTCTTACGAAAATTAAAATCAGAATATAATGCTCCTACACCTTAGTCTAGAAACATTATTTTAATTTTGACTGAAATCCATTACATGTTTTTGGTCCTTGAAAATGTCTGAACTCTAAGGCTTAAGTTTATGGGATCTTAAAGGGAAATTGAAATGCATGGACTCTTGTTTAATGTGTTTCTAATGACTATGGAGGTAATGTTATACAACTCTGAAATATTTGAATTATCAAATTGGAGGGGGTGTCCATTAAATGCACTTAAAATAATCGAAAGAAACTATGATTTTTGAAATATTTATTAATTGATTTCTCTAGATAAAATTTCACAAAAATCGGAGGTATCTTAAATTTCACTTAGGGGTTTCATCAAAGTGTTACTCTCTTTGCCTAAAACAAAATAGAACTAAATATATCCTACATTACCCACTTTTACGCATAGCTGTCGGGTTCAGAAATGTATAATGATTAGTAAATTTGATAAGGAGTGCATCCTAAAAATAGAAATATATTAACATATGTTCATACCCGACTTCATGTAGATGAACACAAGAACGGTTACTGTCTTGACGGGAATGTTTATCCATTATACCAAATGAGAATTGAACATACCAGCCCTTTGACTGAAAATGATAGTTTTTCTATTCAAAAATTAAAAATTATATATACACACATATATATATATAAATATATATATATATATATATATATATATACTATTTTTTTTTCAAAATCTTAAAACGCAATTGCAACTTCATACAATTAATTCAATACGACAACGACTATTTTTTCATACAAAATGGCCGAATAATGTCGAGTAATTTCAAAAGATAAATACAATTTTCAATTCATAAAAACATTTTTGTTGCGAAATTAATTCCTTAAAAGTAATATTAGTACTTGAATGATTTTACCTTGTTAAATACAAGATGAAAAATAATAATTGTTCTTTGGTTTAACGTTCTTTATCGATAAAGTGTGTACATTTTTGTCTGCATAATTTGTACTATAATCAACTCATGGGAACAAACACATTATTTTTTATTTGCTAAAAAAAAACAGAACATTATTCTCATTCGTTATTTCAAGCATTTTTACTCTTTGTTCGCCAAACAAGATATATTTGAGTAAAAGTAATTATCTTAGTTGGACATTCGATCTAAAGACGTAATAAATTGCTAGTAATATTACAGAAAATGCCCTTAAGATCCACCGAAAGTGCGGCAGGATGATGGATCAAAACGAAACTATTGGAAATCGACTCAGATAGACCACCGGATAACGAATATAGAACAATACACGGACGTCTCATGCGTCTTTGGACGGGAATCTATCTCCCAAAACGGAATGAAGATTCATCGAAGCAAGATGGGATGTGCTTCTCACCCAATGACTCACAAGCAGCGCTCTGTTATCACAGATAAGACGTCAGGAAATCAAGAGCAGGATGCAACCCACAGTGCTGGGAATATCTATGCAGTTGCGCCAGAGAGTGAGACGAAACTTCCCAGAAAAAAATTGCCACCGGCCAGCAGTTCGGGAGAATTGTGCATGCTTCACCATACAATAAACAATGCACTGCATACACAATTAGATAGAAATCAATATGATCAACGGTTGGAAAATGTGGTAATGTTATATACCGGATTTGTATGACACTGTATGGTGAAAAGGGGAAATCTAGTAAACCATCAGTCAAGAAAAACAGACGACATAGGGAGAAAACTTAAGAAATAAGGTGGATCTTTGCAAAAAGAATATAACATGGTGATATAATAGAAAATATCAACTGTATAACTATCTCTGTGAGAGAAAAACATTTTCTTTTTATTTATTTAAAATTATTTTTTAATTATCTCCCTTGGACCATTTGGATAATTTATGGATGTTATTTATTAAAGTATTTATTAATATTTATTGTATTTATTTACTTAGTTATTTATTTTAATTTATTTATTTTTAAAAATTATCTTCAATATATGAGAATGTTTTCATACAGCAAAAACTTAAGACGCTCAGCCGTTAAAAACAAAAACAAAAACAGACAAGACGTCGAACCATCAAACGAAACGTGAGACGCTAAGCCGTTGAAAAGTCAGTTGTTTTGATTTCATTGAACAGTTAGATTGAAATGCGATTCAGATAATAGGGCTTCATATCATTGAGGGGGGCCGATACGCAAAGAAGCCGTCGAGAGAAAGGCCCAGAAACGCTTCTGATGACCAACCAGTTTTTGGAGGCTTTAATGAAGTATTCCATAAGTAAAACAGCCCAGGGAATATATATATATATATATATATATATATATATATATATAAAATGACGTAAGAAGCCCTTTTAACAATGCGTGAAAGAATTTATTTCTTTTTTTTTCTTTTTCCAATTAATTTCGAAGTTTACAAACTTCATCTTCAGAGATGTATTTTTTTTTTTTTTTTATAAAATAAACAAACTTTACTTTTGTTTATAAGTAGCGTCGAGATGGTGTGACGCTCTCCACCAAGATGGAATGGGCGGAAGTGAAAAATAATAAGAACGATTATGCCAGGTGCAAGCCGGGAGTTATAATGATATTGTTCGTATTTTTTTTTTTTTTAAGCATTGAATGAAATGTAATAAAATGACGTAAGAAGCCCTTTTAACAATGCGTGAAAGAATTTATTTCTTTTTTTTTCTTTTTCCAATTAATTTCGAAGTTTACAAACTTCATCTTCAGAGATGTATTTTTTTTTTTTTTTTATAAAATAAACAAACTTTACTTTTGTTTATAAGTAGCGTCGAGATGGTGTGACGCTCTCCACCAAGATGGAATGGGCGGAAGTGAAAAATAATAAGAACGATTATGCCAGGTGCAAGCCGGGAGTTATAATGATATTGTTCGTTCTTTTTTTTTTTTTAAGCATTGAATGAAATGTAATAAAATGACGTAAGAAGCCCTTTTAACAATGCGTGAAAGAATTTATTTCTTTTTTTTTCTTTTTCCAATTAATTTCGAAGTTTACAAACTTCATCTTCAGAGATGTATTTTTTTTTTTTTTTTTATAAAATAAACAAACTTTACTTTTGTTTATAAGTAGCGTCGAGATGGTGTGACGCTCTCCACCAAGATGGAATGGGCGGAAGTGAAAAATTCACGCATTGTTAAAAGGGCTTCTTACGTCATTTTATTACATTTCATTCAATGCTTAAAAAAAAAAAAAGAACGAACAATATCATTATAACTCCCGGCTTGCACCTGGCATAATCGTTCTTATTATTTTTCACTTCCGCCCATTCCATCTTGGTGGAGAGCGTCACACCATCTCGACGCTACTTATAAACAAAAGTAAAGTTTGTTTATTTTATAAAAAAAAAAAAAAAAATACATCTCTGAAGATGAAGTTTATAAACTTCGAAATTAATTGGAAAAAGAAAAAAAAAGAAATAAATTCTTTCACGCATTGTTAAAAGGGCTTCTTACGTCATTTTATTACATTTCATTCAATGCTTAAAAAAAAAAAAAGAACGAACAATATCATTATAACTCCCGGCTTGCACCTGGCATAATCGTTCTTATTATTTTTCACTTCCGCCCATTCCATCTTGGTGGAGAGCGTCACACCATCTCGACGCTACTTATAAACAAAAGTAAAGTTTGTTTATTTTATAAAAAAAAAAAAAAAATACATCTCTGAAGATGAAGTTTGTAAACTTCGAAATTAATTGGAAAAAGAAAAAAAAAGAAATAAATTCTTTCACGCATTGTTAAAAGGGCTTCTTACGTCATTTTATTACATTTCATTCAATGCTTAAAAAAAAAAAAAAAAAGAACGAACAATATCATTATATATATATATATATATATATATATATATATATATATATATATACTAGCAGACAAGGTTAGCTGTTTCTTCCAAACAACAATATCGTTTGTTATCAGCTCTCTTCAGAGTGAGTTTCTGCTAGTGTTCCGGAAGCTAGTTTCATTATTTTACTGTATATATTGATACGGTATGTAATAAAAACATGTGTGCATGTGTACAAGTAGAATACTCGCCTCATCAATATATAATCAACATAACATTATTCTTTTAATTTTAATACAGTTTATTTCTTTGGAAAACATGGTAAATTTTACAGCAAAACAATGTGGTCACGTTATTACACTTGTTTTCAAAAATAATAATATTACCAAAGATCAGATAAAATACACATATTGGTTATATCTGACCGTCTATAATATCATAAATACATAAGTATTATGCTCTTATTGTAAAACAATAATGCACTTTATTAAATCTATTTTCACAAAAAGGAATCCAATAATTATTTATATATATATATATAAATACATATATATATATGTATCATTTATTACTATTTAATGTGTATACATGTATTATTTGATATTATATATATGTATATATATACATATATATAAATATATATATATATATATATATATATAAATATATATATATATATATATATAAATATATATATATATATAAATATATATATATATATGTATATGTATATATATCTATATATATATATATATATATATATATATATCGTATGTAAGTGTAAACATTGTCAGATATTTTTATTGAGTAATCGTTATTTTGCGAGGTAAGCAGTTTACAATACGTTTATGTGTGTTTATTTAAAAAGTGTTTAATGACGCATATAGAGTCTCATGCAAATCTAGTTCTATTCTAGAAGCTAATAATGAATAAAGTACATGGAACACATACTTAAACGATTCCCACGCCCTCTAGATATAGTTTTGTCATTTGCTCGCGAGCGAGAAATGTAAACGTAACTCATTGCGCCTTTATGATAGCGAGGTTGCATTGGTCGTTTGTGGGCAAATGTTGTTTACGTGTTTCCCCGCCCCAATGTCGACGTGTCATCCACGAACAATGAGCGTTGAAATTCCAGATATCTCTGCTAGATGGCTTTGTTCTGCACAGAATTGCAGACAACATAGAATAGACAATTCCTTTTGGCCCGTTGCGCTACAGTACCAACGGACACAGCAAATTTACAACGCCCTCTTCGCTCACAATAGTCTAGCAAAAAGGGCTTGAAAACAGATTAGCACATTTCTGTTACTGGTAAATCAGTTTTGAGAACAAAGATATTAATGTTATTGTATTTTGTTTGAAGCCGAAAAAAATCTTTAAAAAATGACTATAGTTTTGCTTAGACGATGACTATTGTATGAACCCAATTAAATAAAAGGAAGTTTCTGTGCGCCTGTCTGTTAATAAAGCCATTCGTGTGCAATACACATATTCGTTGTTATTTTCCATCTGTTTATAGCACTCTAGTTAAAGAATAAACGGCTACCACTTTGCTTAAAACATTCACCCTTGTAAAAAAGTAAGCTCTGTCAACAATCGGTAGTTATACTGTGGTGTAACACATGTATCATAACTTCCCAACATATTGTGAAAAGCAAAGTAGCGTAATGGTCAGATGTTTGGTAAAACGTAGAATTTAAAACCTAAGCTGGAAACATTTGTCGCCTCAAAGACACGGAAGAGTTAGGATATAGTAAACAGGTGTCTGTGGATGACATATAATTTGTTGGCCAAGCAATTCACTAGTCCTTTTGCTTCTCTCAGACTATGAAGAAACAAAAAAACATCAAGTTTAAAAAAATAACCGAGTTTATGCAATTAATTTCCACGATCGATTTGGAAATCTTGTGAAAGTCAGCGATTTATCTGATTGTCAAAGGCAATCTTGTTCAAGTACACTACATACTTTGTCACTGTCGACTGTCTTTGGCCGGCCAGAGCGAGGAGCCTCTTTCACTGAAAGTTGCCATTTTAACTATCAAGCATGCTATTTCTAGCACCCCTGTTCCGTGGCAGAATTATTCACATACACATTACATATCTTTATGCAGGTTTCTGTAGTTTTTTTTACCATTTCTGTGGTAATACACCATCATATGTACATACTGCTCTGATTGATCTTTCATGAAATAAAAGCAAAATTGTAAGAACTTCTCTGCTCGAAGGATTATTCCACGCTGCCATTAATATACTTGCAAGACTAAATACTGGATTTTTTAAATATAGATATAAACCGATATTTAGTAGACCGGAAAGATGAAATTCAACAAACGAACGAATGTTTTGGTCAACCCAATACATATATATATATATAGAGAGAGAGATATATAGAAAAGAGGGTAGTGCAATATTAATGCTGTCCCAACAAGAGAAACGTATATATGTAAAGGAGTTAGGCAACCACCATTTATTTATTATTTTGTTATTTTATGATTTTATGATTTTATATAACGCGTTTCAAGCGGTGGTCCGCTCTCATCAAATATGTAAATCACTTTGAAAAAATGTATTTCGATTTGAAAGAGTGTGTTCTATTTGAGGAAATGTGTTATTGTTTGGCGTTTTTGCGCATGTGTGAGTTTGAAGGGGTGTGTATGTGTTTTTATATTTTTTAATTTTAAATTTTTTAAATTTTATTTTTTTCTGCTTCTCTTGGTCAAAGTCGTGTGTGTTTATTAAGCACGTGTAATTTTGACCTTTATTTTATCGGTTATTTCCATTTCTTTAAGTGCTTGGATTTTCTTTTTTGAGCTCATTCGTTCATGATGGAACGTCGACGTAATCGATCATGCTATTTTTAGTAGACGGAGCATAATGTCTAATTTTAAGGAATTGGATTTCCCCTATATACTAATTTTGTGTCAAACATGTCGACTGTCCAGAGAGGTAACCAAATTTGACATTTTAGGCTTGCCTCATCTGTAAGAGGAAGATAAATCAGTCGTGACTGAAGTAATATTTATATTTGTTTCCTTCCAGAGTGCCTTTTATTGTGGATTTAGATTTAACCCTGTTTAAATACGTATGGGTTGACTTAATTTGCGTTCAATTTGAGGTAAATAAATAAGAATAAAAATGCAATACATGTTCCGTCTCAGAATTATCCATGTTTATTGTCTCTCGGCTTAAAACGTTCTTATTAATGAGAGAGTGAGTACGTCATTTTAGTTTGTGGTTAGAGTCAGTCTATGTATCGGACGTTATTTTGTAATAGTCCGGTAAACAAACCCAGCCTTCACAGCTGCTAGTATGCTATCTCTATATGAAGTTATCATTAGCCTGTGCATGGAGTACTGTTGCCACATAAAGGCTACTGTACGAACCGCTCACTTTTCCATCTTTGACATGGTGTGAAAAAATACCTAACCTAGTAGGCCCTGCACTGGCTAGCAAGCTCCAGCCAAATTCATACCGGTGCATTTTTCCTACCTGTATTTCTTTTAAAAGTAGATCCACGAAATGTAGTCTGCCGAGCTTACTGCAGTTGAACGCCCTTAACGTTAATAACCCCGACCTACGCGATTAGTAGCAAAATCACACCATTTTCTCTGTAGTAATCCTAGATTCTGGAATCCTTTCTATTCTGAGAGCTACTTTCCTCGGAGTATTTGCATTTGGGCACCCCTCTCTGCTCCGTGTTTCATTGGACGTAGCAACATGCAGACATTTAAATTTAATGTGAAGTCATTTTGCTGTTTAACCTCTCACCAAGGTTGCCATCCTATACATTTTCTCCCTACACCCACTAGCTCATTAAACTGCAGTGGAGATATGTCCTTTTTAAAGTAAATAAAAACAAAAATAATTTTAAAAAAAGGTATAAAAAAGAACCTGCTCTTTTTGGCTAAGATCAAAGTGTAGTATCTGTTCCGATGGATACTGCACCCCATACTGGTGTTTTCTTGGCCTTCGGGTCTTGATTTACGCCGGTCAATGGGTATGTCCTGTGCAGTTCTGGGAGGTCCACCTTCCCAGGCTTTGCCTCCTCTCTTTGGGGAGGAGTAAGTTTATTGCTTACTGCCTGAGGTGCCTCTACGGGGGAATGCTGACGGAGCTGCCCAGGCAATTTTTAAACCCCACTTTCCCGACCCGACCTTGGGTCACATCTTACTTGTGGGAGTTAGATAAAAACTGGCCTTGTGCCTTACTCCTGGAGAAGAGTAAATCAATACTCACAGGTCCTATTTGTTGTTTGTGTTCTTTTCGTCCCTGGTCCTTGCTCCTGATTTATAAACTTTCGACACACAAATGCTTAGTTCCTTAGAGCGATATCTCATGATATAGCAAAGGCTTTCGATAAAGTTTTGCACACAGTTCGCTCCACTTACTTGTTTTCTATTTAATATTTTTAAATGTTTTCTCTTCTCTCAGATAGGTCTATAAAAGTAGTTATTGACGAGCAAAAGTCCAAAACACGCATTATTAATGCTGGCGTTCGTTAAGGAACTGTTCAAAGACCAACTCTCTTCCTAATTTTATTCTGAGATCATTCCTTGACATCTATGAATACGGCAAATCTATTCATGGCAGCATCTCAAATACCTTAGATAATCAAGATGTTTCTGATTCTCTTGCATACTCATTCATCCGCCTGAAGATGCCCGACGTCGGTCGAAAACGTTCGCGAAAATATGGTGATTTGTTTATACAACATGGACGACAATACCAAATCGGTGCTGCGACGAATCGAAAAACGAATCAAAAAATAAATAAACAGAAGCTGTCCCTACTGATTAACCAAACATGCATAAGAGAAGGAATGTTGCCTAATTACACCAATTTCAATATATATATATATATATATATATATATATATATATATATATATATATAGTTTCTTAGTGATGCATAGCTACCATGCTTCTGGTAAAAATGTCACTACAAGAGCCTAAGCCACTTATAGAAACTTACGACTCCGTTGCTTCGTCTATAATTCCCGAAATCAAAACCGTACAATAAGCATAGTGTGATGCCTCATTCCATTGCAACAATTGCATGCCATCTCATAAGTGTGGCTACTGTTATCGTATCTCGATGAAGGCGTACGGAAAATGACAGCAGTGATAAAAACCGTCACTGACCATGAAAAGCGTTCTATTTTATTAGCTGATAAAAAGTCTACGCTAGTCTTCCTAATTGGACATCATCTCACGCTTAAGTGAATTTAATTCCGATCCACTTATAATCGCTGCGATTAAGAAATGAACGACGTTGTCTGTTCTTGCATTAGACGGGTATTATCTATGCCAAAGTTCAAAAAGCTTTTTTTTATTTACACATACATACTGACAGATATACAGATATATTATTATTATTATTATTATTATTATTATTATTATTATTATTATTATTATTATTATTATTATTTGTACTCACTAGGAGTTCTCACACAGATCATCGTCAGTGATTGCTCACCGACAACAACCAGTGGTATTTCCTGGAGTCTGAGTGACAACAAGTCTCCCCAGACTTCCAGTGTTCTCTACCTCTTTTCGAAAACGATGCGGTATCGCAACAGTCTCTTACCATTGATTTCTCGCCGGTAAGGACAATTGGCCTTCTCTGGGATTTGGATGGCAACAAGCCTCCGCAAGGTCTCAGTACTCTCTGCACTTTTCTAGTGACGGTCTGGTTTGTGCTGTCCCTCCTCGGTATTATCATCTTCCTCGACCCTTTACAAATATGTTGTCTGGTGTCAGCCTAGGCCGGCACCAGTTAAACAAAAATAAATAAATGAATGAAATAATATTTCTTTAAATTAAAAAAAAAAAAAAATCATTATTTTTTTATAATTTTTTTATTATTATTATTATTATTATTATTATTATTATTATTATTATTATTATTATTATTATTATTATTATTATTATCATCATTATTATCATAACTATTATCATCATTATTATTATTGTGTATTAACCAGGATGGCTCACCGACTGCAACCGGTGGTGTTCCCTGGGATCCGAGTGACAACACGCCTCTCCAGATTTCCAGCACTCTGCACCACTTTTCGATAACCACCGCAAATGACCTTGCGGTATCACAACAGCAGCATACCATTGGTTTCCAGCTGGTAAGAACGATTGGTGTACTCTGGAATGTGTGTTGCAATAAGCCTCCCGAAGGTTCCATCACTTTCCGCACTCTTCCAGTGGACGTCTGGTTTGTGCTGCCCCTGCTCGGTCTTCTCATCTTCATTGCCTCTCTACAAATATATTGTGTGGTGTCAGCCTAGGCTGGTACCATTGGAGGGCGGGGGGCGGCTGATTTATATATCTATTGCAGTTTCAGTTCATACGGTGATGTTTTTACTGTGATTTTGTTTTCTTCTTGTACTTCAATGTGACTGGTTACCATGTGTAGCTAATGCGGGGTGGTTTCTGCATTTGAGAGTTTTCCTTAAGATTGGTAGTATGTTGATCAGTGCTGTCTTTTGCGATGTTTCAGTGATCCCTTTGATTCCAATTTCTCCCAGTCTTTTTTCCAAGTGTTTGGGGACTGACTGTTTCAAAGGTAATTTATATAGATGGATGCTTCAGCTCGTTATTATTATTATCATTATCATTATCATTATCATTATTATTATTATTATTTTTATTATTATTATCATTATTATCATTATTATTATTATTATTATTATTAGTAGTAGTAGTAGTAGTAGTAGTAGTAGTAGTAGTAGTAGTAGTAGTAGTAGTAGTAGTAGTAGTATTTGCTCACTAGCAATTTTCACACAAGTTTTCATCAGTGGTTTCTCTCTGAACATCATGGCTGGTGTTCCATGGAGTCTGAGTGAAACGTTTTCCCAGATTACTCGTACTCTATATTTCTTCCGATTATTATTGCAACTTATTTTGGGTTATCACAACAGTCACATACCATTGACTTGTGTCTGGTATTATTGGAATTTGGTGGTAATACTATCCGAACTGTTCCAGTTGATGTTTTCTTAGTGTTCTCCAACCTCCGTCGTTTAATCTCCCTTGACTTTTCCCGGCAACTTGTGTGGTGCACGTGTGTTTTTTCTGTGTTTCTGTTTTTCTGGGTGGTAGGGTAGTTTATTAAATTTCTTGCAGTTTAATTTCTATTTTGTTCACTTGGCGTTTCGTCTATGTTTTTGTTTTATTCTATTGCAACTTCTATGTGTTTGGTTGGTGTTTGTAGTGGATGTTGGTTACTTTCCAAATTCTATTATTTTTATTAAGATTCTAGTTGTTTTCATCATTATCTTCCGTTGTATAGTCTCAGCTGTCTCCTTGATTCAAATGCATCCTTTTTGTTTTTACCAGCGTTTTGGGGTACTCTTCCATGTATGTGCTTATTATTATTATTATTATAATTAGTAGTAGTAGTAGTAGTAGTATAATTATTATCATTATTTCATAGTAGCTTCAACTTTTTCTTATGTCTTTAGCTTGTTTTCCTAACATCAAGTCAATGTCGTTTCACTTTAGACATTCAATCCGTATCTTAACACTTTCAGCGTTCCTAACAGGCAAGTCTTTTGTACAATTAGAAAATTAATCGTCTGCTTATAGAACTCCCAATTATGCTCGCCTCGCACCCTCATCTCCTCTTCGTTGGGGAGTTCCATGCGTTCTGTTGTCTCAAGTGTTTCTCTTTTCATTTCTAGTAGTGCACA
>OY744526.1:110550542-110585542 GCA_963556195.1 Sepiola atlantica | reverse complement strand
AATACACTATAAACCCCACTAGGATGTATATACTGCATTCGTTTTGTTTTGTGATAGTGATGTAGACAAGAAACTCAGTGTTGCACAACAACCATGAATACATATGACTGTAGGACTCTTGATGAATCGTATATGCTGAATTGAATAGTGCTTAATACCCTAGAAAAAGCAGGTAGGCAATTATACAGTAAGACTCTTGGAACGTGGTGTACAGTATTACACTTATTAAGTTTGATATGTTGAATTGAATTATGTTCAATATCGTAGACAAAGAATGTTGGTGTAATAATTTAATAGGTTATATATAGTGAATTCTATAGTGGTAAATAAGCTAACTACGCTTGGTCAGTGGGATATGTTGAATCAAAAGTGATCCTAAATAGAGCCGGTGTTTATAATAATACAATGTAACACTTAATAAGTTGGGTATGCTTAATCGGATAGTGCAAGTGTGTGTAATAATGCATAGTGCATATCCTACATAGCTTGTGTTTTATGAAGAAAGAAGAGGTAAATAAAATCAGCGTTGCTCGGGAATACACTGAAATAAATACAGGTTGCATTATATTAGTTAAGGGGGAGAATATATACCGGTGTTGCTCGAGCATACTTTAAAAACGAATATAGATTTGGTTTTATATTTTGGAAGACGGAAGGGTTAGATACTAAGTTTTGCCCATGAACAATGGCTTGTAAACTGAACGCTCAGGTGAATAACTTGCATTATTATGTTGAATACACTACAACAAGGGAAATACATGGGATGAAGGAAGAGAAATAGGGGTAAAAGAGAGGGTTGTGGAAAAACAGGGAAAGGGGGAAAGAGAAACTGATAGAGAGGCGGATTAAGAAATAAGAGTCCTGATATAAAGAGGGTAAACACATTTAAAAAAAGTATAGCCCGGGAATCACCGGGTAGCCATGCTAGTATATATATATATATATATATATATATATATATATATGGGTGTGTGTGTGTGTGTGTGTATGTGTGTGTGTGTGTGTGTGAAAGAGAGAAAGTGTATGTGTATGTTACGCAAACAATACTTTACATAAAACAGCTACGCCTTGATTGTTATCGTATGTAAAAAGCCTTAATCATTTTTTATTATTCGCGTAGGTAACTTTCGCCGGGCGTAATTTCTTTAGGAAAGTAAGTATCAACGTTTATTTTGTAGAAAAATACATTAACGGGTACTGTACTTGAAACACTTTTATTATGCCCGAAAGACATTCCCGTTGAGTATAATGTTTGGTCTGCTAAAAACACCATGATTTTTTTATGTTTAGGCTGGATACCTTTCATTGGAAAATGTTCTTTTAGTGGCTAACATAATTTATTCACTTTTTTCTCATGTTTATGTCTCGTAAATCATTGTAAGACCTGTAGTAGATTTTAGCAGGAAGAACCCATAAACAATTGTAAGTCTAAACGTTTTTGCGCTGGTTCTTTCAAAACTAGTTATTTATTATATGAAGAGAAATTGTCTAGGCCAGTACATGCATGCGTGTGGGTGTGTATCCAGATCAAAATTGCAAACTACACAAGACACACTAAAAAAGCTGATATATTATTCTACAGCACTGCTTTCGACAGAATATAAACACATTTTTCTGTAATATTCCGTGTTTTTGGTATCATCATAAGTAAAAACCGTGTGTGGACTCGACATTTGGAGCGATTTAGTTCATCAATGTTTGGTGTGAATTCGAAAAACTACACCTTCGTTCTATAATCAAAAGATAGTATTGGTTATGTCTTCGGTCGGGGGGGGGGAGAACTCCTTCATGGCTTGGTAGGAGAAAGTAAGAAGGAGAAAGGTATTATAAATAGAGGGTGGGGGAGAGAAGGAGATAACATTTATATACACGTCCGAGATACTGTGTCCATGGCGTTACCTTCGCTAGAAATATATACAAAGACCATGACAGGTTGAGGGACGTTGCCTTCCATGGCGTGCGTACCTTCATTATATAGGTTGACAGATGTTCTGCTGCGCGTATAGCTACTTCTAATTATTACAACCACAACATCTCGGCTCGACTGGATGTTTTTTTATTAGATGTTATTATTTGGCTTTCGGAAAGCTGTTTTTTAAGCCTTGTCTGAGAGTAGTTAATCCTTACAAATCTTGCATGCTAAGTAGCAAATATCCCCGTACAACGTTTACATGATCGTCGCCACTACGACTCATGACTATTCCGCCAAGGTATGTATTGCCTTTCCTGTATCTTTCCGCACCGTTTAGGCATCTAGTTACTAGGTACTGCTTCCATATATCCATTTATATTCTCCAACTCACCTATCACGAATTCAATGTATTTCATGAGAACTTATTTTCAGCTAAGATTTCCGATTGTTTTAATCCGGCGCGAATCATTTTGATGTACTTTACTCTATAACGCTATTCTGGTAGGGTGGTTTCCAGTAGCCCATTATCTTCAGCTCTTTAACCCACGAATAGAACACACATACAGCTATCAGTTGCACTTTAGTCCGATTGAATGCTTCAAATGCTCTTGAAATTGAAAAAAAAGACATATAATCTTAACACCAAACAGCTCTATTGTAAGTGTAACGTGTTATTTTTCTTATATTTAGCCAGACATCCTAATTATTGGTAGCCTACTTAATTTCGTTTTTAAATATAAACGTTTGCGTTAAAGTTATGTTTAATTTTAATTATTATTTAATTACTACTTACATGTGGTTGGATAGTTGTATTTGATATCTTAGTCGGTTATTGCTTTCTAGCAGTGTTCTAAATAACTCGTTTAATATGTGCTGTTGTTTCTATTTTCTTCTTACATTTTTCAAGTGTTCTATACGATTCCTACAGCTGCCAAAATATTGATATAGCCGCAGTGTTACTGTTCCGTTGCCCTTTCAGCTCTCGGCTAACTTCTAGCTTATAGCTAATGGGCTAGGCTGTATTAATCATACAACTCATATTCTAAAAACAAATATTCTTGTGTTATCATTGAGTCAAGTGATGTTTCGTATTTCAAAAAGATGTAAATTGACACTGAACAAACATCAAATAGAAAAAGAAAGACATAATTTATTTCTAGGAAATAGGAATGTTGTGTATGGCTGACACACAGTACACTTAATTAAATTATGTGAAACATTCATTATCAATCAAGTGTTCGTTAGGGAGAGGCAGGAAAGTAGAGTATTTTTGTTGAAATAGAAATGTAGGTTAATAAATGGGCATTAGAATCAAAGAATGTATCTCATGATGTAAATTATCTTATATAGAAATACGTACGAAAATATAAACAAACTATAAAAGTATCCGTGTCTTAACGGGTAAAATACATTATTCAAAATTAAAATGTTTCTTACCACTTTGATGCCTTTTTACGAAGATGTAAATCAAAACGTAATACGACTAAATCTATGCCTATAACTCTTATTTACATTTTAATTAACATTCATTACATCATTTTTATTTTGAAAGTGTCTAACGTTAGAGCCTTAATCCTAAAGTGGCTTCCAAAAAAAATTGAAATTAAAAGAACCTTTCGTAATTTGCGTGTAATGGCTATAAATCTAAGTTAATGCAGATTTACAATATTTTCATTTTAAAATTAGGGGTTTCCTCATATTATCACCGCTAAATCCCTTTAAAATACCCCACAGAAACTGGACTTTAGTGAATATTTATTAATTGATGTCTAATATCCAGTGGTTAAATTTAACACAATTTTAGAAATTTTAAATTTTATGAAGGGCGATTGCATCAAAAAAAATGTGACGAAATATATCCCACATTACTAAACCTTAGGTATAGCAACTGTGTTCCCAAATTCCTAAGCATATGTTGATTAGTTTAGGAGTGAATCTGATACCTAGAAATATAAAAGCATGTGCACATACTTAACTTGATATACCCATACCTTACCATATATTGCATTCAAATTTGAACATATAGAAAACTGAAACAAGTATTTCAGATTCTATTTTCATGAAGTTGTTTTTAATTTCTAAGTTTATATTGCAAATGATGTAAGCTCCAGTCTATAAACAAATTACAGAAAGTATACTGATACGACGAAGTGTATTGTATGAGTCATAAAGCAGCACATGCGTTCAGAACATTTACAATAGAATTTCGCCCGAGGACTGTAAACGAACGAACATTAACATTTGTTTAACAAAAATTTCGTCGTAAATATGGAAACTTGAAGATGGCGAAGGCATTATACTGAGCAAATCTACGTACAACTTTTCGAGAACTTGCTAAAACGCGAGACATAAGTAATCCCAATATTATGTATCACCATAACCAACTGGGGTTATCAAATATTCTTTCAAAGTATTTTCTACAAGGATTCAACGGAAATCAATTTAATAATCGTTGCGAATGGTCGTCAACGCTATTTTTGTTGGTAAAAATACTTATTTCTCGATGGTACAGACACAAACATCGAAAGCTAATTCTTTAAATATAATCAACGAGGACGTGTGGAGGCGCATGGACAAAATCTAAGTGCTAGACTTTTATAGAAAGCTTCAGATTATCTAACAACTATCTACTAAATATATGATGGTATACTAGAAAGTACCCGAATATAATTCTTAGATTGCGGATATTGTTAATCAAGAAAGTTCAGACTTTACTAATAAATGTATATGCCTGGTATTGGACAACATAAAAGTCCAACAACCATGCACGATCATATGCATTGTATATCGATTCATGCAAACTTAAATACATGCATAATGTAAGTCCCCATAACTCACCGTAATAATCGCTCACTAACAGACTTTAATAATTTACATCAACTAGATTATATATACAAATGAGAAAGTACTCGTCGAGAGTGATCTGATGAAACTAAAAAAATGAACATTGTTATGGGTGGGTGAAATGCGTCATATAAAGTGATGTTATCCCGATTTATATATTTTAGATGTATGCCATTCATAGTAGCAATTCATAACAAGTGTTTGTTTCGTATATATCTCATACATATACAATCACGTTCTCATTTTAATGCGTTGCAAACAAGTGTGATTCATTGGGCAAATATGCCAGTTAGTAAAAATATTTTTCTTAACCAAATTTCTTATTATTACTTCATTATATGTATTCTTATATTTAGACCACATCTAAGTAGAATATCGGTGCACTATTGTTTTATAGAATGGTGTGTTTATTTTAATTACTAATAGAACATGACATATATTATCACCATGATAGTGTTTGTTTAACATATGAGCTTGGAAACTGGCTAGTCATCTCCTGTTTCTTATTGGCTTTGATTTTCTATCTTAAAATTTCAATAGGGTTCGTCTTTGATGAAACATTTAGTAAAATGAACTAATTTTAATTATTCTGATTACGAATCGCATTTTGTTTATTACATTCAGCACGTTTTGGCCGATGGAACTTTGCAACTTTTCAAATTTAAAAACCTGAAAACAAAACTTGGATTGCTTTATGTCAAACACGAGAACGGCAATATACGGTATTTCAAACATAACTTGCTAAAAGTTTGATTTTCTGTTTTTTCTTATATAACATTGCCTATATTAACTTTACACCTAGTTAGATAGAACTGATTTTAAGCCAAGGCCTTTACTTTTTAAGCTACTTGTCGATGTTTACAATTTCAGTTGGAATTTGTGAAGCCTTAAACACAAGCTGGTCAATTATTATAATATATTGTGAGTTCATGTTTATTATATTAAGTTGGTGTAAATGCATTCCAGTTGAGCTTGATGCTATAGTTTTATTAGTAGAGCTGAAGCCTATATATATATATATATATATGTATATATATATATATATATATATATATGTGTGATTTTATGAAGGCTTACCAAAGCATTCCTTTCAGGACACCAATGATCACCATTAAAGATATTTTTTCTTACAAATACTATTTATTCAAATTAAATGATTTTTCCTACACGTGTTTCACTACCAAGCAGTTACTTGCTTGGCAGATCATCAGGGAAATTAAATGTCTGGAATACTGGTTTCAACTGCCGACTAAACACAATGTGGCGTTGTAATAGTTGAGGTCACTTAAGAAGAGAAGAGGAAAAAAATAAAAATTAAAGTCAAACTTAAAAAGCAAGGAAGAACAACGATAAAAAAAGAAAGTCCTAGAAAAGTCTTAGAAAAGTAGCTCGTGCATTATTTCTTCCACCAAGCCAACAAGCAAATAATCGGTCCCAAATACATTCAATAAAACCATAAAACCGGAACAATATGCGATAATGCACTTTCACGTCGGCCGGTACAATGATGAATAAATCCCCCCCCCCCACAAGAAAACAAAAGAACTAAATCATTCAAGTGCCGCTCACAAGTTACCATTCCAATCCAATGATAGTATCGGAATTCTAAATCCAACTTCTCACAAAGAAAAGTCAACACAAATGTTCGTCCGAGTTCAAAGAGTATTATTTCAATTGTTGATTTATTACCCTTCGAAACAAACACACGACGAGTTGAATGTCAATCCCGCAGAAAACTCCCTTACATTAAGAAAAAATCTTAATATAGAAACTATTTATTCAAAATACTGTTTCTAAAAATATTTATTATTAAACCTATTCCTTATAGAAATTAATTATCTAGAGTCTGAGACGTCATTTTACATTTTGGGAAAGACTCCTTCATTTAATTAACTGCCGAATTATTATCGTTTTGTTGTTTAACGAAGCGAAAAAAGCCTATCCCGCAGAATTTGTTTTTAAAAGATTATTCATATATCAAAAATAAACTGTTATTATAAAAAGGCCTTCTACAAAAATCTAGTTATTATTTTAAATCATTTAAAATATTTCCTTAACGGCTGTGTCTGTTTGCAACTCTCTGTGGAGAATATTATTCTATATTCCATAAATAAATGTTACTACGGAATATCGTTATCAGAAATCTATTTTCTATTTTGAAAAAAAACCTTTTTTAATGGACCGGTTTATTTTTTTGTCAACTTTACGGGAAAATATCACTCTTACTCGTTAAATGACAGGAGACTTTATTATTACTAATTTAAAATCCCGTACAAAATACTTTTTATAAAAATCCAATTGTTTCTATTTTTAGAAATTAAGTCCGTGTCGGCATGCATGTTTTTAAAATTATTTTTTCCTTAATTATTTTTCCCCATTCCTGCCACCCAAATTGTTTTATTTATTTTAATCTAATTAAAAACTAATTTAATTTAACCTAATTTAATTAAATAGTGATAGCATCCAGGTTGCTATTTCTTATTTTTCACTTAAAATTACTTGAAATTCCCAATGCATTCTGTATAATATATCTATTTCTGAGAATAAATTGTGATTTATTATTTATTATTCCACTATCTTTTTCTATGTAACAAAATTTCCCCCTTCTATTCCGCTGAATAAGTATTTACTATAGTTGACTATCACTGGGCCTTATTCCGATAGAATATTCCTACCTTATCACACCTAACCTAAGTCTCGAGTATCCGCTAATAATTGAATCAAGACATATCTTAGCATAAGTACGTGTTACTAATTCTCATCCTCCATATTATACACTAATTATTGCCCCAGATTGCCTCAGGAAGTGTCCATCCTGCCTATCTCTGCTGTAAGTTTATACTTCCCCCAATTCCCCTCCTATCCAGGTTTTAGGCTTGATAACAGGTAACGGTTTCTATGCATACAGCATTGTAGTATTTCCTGCCTAGCGTTCAGTAAATTATCTCTAGATGTCATGATGTGGTACGACTCCAATGCACATAGGTTGCATCTCTTCTTTTTGTTCGGTTTATATTTGTTAGCCCTCCCTAAAATTGACCATTTCAGTTCGAAAGGGTCTTGCCTGGCAATGAGGTTTCTCACAAAACGGCCAACAGAAGTGTTAGGCCTATATATGTCTTCCCTTTGGCCTCCCCTGAAGGAACTCATGTGGTTTCTGAATCTATCTTTGAACTCACCCCCGGTTGAACCGATATATGATTTCCTACTACTCTCTGTTATCACATCGCATTTGTAGACAATGCTTGAAACTCTACAGTTCCCCCCCCCCCAGTGGACAGATGTTAGAGGCTCTGCAGTTACAGTTGTGTGCTGGGCCGTTGCTAGATGTTCTACTACTATGGTTATTTATAATGGAGGTTCTCACTGAACTGGTGTTACTGGGATCAACACCAGAAGAGAACATGGCTTCATTTGTTTTAGTTATCTTAGAATTATTATATCCTATGATGGATGTGGCTATATTTCTACAGGTTGAATAAGACAGTTTTACAGTATTTTTGTTAATGATTCCCCTCAATCTGCTATCCCTTTGAAAGTTTTTTTCCACTATGCTATAAAAAATCTTTGGGATATTAGTCTTAATATGCTGGCTATAGGGGGGGGGGTTGAACCATGTAGTGGTCCTTCTCCTATTTTTCTTCCTACCTTCCCCCCCCCCGGTTTGGTTAGCATGTGAGTTCAATTCGTTACTTCCAACTTCACGAATATTATCATCAACCGGTTCCCTCCCTACTTGGTTTACATTACCGTGGGATACACCAGGTCTCCTATATCTAGCCTTGCCCATTGCCCTATTATATGAAACCATTGATCGAGAGGCAATCGGTCTCCCGTTTAGTCCCCCATTCCCAAGTGAAAAATCTAAATATATATATATATATATATATATATATATATATAAGTATATTTTTTCTGATGAGGTTGACTTTCTGGGTAAAGTGCAACCGAAACATGTATGCACATATGTAACCAATAATGTTTGTATAAATAAAAATGTATACCTATAAACAGCTCTACTTATTATTGAGCACTTTTTATAAACACTTGAGTTTCTACGGATTTACATTTACAGAAACTAATACAATACATGTACGATATATATATATATATATATATATATATATATATATATATATATATATCGAAACCAGCGTTATGAACGTCACGGAACTTTCTCGTTTGTAAATCTCCTTCGTGAGGTTCTCAAACCGTCGAACTATCCTTGTGGTTTCGCGTAGCAATCCGTAGAGTATTTAACCGATTGTTCTTAATTCGGCCATTTTTTTCGAGCGCTTTCGACTTTCTTAGTCGTCTTCAAGATAGTCTTCTTATTTTTAAAAACAGCATCCCGAAGACGACTAGCCAATTTGAAAGCGCTCGAAAAAAATGGCAGAATTAAGAACAATCGGAGAAATACTCTACGGATTGCCACCCGAAACCACAAGGATAGCTCGACGGTTTGAGAACCTCACGAAGAAGATTGACAAACGAGAAAGATCCGTGACATTCAACAACAATTTGTTGGATAATGACATGCTGCCTAAGTATACATATATATATATATATATATATATATATATATAATGTGCGTGTGTGTTTGTGTCTATGTGTGTGTTTAGCTTAAATATCTATCTCTATATATATACACATGATGTAAAATTCTTGCGTACATCGACGAGTTAGGGAGTTGGTCTATACGATACACTCAGTTCAATAGGATATTTATTTTAGGGAGGTCGCATAGCTCGAGACATGGACTTGTTGATGCTAGCCGAAATATCCATATATATATATATATATATATATATATATATATATATATATATATATATATATATATATATATGTGGTGTGGGGGTGAAAAATGGCAAACGGAAAACAGGTTAAAGTGCGAGAGAAAAACAAAAACCAGAAATTTGAAGATTGGAAATAATTTCATTTTTAAAGCACACCCATGGAAGGAGGAAAGGATGATCCGATTGCGCTATATGAGAAGACTTTAAGTGACATTGAAA
This sequence comes from Sepiola atlantica, assembly GCA_963556195.1. NCBI lineage: Eukaryota > Metazoa > Mollusca > Cephalopoda > Sepiida > Sepiolidae > Sepiola > Sepiola atlantica. The sequence goes on along the minus strand of OY744526.1, from coordinate 110,575,768 downwards.
TATGACAAATGGGTGACACATCCTTCTTTATTTCTTACTTTTCTTTTTATATTTTCATTTATTTTCTTTTTCTTTTTCACTTTCCCACCTACTGAGCTAGTATGGGGGAGGCATTGGGCAGAGGGTGTGAAAGGCGATAAGAGGGAAAAAGAGAGAGGAACTAGCCAGGATAAACACAAATAGGAGTGGGCATGAAATTGATACAAAGAATGCGAAAACCCAAAGATTATTCTGAATGTATCAGAGATAGGTCTGCTAATTTGTCACATATTAAGTTTTAAAAAGCAATAACAATCTTAAACTTACAGTCTGGAGAAAAATAAATCTATTTTACACTCGAACTAATATAAGTGATACGTTATCATAAGGAAGAATGTTTTATTTATTTGTTTGCGTTTGAAAGAGGATAGTGCTGTGGTTCGGAGTAAATAAGTTTCGGGGAACAAAGCAAATTTAATAGTTTAAGTTACTGTTATAAATTAGTATGATGTTTTGGTTTGGAATATATAAATTCTCTCTAAATGCAAAACGATACAACACCCATTTATGTTGTTTGAGATCATAAATACGTGTCAATAAAAGATTAATATGTTAACAAGCAGGATCAGTATGTCAATTTTAAATTGTGCGTTGAGATGCTCACCGACATATTTAAAAAGTCAATGTGCTGAGGATTCTTCATGATGAAACAATTAAGATATAAATCTCTGATAGTATCAACAATTCAATTTGTCCATCCCTTGCAAAAGCTTATTTAAATTCGCTTCAGACAACGTCCAGTATTGCTAGTTTCATGACGTTGCATTAGAGATGCAATATTATGTTAGGAAAGATTTTTGGAGGACGACCTTGCAGCGCACTTACGCGTCTAATGACAGGATGGATACTGAAAAAATGTCGTCAAGACTTGGGTGTATCAAGAAAGTTGACGGTTTTCGACATCCTGTAATGTAATTATCGCCATCCTTCATTTATTTGGTTTCTTTACCTCTAGCCTGATATGATAACACGGTTTATAAATAGTATGTAAGGTTACTTTGATGTTTAGACACTGCGGCATTTGTCACTTTTAAATAGTTAAAGTCAGTCTTAAAATAAAAGTCTGAGGAAAAAGGAGTTGGGGTTTAATAGATTTCGAAAAATGAGAAATTCACCCATCTATGTGAAAATACCCAGTCTGCAGACGTACTGTTAACTTTTGCTTTGACAAATTCAGAAGAGGATGTGATAAAAGTAGTGCATATGTCTGTTAATTTCATTTTTTGGATAAGTCGAACTCGTGACTAAATATGCTGTCTGCCTGTTTGACATAGGTAAGATAAATTCATCCTGTCGAATAACGGTTAGAATTAGTTTAATTTGTTTGAGCGTTCGCGATTGAGTTAAAAGTGACTTGTTAGAATCGTGCGAACGATGTGAACAGATATCTCTGTACTGATGATTTCGTAAAGATGAAATGTATACATATGAAGATATTAATTAAATATTTATTTTTAAATACTTATATATATATATATATATATATATATGTATATAAATATTAGATTTTTGAATGTGATATGATATATATATATATATATATATATATATATATATATATATATATTATTGTTGGTGCTCACTTAGAAAACCATTGCTTAAGCTAAAATCTTATAACTATTTTTACAATTAGTTGTCCATCAATTTCCCCGCCCAACATAAGTCTAGTCGCTACATTATTTTTTTAAACAAATGCATGTTTATTTTAATTTTATTTAAGAACGTATGACTTCAACCTGCACGAACACATTGTTTACTTAACATATACACTTGCAATTTGATGAGCCTGTTTTAGTATGATTGTGAATTGTTCATATTCTATATTGAATCGGATCAGTGCCAAATGAGGACATGGGCGAGTCTTTGGTGAGAAGTCTCTTTTACTGGACGACCTGCTGGCATGGCGGCTGCATGCATTTATGCCTGTTTATTTATGGGTACATAGACTGAGTTCATCATCTAACGGGGGCACCACTACTATATATGTGCGTCAACCCTATTAACACCGTAATTACACTAACAGAAGGTATACAAAATGTGTAAACTGATGGCAGTGAGTTTTAAACAGAAATGATACATGCTCTCATATAATTATGATTGCTCTATCACTCTGCCTTTCTCCCCCTCTCTCTCTCTCTCTCTCTCTCTCTCTCTCTATATATATATATATATATATATATATATATATATATATATATATGAGGGAGAGAGAGAGTGAGAGAGATGTGGATAACATTCAAGATATATCATGAAATAAAATGAGTTAAAGTCAGGATGTGTTAATAATACAAAAGGAAATACAAAGTAAATACAAGAATAAATAGCCTGGGGCTAATACTTGATTATATATATATATATATATATATATATATATATGAGAGAGAGAGATTTGCGTGTTCTATTAAATATTACCTTTTCCTCTCAAACGATGAGATGGAACGCGCAAGCCTCTGTGCAGCTTTATTGCCATAAATATACTTTAAAAACTTACTACTCACGTATGGAGCACTGATGAAGTAAATACTAAAAATTGATAAATGAAAGATTATATCGCCTTATACAATTTTACATGAGAGGCAGGGAAAGCGTGGTTTTGTCAGAACTGTTTTACGCTCGACGGGACTTTACATAATCGCTGACGACAACAATCTCTTAACTCCACAGAGTTATCTTATATTAAGAATATAACATGTCAAAGGAGGATTAACAGTAAATATTTCGTAAAATATAAAAGTGCTGTTATAGCTACAGACGATATCGTTTCGGGGTGTTGTACCTCATCAGTGCAGGAATGGCGGTTGCAGTGTGTTGCACGGGAGCGAACGCAGTTCGTAGATTCAAACTAGAATCACAAGTCTAACGTCCATGAAGAATATGACTGCATATTTTTGCCGTGGTTATTACGGTTAATCTAATGCATTAAATTGAAACGTTGGCATTACTACGATAAGTTGACGACCATTTCTAATAAAGATATGATATGATGGTTTGTGAGAGTAAATGTCTCTAGTTCTGTTCATTCGGCAAATGTCCATGAAGTCTGTTGAAAGCAAGAAAAACGAAGTGTAGGTCTACCCACTTGAAACAGTTCCTTAAACGCTATAAAAGCGGAACCGTGGTTCTGTCTCAAGGGGATGACAGTGTTGACCTTGTGGCCTCATTCACCGCCCACGATGTATTGTACTCCTAGATGAAGACACAGTGTGCGTTGTTTACAAACATAAAGCACTTCGGAAGGCTGTTGAAACTCAAGTACATTTCACATTTTTTACGAGTCCTGAACCGTCTGTCATTTAGATGCCACCGCTATATTAATTGACTTAAACAGTCCTATCAATGTTTTAATGTATCCAAAGTTTAACGAAAGTTACTTTGGGCATTAAAGAAAAGAAACATACACAGAGAAATATTCAGACAAACACACATACACACACACCCACACACATATATATATATATATACATAGGTGTGTGTATATTTGAATGATAACGGCTACGTTTCGTTAAAAAACACATTTTTTCACGTAATAATCCAATCACATTTTTTTTTTAATTCCAACGAATATGTTTCGTTTTGAAAAGAGAAACAATAAATATTCGTTTCATATAATAAACACATCACACATTTTAATTCTAATGACTATGGTTAATTCGAAAAAAAGATCAAATACACAATTTTCACGTCATAAACGCACAACTATTTTTGAAATGTTGTACTTTTAGGTTATTTCTTCAAAAAAATCATCCCTAGGACGTCTGGAAATGAACACGAAATGTTGATGAACATATACTGTTTGTTTTTATGTTTTTATTTTTTTATAACACACTCACACACATCTCTATCTCTCTCTGTCTCTCTCTCTCTCTTTCTCTTTCTCTCTCTCTCTCTCTCTCTCTCTCTCTATATATATATATATATATATATATATATATAAACATACATAAGTATAAAATACACGAAATATAATCGAAACTGTTGTACTTATTCTCTCATAACGTGATCCTCAGACTCGAATATTATTCCTTTACCAAACATCTGGCAGAAACTGCACTAAAAAAATGCAGTATACCTCGCCACTGCATAAATAAATCTTCGATCCCGGTTTAAGTACCACTTTTTTCTGCGTTTCATCCATTTTACAACGTGTTTCTTTTTCTTATCTCATTTTTTCTTACTCTCTTCTTTTGTCATTTAAACGTCTAAGTCACACGCGCTGAATGATTTTTCAAATTGTTACACACGTGTCCAAATCATCCCGTTCCGCGTCTTCTTCCTTTACCTATGTTTGCCGTTATTCAATACATTAAATATCTTCATTCATAAGACATTCGTTGATTCGAAACCGGTAAATATTTCGTTCTTTCTGTGTTTAATTTATGTTTCGTTTGTGCTTTTTCATAAATGAATTATTTGTTGAAGTGACATAAATATTAAACGTCCATTTTCTCGATTGTCCAAGTGAAAATAAATTCTTAATATACTCAGTTGGGTGTTTATGCGATCAGCTTCATAGAGGATAACTAATTTGCATAGTCATTTCTAAATAAACTCGTATTAATTTAGTATCCGACTTTTTTTCTTATTCAATGGTTTGTTTCATTTATCTATTACGCAGTGTTCTATTAGAGCATATTTTTCATTGTGAATAAATGGGTTATAATTGAGGTAAAGTTATTACTTAAAAATATCAACAGATCATTATGATATTTTAAAGTATCTATATTCTAGGCAACACGGTCAATGTCATGGATACATCATTTTTGTAAATGTTAACATTTTATATATATATATATATATATATATATATATATATATATACATTAAGTTAGGTACAATATTTCGTTGCACAAGATAAACTCTTATTATTATCAGTATTTAGGAATATATATTCGCGAGCAACCGTGTAGTTTTATTAGCACCTACTTATTTTGTTAACATTAATATTTACACTCGCCCCATACCCTTTTTAATTCGTTAAATACAAAGCATTTAAAAGAGAAAGAATCGTTCTAAATCTATGTTAAGTTATATTAGGTGATTGAAAGAATCGTTGCGACCACGTGAACATCACAAATATGTATTTGCCTTGTAAAATCCATAATTATTTTCTTTACCAGTATTAATCATGAAATATTCCTTCTTGGAAACTGGGTGATTATCGGTAGCAAACTATTTATTCTTTGTGTGTTACGTTTACCATTATGAGGTTGTTATATATATATATATATATATATATATATATATATACAAATTTTACAATCAGAAAAATTAGACACACATTCCGGTTGTACACATCATAACTTATTTCGAAGTAGATTTGTCTCATCAGAAATTTAGTAAAAAAGAAGTGGGGTAAAGTAACTACCATGAAAGCTTGTAATAGATGCAATATTATTTTATTTAAAAGAAAATTTAAAATAAAATAATATTACATCTATTACAAGCTTTGGTGGTAGTTAATTTACCCCACTTTTTTTTACTAAATTTTATTCGGATGCTTCAAAAAAAGTATGAACCTTTAAAACTATATATATATATATTTATATAAATATATATATATATATATATATATATATATATATATATATATATATATGTTTGTTTTTATGTATATATATATATATATATATATGTAGGTATTTATGTATATATATATATATATATGTATATATATGTATATATATGCATATATATATATATGTATACATATGTATATATATGCATATATATATATATATATATATATATGTATATATGTATATATATGTATAAATATATATGTATAAATATATATATATATATATATATATATATATATATATATATATATATGTATATATATATGTATATGTGTATACTATTGTAGGTTCACTGCTTGCAAAATATTGATTATTTCCTTTGCTATTAATTTGGAAATATCATTATTTGAAAAGTGGGGATAGGTATTTTCAAGGAAATAACTAAACTGGGTAACTTGTCGTAAAGTTGGGGGTTCCGTTTTATCCAAAGGACAAGGTGGACCAGCAAATCTTTTGGAACTCTTACTGCGAGTTAAAACAGAACGTCCTTTTACAGACATTTTTATCTGAAAAAAAAGAAGAAAATAAATTAATAAGTCTAATTTATTTTTATTTGATTTATTGAGAATAATGTAAATAATTTAGTTGACAACATCTTTATTACATGATATTTACACATTTCTATTTCTCCAACGGTACGGAATGTTTTTATGGCGGGAAATATTTCACTGATCACCGAAAACACATGCGAAATCGCTAATATTCAACCGTTAAAGTCGTTTCCTCAATTAACGGTAACGATTTGGGAAAATCTTTTGGTGTCGTTATTTATGGGAAAAAAAAATCTGTGTCGTTATTTATCATGCCATACCCCAACTATCATTGCCATCGTATAACCACGATTTCAAAATCAACCTGCCCTATTGTGCGTAGGTCTTTTACCGGTGCGATTTGTATTTGTCGCTACCCTGGGCGTTTTTTTCTAAGAATATTCATTCATCCTTAATCGGACGCGTCTTCAGTAAATGAATGTATAAATTAAGTTATTGAAAATGTATCACTCTCTCTCGCTCTCATATATATATATATATATATATATATATATATATATATATATATATATATATATATATATATATATATATATATATATATATATATATATATATGTATATATATATATATAACAGGAGAGAATATGATATGTTTTGTTAGCATTCAACGGAATTAAATCTTAGCCTTTCTAACAGTTGTTTCTTCCACAGTGTTGTGCATATTTTCTCATGGCTTTACTTTATAAAACAAGATGGCTTCTCTTTCTGGGTATCGATTTCTAAGTGTCTTATTGATTTTAGATGCACTCGTGTGAGTGTTTTTTTTGTGTTCTGCATCGCTATGTATTCTTTTTTGAATAATAAGTTTTTTGGTTTCTGATGGGTCTATAGAGGAAAGATCTTGATAATCATACACACATCGGGTGTCATTTTGTTACTGAAACCGTTCGTTAACCAACCAAAGTTCATGTATTTTAAAAATGATCAGTAATGGTAATAAAATCTTAGTCATTGAACTGTAACATAGTATTGTTTATTTACCTATGTATATATTTATATATATAGAAAGTCTTATGAGACAATCATATTCAATGGTTTGTAAGGTAAATGTATTTTTGTTATAAAATGTTGTCATCAATAATGTTTTTTATATATACGGCTCTCATCCTGTTGATAACTTTACATAAATACTGCAACGTTCTCTGGAGTAATCGTTTAATTGAATACATTCTCTGCACTGTTAATATAACTCTCTCTCTCTTTTTCTCTCTCTCACTTTATACATCGAGATATAACATCAATATATACATCAACACATACATCAATATATTCTTATTTTATTTGAAACAATTTACATATATCTTGATAGAAAGCCGACACATTTTTACGCTGGATATCAAAAAACAGTTTTTTTTGTAAAATTATGTGGACCTGCCCTTCGTAACATTTAGCATGGTTTAAATGAAATCAACATATTTTATACCATAGCTCAAGCCCAGTACTATTGAGCTATTACACTCCTTTATGTAATAACATTCGTTTTAAATATAAACACTTTAAATATAAATATAAATACATACATCAATATATAGTATTATACATATTTATTCAGTATATATAGAATAGTAGAACGTAGCATTTGGTTTTACTTTCGGCAGCCTCGTAACTCTCGTTTCTCTCATTGTGTCATTTAGTCCTCACATGACATTACTTATCTTTTGGAAAAAGGGGGAATAATTGTTGTTTTCTGAGTCAGAGTAAATCCATCGAACACTTATAGTTCGCTAGTTTTTTTTTATGAAGAAGTATTTTTATACTTCTAAGATCAAGTTGCCTAAAGCCTTGTCGGGAGTGACTTACATAAAAAACATATATGCATATATGAATGTATCTATACATCAATATATATATATATATATATATATATATATATATATATATATATATATATATATATATATATATATAAAGTCGGGTTCATAATATATTCCAATAACTATGTTTTCATTTTTTTTATTTTCATGTTTATTTTTCACATTTCCAAAAACAATAACATTTCTGTGAGATATATTTTGTACGGTCAAATTCATTTGTCTTGTGCCAAACAACATTTTTATGTCAATCTCGTATCTGCAACATTACAAAATCATCATAAAAATTTACAAAGAGTACCTAGTTCTTGCATTAAAGTGTCTTGAAAAACACCTACACTATACAGTGGTTCATTTATGGGTTAAACCAAACAAAAAAAAAGAAAAGAGCAAACGCACAGGTAGTGGAACCAACTAATACGCCATTTTTGAATTTTTCATTCAGAGCTAGTACATCGTAAAAGTTGTGTGGCCATTTATGCATTTAAATTCAGTACTATTTCTTAAAATAGTTAATAAGTTCTATAATTTATTTATAAAAATTCCAATTCACTTGAGGGTCATTTTTTACTGTCTAAATTTACATCAATTATCCTTCAGGTGTCTTTTTAGGTCATTTGGATACGAAGCTAACAACGGAGCGTCTCTCTTTTAAGTTCAACAGTTTAGAGCCAATTTCATAGACTCAGCCATCCATTCAAGCAAATGATAATATTGTTATACTTCGATGTTTTTGTGGAAGACGTTTAGTATTTATTAATAAATCGTTTAAATCAATCCTAAGATAAGATTAATTACCCAGAATTCTTCATTTAAGTAGTACATTTCTACTAAATGCGAAACTACCGGGGGGGGGGGTGATTTATCCCTTACAACGAAAATAGTTCATAGTTACCAAGACATAAATCAAAATACCGAAAGAAGCTATTATTTATTTATTTATTTATTTTATATTATTTATATCCTTATTTATTTATTTTTTTTATTAAATGCTATTTAAATACCTAATTATTAAGTATTATGAGGATTCAAAATTACTTTTTAATGACATTATACTTACAGTTAATAGTGATTACGTTTTATATTAAAATCGTATTATAAGGTGAATACCGACAAACATCAATGTCAATATCAGGAACCACTTTAAGTATATGCTTATATTAAATATTAGGTTGTGTGTATTCTTTTATTTATTAATATGTTTATTAATATACATATACGAATGGATTCGAACGCAAAACGCGACGAACGCAATTATCCAAATCACGAAACTGCCCCGACAAAAAAAGTTGTATTTAAACACTCGACGACACCTCAAAACTATGTGTTACATGATATGATACCAAATAGTTTCTTTTGATTTCAATTAAAACCAGCTTACATTTGAAGTCTAGATTTAATATATTCGTGCTTTTTTTATTGAAGGTCTCAATTTAAACGAATTGGATGCATCATGATCTGCGTATGAACCCTCCCACACATATTAACATACACACACACACACACATATATATATATATATATATATATATATATATATATATATATATATGTCTATGCATATACACATACATATGCACACACACACACATGTGTATACACACACACACACATATATATATATATATATATATATATATATATATATATATATATATACATTTATTTTTGTCATTTATTTAATTATTTTATTTATTTATTTATTTATTTATTTTTATTATTTTTTTACATTGAGCATTTATTTATCATTGTATTCTAAATGATTATTGCATTATTAGTTCTTACTCCTTCCAAAAATTATCTTATTTACAAGTTACCATTTCTTCACTAATTATTACATATGAAACCTAAAATGAAAAAAAATCTGATGCTCTCATGATTTGGCCGTCTTACCATTTCTTCTAGGTTAGGTTTAAGCTTAGTCGCTTCGGTCATTTTTGTTGTGAGTGATGTGTTCTATATTTAAATGTTTTATAGAGGGGTATTAGTACTGTGCCATCTACTATTATGTTTATGGAGTCTTTTGCCAAGATAGTCTCATACTATTCCTATAATTTAGATAATTTCGTATTGATGTTGATGGAAGGGTTACTGCCAAAGGTATTTATATAGGTCTGTAACGTGATAGGATATATGTGGTTCTGACCACTTCCTGTCTTTTATTTAATAATTTTTCTTTAGACATAACTATATATTACAGTTCCCGAATATAGAGGTTACATCTCTTAAATTTATGAGGTTACTATTTCTCTGCTCTACCTAGTATATGCAATTTTAGGATGTATTATATATTTTTACTTTTTAGTTCTCTTACATATTTAATTAAAGTCGTAGGGACCTTCTTTAAATTTGTATTAGGCTATTGGATAGTGTGTATATGGTTTCTAAATGTGTCCTTGAAACTTCAGCCCGTCGACCCAATGTATGTTCTAATTCTGTTTTCCTCTATGACGTTAAACTTATACACTATATCTGAAGTTAAACATCTCCCCCCTAAAATGCACACATTGGAATTTCTACAGTTACATTGCAAGCTGTTATTCTGGTTCTGGACTGTACTAGTATCTAAGTTAATATTCTTTATAGTGTTATATATATATATATATATATATATATATATTTATATGTATATATATATATATGTATATATATATATATATATATATATATATATGTATATATATATATATATATGTATATATATATATATATATATATATATATATATATATATATAATTATATATATATATATATGTATATACATATAATTATATATATATATATATATATATATATATATATATTTAGTTGAGCACGGTTCTGAAGAAGTAGGAGTTCCCGAAATATTAAAAAAATATATATCATACGGAATTTCCACCAGTCCATCTTGATACAGGTATTACATAACATTGTAACATTGTGTAAATATTCTCATTTAATAAACACATTTGGAAATGACCTCTTCATTTCCCTAAAGTCTACTTCTCACGCTGCTCGTCTTGTCTACTCTATCGGTATTTTCATGCTACGTGTTCGATTGAGCCTTACTCTCTGGTTCCTTATGACATTCACAGCAATAACTTATATTGTTTCTACAACTGAAAAAAAATGTCGCTTTGTTCTTCTGTGTTCCTAAAACCACACAGAATTTTCAAAGAATTCGATTATTTAGAAACACTTGCCACGGGACTGATTCCTGGAGACAACAGGCATACAACCCGTGCCCGCTTGATAGCTATACCACTAAATTAACAACTGACGCAATTACCACCGGAGTGTGTCGTGTTTTCTCGGCGACTTTGCCGTTTTAAGAACTAAACAATGAAACAGAAGAAAGTATGAAACAAATCTTTGTAATCGCGTAAGATGACATTTGAGGTTGTAATTTATTAGATTATGATACAAAATGTTTTTTTTCATTTATTGACAAATCTTGCATCCCTTAAACAGGTTTAAACAATTTCCATACTCATATATATATATATATATATATATATATATATATATATATATATATATGCATTATATTCGTTGTTTATATGAATAAAAGGGGCGATATTGCATATATAAGGGAAAAGGCTGTCAAATACTCGGAGAGCAATAAGTACCCGAAGCTGTAGATCAGCCATTTAGCGCTTATAATAAATAGAATAACGGTATATAAACGGACACAGAACTTACAGACGTGCATTATTACGATTCATATATTTTGGAGAGGTGAAGCAGTGCTTTGTATCAACGTATATATCCCGATGTATTAAATATCACTAAGCGCATAAACGATACATACATACACACACATATATATATATATATATATATATATATATATATAAATATATACATATATGTGTGTGGGTGTGTGTGTGTCGGAAGCCTTTAATGTCATGTATATAATGTTAATATGTCACATTAATTAAACGGTTCTAGTTTTTGCAAGAATGAGGATTTATACTCGTCGCTTGTCTTGTTAAGTTTAATGTTTTTAGGCCCAAGTATGAGACCAAACGATTAAATATATAAATAAAACATGCCCCCCCCCCCTTTACTCAGTATACTTTTTTTTATTAGCGCCGTCTTGTAGAGATACACATCTATATGGAGAGACAGTCTCATTTCCTGTCAACTAGAAGCTAAGTTATTCAGATGAGCAATTATACACGGCGCCAATTTTGTGCTGATTGAGGGTAGGGTACCGTAGCACATGTAATAAGCGCGAATTTCTATCGATATTTGAGCTGCTCGGGTTGATATTATGTACGGTTTGGGAGAATTGACCCAGGCAACAGCTTAATAAAGGAGGTAACATGGCCTTTACCAGGTCCGAATAACGCAGTTTTGCAGGTCGTTTATTGATAATTAAAACAAAAGTAATTTCATGTAAGCAAAATAGAATAAAAAGGGTACGTTTTTGTCGTAGGAACGTGTTCTGAATGGTAAAGTAAAAAAAAAATCTCAATCCTCCTCACTGTCATTCCAGAAAAATGTAGTCCAAAATTCATAAGTATCGGTGTAGTGCCACGATATATAAATATATATATATATATATATATATATATATATATATATATATATATATATATATATATATATATATATATATATATATATATATATATATATATATCTGTGTGGGGGGTGTATGTGCGTGTGTGTGTGCGTGTGTGTACTATTTGGTTCATTTGAACTACTGTTTTTATCTTGGATGCTTTTCCCACAACGTTTCGGCCGATTAAACCTCCAATTTTCTACAGATGCATCTCGTCGAATTCGGGAATCTTGATGTTGAACTCGGTCATTTGTATAGAACGTTAAGCGGACCACTTAGAACTGTTTATCAGGTCTTCGTTTCCTCAGGACCTGTGTCAGATCTTTGGAGGTTTTAGATTCACTCCGCAGTTATGGCGATGCTGATAATACAATTACGAATTACTTAAGACTTCTACCTGGTCATGGCTATAGGAACGAGAACACACTACTACTGTGGATTAAATCAAGGATTATGTTCAAAATTCTTTTAAACTACAAAGAATGGAATCTATTTTAAGTTTAAACAGTGTATGTCCCCATAGCAGAATTTAGAGGTGCAGTGACAGATTCAGAAACAATTTCATTGTCTATATATATATTTGAAAATCAGTTGCTCTTAATGGCAATGCAAAACGGTACGACCGCACACGCTTTCCTTCTTATTAAAGACAACGGAATTATTTTCCTTCAGTAGAGGAATGTCGCGCGCACTTACTTGCACGTTGTCACAAGGAATGAACGCTGAACGCTTTTGAAAATTCCAGTGTGCTCAACAGTTTCAATTTTCTTAATTTTCTTCATTTCCGTTCATTTTTTTACAAAAAGCAGAGAACTGATCGAAATATCAGAATAAAATATGATAATTACTAAAGCAACAACATCGTTTTTATGCTTTATACACAACACTCATCCTTAAAATAGTTCTCTAGAAGCATACGTGGAATAACAAACAACTTCACACCCACACACACACATATATATATATATATATATATATATATATATATATATATATATATATATATATATATAAAGAGTGAGAGAAAGAAGAAGAAAGAGAAAGCGATGGCTATGGTTGTGTTTCTTTTAATGAATTAAATCATTTTCAACTCATTTTCCAAATAAAGAGTATACACAAATGTATAAAAGTTGTTGAAAATTAATGTTTATTTCCAAACGAACACTTACTCATCATTACTTTTAAAATAGCTTAAAATTATTTTAGAACATAATGTTCGTAATATATATACATATATATGTATATATATATATATATATATATATATATATATATATATATATATATATATATATATATATATATATATATATATGTATACACCGTTAAGAAATTACAGATTTTTTCACGAACGAATCGAATTTCATTTACAAATGTCAACATCAGAATTTAGCATCAAGGAGAGCTTATAGATATATGTATTTCAATCAAGGTTTATCATGATATAATTTGATGATAATTCATACTCAAAGTAAAACATTGAATTTACAATTGTTTTATAAAATGTGTAGAGTAAACAGCAAATACATGTAGTATTCTATAAAAAGATCCTTGTCATCAGAATACCGGAACAAAATGTAAACATAGAAAATTGAAATTCGTCAACTGGGGAAAATATTATACAAAAAAGTTGCAGACTCAGCAACATGTTCATAATTAATATCGAGATAGCATATTTTACTATACAGACTTGTTGAAACAATTGTACATCAGATGTATTGCTTTGGATATAAGTTATGACTAGATCTCTCTTATTTTTTCTAATTATTTTGCTGGATTTTCATGATTCTTATATTTTTCTTATGATATGTTATTTTGTCGTATAATCATTTTTTTGAAATTATTTTTGCTGCTTGTTAATATGTTTACTATTACACATTTTTATATTCACATTTCTTTAAATGTTTACTTATTGCTTTCATTACTTTTTAAGAATGTTTATGTATGATTTGCTTATTTCTAAATTTAAATATTTTTAATTTGATGTAACCTATATATTTTGTGTTTGAATTCTTGGAACTTATATAAATAATGTTCCAATTGTATTTATCTCAACTTACTTTACATGTATATATATATACATATATATATATATAAATATGTATAGATAAATATATATATATACATATTTATATATACATATTTGTACATATATATATATATATTATGTGAACTCGATAACTTCATGATCTTTAATTTACGCTCCAATAGTTTAACATAAACAAGAGTTGGTGTGCGATCTTTTCGGAGACGATATTGTTTCTTATAAATATCGAATATCTTCTTCGGCACAGGGTATAGAAACCCATTTACAAACCAATAAGCACAGGCCCACGGAGTTGAACACTCTCAATTAAAGAGCAGATTAGAAAAGACTTGGTGTATGGGTAAGGTTTAATTATATATGCACCGTAGAATTAAGAGGAAACATATTTACAAAGCTAAATAAATTGGAAAGCACAGTTGTAAGGTTACAGGTCATGCTAGACAGACGTCTCATAGATTAGCAATAATTTTTTTTGTTTAAATATTTTTAATGTTTGAACATAAATAGTGAAAAATGTAGTTGAAATTTACATTCTCTGTCAATCAAAAGTGTAAATAATAATGTCAGATAGCATTGTTCTCATCACGTCATTCTCTCTGTTTCTTTCTTTCTATCTTACAATCTCTTCTCTCTCTCTCTCTCTCTCTCTCTCTCTCTCTCTCTCTCTCTATCTATATATATATATATATATATATATATATAGTCAGGCAACTAGTTAATGCTGAACTTTTTTCTGATCATCAATACGGATTCAGACACGCACGATAACGGTTATCTGTGAACGCATATACCATACACTGGACAAGGCATGTGAAGCTAGGGCAGTAGCAGTTGATATAACCAAGGCCTTTGACAAGGTCTGGCATGAAGGGCTTATCATAAAACTGCACTCATATCGTATTACTGGACAAATATTTAATATAATTAACTCCTTCCTATCAAAAAGAAAGATCCAGGTTGTACTCGATGGCCGTTCTACTGCGCAATATGGCATAAATGCTGGTGTACCCCAGGAATCTATTCTTGGACCTCTACTGTTCCTAATTTTCATAAATTACCTCCCTGATACCATTGCGACTGAGATAGAAATATTTGCTGACGATACCACTCTCTACTCTCGTCATGTGGGCAAAACCGACGTGCACATATCTGAAGCAATGGCTAAATCCTTAGAAAATGACCTCCAGTCTGTCGTGGAATAGGGGTAAAAATGGATGGTAAGTTTTAATGCCGCAAAGACAAAGCTACTTTCCTTCAATAACTACAAGAAACTACTTCAAACATCGATTGTCATGGCTAATAACACCCTACCTGAGAGTTCATCATTCAAACTCCTCGGCCTAACTTTAACAAATAGCATGCATTGGAATAAATACATCGAAAACATTACCAGGGCTGCTGCAAAGAAGGTAGGCACTCTATACTGTTCCAGTAAACTTATCACACTTATATTATCCTATATCTCTACAAAGCCACCATCCACCCAGGCATGGAGTATTGTTGCCACATCTGGGCTGGTGCATCATACGCTAGTCTCTCCCTCTTAGACAAGGTCCAAAAAAGAGTTGCTAACTTGATAGGTCCTACACTATCCACCAAGCTCCAGCCTGTGTCCCATCGCCGCAATGTTGCTTATCTGTGCCTGTTTTACAAGTACTTCAATGGATTGTGGTCGGATGAGCTTCCCGCTCTGGTGCCCCCATGACGTAAATTCACTATATATATATATATATATATATATATATATATATATATATATATATATATATGTAAATACTTTTCAACCACAAGACCAAGAGGCTCTCATCAAATAAAATTGGCCAACATCATTAGGAAACAGTGCGCCGTTTCTCTTTATACAACCCGAGAAATATGCAATTTGGACACAGAATGTTGTGATCAATACAGCTAGGGGACGTTAAGTCCTGTTCAATTAAACCATATAAAGCAATAATAATTATTATATATATATATATATATATATATATATATATATATATATATATTGAGAGAGAGAGAGAGAGAGAGAGAGAGAGAAAGGGAGAAATTCTTTATTAAGTTTTAATGTAAACATCTTCACTTACAATAAAAACCAATACAAACGAATAAATCTATGCACCAAAGTTGTATATAAATTGAAAAGTCCCAAGATTTGATACCGTCGTCGGTGGATCAATCTACAAAGAAGTGCTACTTTAAGTAAAGGATATGCTTACAGAGCCAGACACGGAGACAGCTTCGTGTTTTATAGGGATGAAGATGTAAGATAAGCGTCTTAAGTGTAAATGTGAAAACGAGGGGGATATTTTTCAGTAAATGAAACGAAAAAAAGAATGACATCATCGGGGGAAAAAGAATGATAGATAGCGATGGTTTAACAAGAAAGATAAGAAAGGGGGGGGGGAAGTAGAAGCTGATTAACTAAAGGGGAACTAATCAGGAATTACTGAGCTATTCACTTACAAGGAAACTCTTTGTTGACTGATACGATCAAAGATGGTTTCAAAGAGTGTTACTTGAATGAATATGTTGATGCAAGACGCTATATGTGTGAACCGGGGAAACAGTTTAGGGTGAGAGCGATGTTAATAACTGGTAATGATTTAAGAAATAGAGATATACATGAAGAGAGAGAGAGAGAAGCGAGAGAGAGAGAGAGATGTGAGGGAGAGCGGAGATTAGGATAAAAGAATCGGGTTAACAGGGTCACCTTTTCCTTAGCGCTAACAACGTTGCTTTTGTTGGCCTTTACTCTGAATAAGCGTCAGGCCGGCACCAACTCCATGATAAAGAACGCTTATCTAGATATCTATAGATATTCCTGCCATCTCGTTCAACGTTTTTAGATTCGTATATTTCACTTCTTTTCGATCCTTGTTTTAACGTAAGTAAACGTTTCTTGTTCAGACTTTTGTATAAAAAAACAGGGATGACACTCTAATACAAATGCAGCCAATTCGAAAGTCCAATGAAAAATAGGATTCTGAAAGATAGAACGAACATTTGAAACGAATAGTAATTCATAATTAAGAAAAAAATATCCGTATGGGGCGCGTATCAATTTACTAGTATGACACTTTTCTTCAATATTAAAGAAAATAAAAATGTGACAATATAAAGCAATACATTTAAAAGCATTGCTGCAATTTTCTTTACAGACACAGAATCTCTATTACACTCTCATTATTTATTTAATATTTTGATCATGTACATATCTATTCTACCTTCCACTCGATAATGAAAAGCAATTAATACATCAATACTCTCTCTCTCTCTCTCTCTATATATATATATATATATATCTATATATATATATATATATATATAACTATATATATATATATATATATATATATCTCTGAAGAGAAGAATTATCTTTGAAAACTCATGAGCTAAGGACTTAAGGATACTTTGCTTGAACTTTGAATTCTAATAAAATTTGATTGACACCTTATTTTATTACTTCATTTTATATTATAATATTATAATATATATATATATATATATATATATATATATATATATATATCTATAATATTAATAATAATCCAGGTAAAACATACACAGGGTAGTAATCCAAAGAATTTAAACCGGGTTTATTAAAAAGTGCTCAATATCAAATAGAGCTTTTATATATGATTATTTTTTTATTTACACAGACATGTACTAAATCAGCGACACTGGCATGTCGATGTTATCGATCAAAAGTTATTATTTCCAAATATGATCTAATGTTAAGATCGAATTCTAACTCTGCATGATAAGATCTCAGCTTATAATAAATGTTGATCGATAACATCGATATGCCAGTGTCGCATATTTTGTACATGTCTGTGTAAATAAAAAATAATCATATATATATATATATATATATATATATATATATATATATATATATATTATAAAAATATAAGGTGTATCTCTCACATTTTGGAAGACTCTCGCGGTTGCTTAATGATTAAAATAAATGTTAGGTTGGAGTTACTTGGGTCCAGGGTTCAAATCGTTCAACCGGCGTTACAGTAATATAAACCAAACTAACTGATGATTGTTCGTGAACATGAAACATATATGTCTGTGAATTATCAATATTTATTTACAAAATTTAATTATGTGTGTCTATTTTTATCTGTCCCGTAACACAAAAGTAAACGAGTAAAAATACTGCCTGCTTAATCTATTTCAAGTATTTAATGGAATTGAAAAAAATGAAGTCAGACAACCCACGCCTTTAGTCGATTTCCATAATCAGATGTTATTGTTCTTCTTTTTATATCTGCATTCTATACCGATTCATACAATTTTGTTTTCATTAAAAAAAACACACTTTTCAGTTTAAGAGGTGTTTTTCTTTCTTTAATCTTGTTCTACTTATTTTTTGTTAATATAAGATTTACACCAAAAATTATAGTGGCCGAAAAATAAATAATACTTTCTAAATTCGGTCATACTCGTTCGAAAATAAAAACAATTATCAATAGTTGCACCGATCTCTTCGAATATCAGGGTAAATATGTTACGATATAATTACTGTGTGACCAAAAAACAGGATAGTAAATAAGAATTATAAGTTAGATCGTAGCGAGATGTAGGTTAGGCGTGTGGGTAGATATCACGTGTCGAATGCGTTTGTGGTTTTTGTGATAATTTCAACGTTGGGGCACGAATCAAAATATAAGAATGTATTTTTTTGTATTTTAAGATATTCCGATTTAAGGTATGCAATGACACATTGTTTACAGTTACCTCATCGATCTAGATAGTATCGATAAAATAGAGTGACATTTGAAGTCAAATTGAGCGGATGTTCCACCTATAGATCCCTCAAGCGTGGGCAGGGGAGTAGATTATTTCTGTAAGAATGATGCCGCTACACTGTCAGGAATTCTACTACAATAAATTGTAAGCAATGAAAAATTTGTCCTCTTTCGACACTTTATTTTTGCTTATGCATCTTCTGAAATTTGGGACTACAATAAACGGGGCGTAACGTGATCCACACTAAAGTCAGTTAAATAATATACCAAGCCTGCATGATGGATATAGAGATTTATAAAGATGCGCTGATATCACTTCAAATAACTTGTATATTTTACACTATGGAAGCTAACATATTGTTGAAAAATGTATATGCAGATTTAGGTTCAGTCCTGAAAGGTATCGGATGAATTCGTTAAACAACTATACATACTGTGTGTTGGAGACAAGTTTGACAGTTTTTTTGAAAATAGAGTACACACTTGATCTTCGCAAAAAGTAATTGAGTCATTCTAAAAATTAACAGTGCACTTCTTGAATTATTTTTTTGTTGAATAGAGATTCTTGCAAATATCCGTTTTAAGACTCCATCATGGCTTCCAGGAGGTAACTGAAGCGGGAGGACGCGACTTTTAAGCTGTCCTTAGAAACACACCTTAGCAACTATTAGATCCTCTGAATCAGCGCATCCTTGGTGTTGCAGGCCGTACAGCGGGTGTATTTTTCTCAACGGCACCTCACACATGAGGTTGCACTCATGCCTGTTAGGGAATAAATGTTGGTTTTGGCGCAGTGTGAGAAGTTCGATAACAAGCAACTTTGAATGTTACCGGATGTATTACAGGAGGCTGAGTCGTGGTGCCATATGTATGGACTTAGCGCAACCATCCTCCCTTTCCAGCGATTGACAACAGTGGGCAGGAACTAAATATAGACATCTGAATATGTGCTGGTCTCTTATTAAATATGTGAGGCGTCATAAGGTAACTTTTGCTAGAAAACGCACACGAAAACCATCACAGTTTTAAAGTACTTGGTGTTCATGATGCGTGGTTGTTCGCGCAGAAAGTGTTTCTGTGCGATGTGAAACTGGTTCTGAAAAAAAGCAGAAACGCCTCGGCTCAGATGTGTATTTGACTTCATTAAGGAGATTGTTGGCTTTCCTGAAGCGGTTGTTTAGCATTACCGGTGTGTAGGTAGCCTTTGCGACTCTTGTATTACGAGTAGCGTAGGTCCTCGTTGGGAGTTTACTATCGCCATTTCTCTTAAACAAGATCCGTATATTTTAGCGTGGATGTGGGCGATCATTTTGCATCGATTATATTTCCTACGAGTCACTGCTTGTACATCTACGTCGCAATTCTCCAACTCACGACTTTCAACGTATTCTTCCAAGTATATATATATATATATATATATATATATATATATATATATATATATATATATATATATATATATGAAATAGGAAGGATGAGGGTAATCCGACGTAATGGGAAATAAAAAAGGAAAAATAAGAAGATGCTTTTTTATGTATTCATCATATATATATATATATATATATATATATATATATATATATGTATATGTATGTATATATATGTATGTGTATGTATATATATATATGCATATATATAAATATATATGTATATATATATATATATATAGAGATAGATAGAGAGAGAGAGAGGGAGAGAGAGAGAGAGAGAGAGAGAGAGAGAGAGAGAGAGAGAGAGAGAGAGAAGTATTAGAAAGCTATCACAATGCAAGAAATGGAAATATGTCGGCGTTGAGAATTACAAGCGATTTTAGTTATATATTTTTCAAAAACTTTTTTAATCATTTTTTTTTTCATATAGCAATTCTTACTATAGCAAACGAATTTTCCGCTTGGATACCTTCTGTCGTTTTTGAACCACCATTCACCAATTGGATTATGTTTTAATCAACCTCTTTGATATCTTGCTTGGAGCTATTTTAGACTTGTTTACTTGGATGAACTGTACCACTTTACTAAAAAGTTTGTTTTGGGCCAATATATTTGATATTTGATATACCTTTATGTATTTTTACATATATTTTTAATATATTTCTTCAAAGTTTAATTTGTATTACCTGCAGTAATGTCATTGCGGTAATGGTCCTCTGAGGAGAAGATTTTCTTTGAAAACTCATGAGTTAAGGACTTTAAGGAACTTCGCCTGAACATTGAATTGTAATAAAATTTTATTTGCCCCTCATTTTAGTCTTGCACTTTATCTATTGCTATATATATATATATATATATATATATATATATATATATATATATATATATATATATATTGTTAGGCTTTTGTTACGCTTTGAGTGACTAGCGTGTCTAGGAACACTGAATAACTATGATACAGCGTGAATTGCTCTGTCTGGGGATGACGTGCGCGCGCACACACACACACACACACATATATATATATATATATATATATATATATCAACATGATAGAATGCCACGTAAATTAGAATGATGTAAAATTAATAGTTTTTTTAGTAAGCATGTGCGAGGTGGGTGATACGTCTTAAACTCTATCGTTATGGGCTGATGACTTACCATTGAAGCTTTGCAAACATAATAAAAAAAACATATATACCGCGTCCGGAAGGTGCTGGTGTGGGTTTGTTTTTCTGATTCCGGACGTCAGTTAGGAGAGTAGGTGTGTGTTGCGCTAGTGGAGGCAGTAAGATTTTAGACCTGCGGTAACGTTCCCGGTGTCGAATTTCGGCAACAGTGTAAAGTGAATGTAGCTGGGAAGTGAAACCGCTTAAAAAATCAATTTCCGTACAGGCGTATCGGGTAGCACGGCGAGCTGACCTCCGACCCGAAACGGGTGAAGTAGTCGAACATCAAAGCAGCCGACAACATACGGTAGAGATATCAGCATGAACCACTGTTTAAATGTAACGAACTGATTCGGCTTGCGGGCAGTATAGATGTAGATAAGTATAGATGTAGATATGTATACATTTGTACACACATAGTCACGCACAATTATATGTATATATATACATATATATATATATATATATATATATATATATATATATATACATATATATATATATATATATATATATATATATATATATGAAATAAAAATAGAACAAGCGGAAGACCTAAAACGCTCAACGTTTCGCCCAAATGTTATATGAGTTTTGTCAAGAGCGAACGAAAAAAATGCAAAAAATGACAAAAGACGAGAAACTATGAATTATGAGAAATATATATAGTGGTAGCCCTCTTTTTATGAAAGGCAATATTCATAAAGAAATGAAAGTATAAAAAGGTTGGAAAGCCCATTACAAACACAATGTGTATGTAACTACAGGCATGAAAGAATGTATTCCCCTCTCTCACTCCGCTCTCTGTCACTCTCTTTTATATATATATATATATATATATATATATATATATATATATATATATATATATATAAATATGTATACATATATATATATATATATATGTATATATACATATATATATATATATATCTTGAGAGAGAGAGAAAAAAGAAAGAGAGAGAGAAACAAGATTGAGACAGAGAGAAATAGAGAGAGAGACCAACATACAGACAGACATACAGGCAGACAGACAAACATACAGACATACAGACAGACAGAGGAGTCTCAGAAGACTATCCCAATACAAGAACTGGAAAAATATATGTGTGGAAACAAACATAAAAAAATGTTATTTAAAAAAATATTGTTTAAACAGTAAATCAGAACTGATTTTAGTAAATTGTTATTATTAAAATAGTCAATACTTTTACACGGTGATCTAAACTGTGGAACAGGGTTCCATAATAATTCAAGGAAATCACCTTTTTTATAAAATGGTAGATGTTTAAAATCTCTTTAAAATCCCGCGGGCCGGTAATGTTGGTTTATTGTTATACAGTACTGAACAGAAATGAATCCTGCAGTAAATGGAATAAAATAAAATTAACATTTCATTATTTTAATAAAGTGATGAAATCATACTGGTTACGTTTATTTTAATTATTTATTTATTAATTTAAGCTATGAAATGGCTCTGGTCACCTTTTTTTAATTATTTATTTTATTACATTTTGTGGAGAGTAAATGTGAGTATATATAGAAAGTGGGTTATTCTATTCGTCTTTATATATATATATATATATATATATATATATATATATATATATATATATATATATATATATTAGCTTGTTAAAAATATCGTAAGGGGTATAAATCCGAAGGAAGTTTAAACCGGGTTCATGAGAGTGCTCAATAAAAATTCAGATCAAAGTATATTTAGTCGATGGTTTATTCCATTTGCTCATATATATATATATATATATATATATATATATATATATATATATATATATATATATATACATATATATATATATATATATATGTGTGTGTGGGTGTGTGTGTGTGTATATACTTCTTTTATATATATTATGTATTTATTATTTATTTTTATTTTTTATTAGAAGGAAATTCTATTTCTATTATTATTATGATTATTACTTTATTTGATTTATATTCTTATTATTTAGTCTTGTTATTATTTTTTTAATTGACTGGTAGTTTATGTTTATAGTTGTGCAACATCAAGTGCCAACGTGACCCGCAACACATAAAAGAAACAGAATTAAATCGTTTTAAATGAGGAAATTATTGTTGTTACATAAATCGTAACTGTTATATTCATCTGCTTACTTATAGTTTATTTAATGTACTGATTGTATTGTAGTAAATTGTTTTTTATTAACATTCGAAATCTAATTTTTTAACAAGTTTTTAATCATTCTCACCTGACAAAGAGAATAGACTTACGCGCAAATTCACGTCGCTACAACACACACATAATCTCACACACACACACTCGTACTACTCGGACAGAACAAAATAGTGGTCAACACTAACGCACCTCACGCCTCACCCATCCTTTACACAGACCTCACAGCTTCCCTCACACATGATGAAAAATAACTGTTAAGCCTAGTCACTTAATACATTATCACTCAAAAAGCCAACGACATCACTTTAATAAACGTCAAAATACACTTTTGTAGAACAGCTGACTACCCTAAATGACTACACGTAATAAACACTATCACCCACAACATCACCGCCGATAACTTAAACGTATACTATATTAACAACCCACTACATCCACTACCCGTCAATCACGAAATAGACAATATGTACTCAAGATTTACACACACTATATATTTCATCATAAAACATTGCAGGCAAACATTTTCTAATATTACGAGTTCATAACAACTCACACTTGAGAACCTAAAAAACAATGCCCTGACATTCCTACCTTCTGACAAAGGGAACTAATTGTGTAACAGACGACAACCTCACACTCACACGACTAAGTAAGTAATGCATATCTATGCACATGCAATACCAAATCTACCTGGATTACCATATGTAGCAGAAACCTCCCGAATAAACGAAAATGCAATTGTATATAGCAGACTCCTAACTGTCTATCAGCTAATCAAGACTTATAACACTAACCCAACTATACAGATCAGGCCTATAGTATTGAGTATTGAATTGCCCGTATAAAAATCTAATGGATCCTCTCCTAATTACTTAAACCGTTACTTTCTATTTTTTCCAACACATTAACAGTTCTGATGAGGTCTCCGCCGTCTACACACACTTACACCATAAAAACGAAGACAAAGCTGATACGCTTTCAGCCTAGATGTCGTCCATCCTTACACCTGTACACATAGCAGTTGATTTTATTATTAAACGCATCAACTACTTACACTGATTTGGCCTCACGCCCACTGACATTCACGAACTCCTACAAGTAATAGTTGCCAACACATACTTTACTTTC
>OY744526.1:110503042-110545542 GCA_963556195.1 Sepiola atlantica | reverse complement strand
CGAATCAAACGCGCTGGACCCAAAAAAGAAGGAAATAGATCACGTAATTCTGAAGAACACACACCATAATAGAAGTAATACCAACGACTGAGACGAGCAACATCACGTCTGTGAAAAAGAGAGCGCAGAGAGGAAGAGAGGGTGGGACCAATTAAATAACAGATACGTCTCTGCATCTTATCAAGAACACTCAAATGGGCAAAGACTCGCCAGCATAAATATAACAACAGTACGCAATACATGGTCTGATATAGAAAATAGCCTCAGGGTTAAGAAAGTGTGAGAAGCAAACACAGGAATGGATCTCATTTTATGAGAGCGAAATACCAACATTTTCAAAGTCGATTTGTTCTCAATAGCAGAACTGTTCATGAGAATGTCAGAAAGAAAATGAACACACCTACGATTGAAAGACACGAGCTGAGTCTTAACAGGATTAAAAAAAAATATATTTTATACCCCAAACAAAAACTGCACACAAGTGAACTTATAGATCAGCTGTATATATCAACTAATCGGGGGTAGATGGGCGAGAAACAACACCAGAATAGAGAGTGGTGTCATCGACATAGATGGTGACTGTCTGAATAATATTCTCTTGAAGATAATTAATATATAGAGGAAACAGCGTTCGGTCTAGAATCGATCTCTGGGGAACACCAGCATTGATAGTAAAATATAATGAAGACACATCGTCCAAAATTACTAGCAAGCATCGATAAGAACGA
Organism: Sepiola atlantica; assembly: GCA_963556195.1. Taxonomy (NCBI): domain Eukaryota; kingdom Metazoa; phylum Mollusca; class Cephalopoda; order Sepiida; family Sepiolidae; genus Sepiola; species Sepiola atlantica. The sequence goes on along the minus strand of OY744526.1, from coordinate 110,544,814 downwards.
AAATAATATCAAGAACCTGATTAGTAATGCCATACATTTGAAGTTTGTGTAGAAGACCAGAATACCACACTGTCGAGCGCCTTCCACATGTAAAGTGCAATGGGCCTACCTTCTCCTGAATTATCCAGAAACCTACTTATCTTACAACAGTTAAAAAAGCGTCACTAAAGCGAAAACCACAAAAGCCATACTGAACATCAAGAATACGGGGACAGATATACCAGAAAATAAACAAGCTTGCAGTTGACCAAATTTACTAAAACTTGGCAAATAACAGATACTTATTTGGGTCCGATTGATTACAAGTATTTTTTAAGATTGGGAAAATAGAGGACTCTTTCCAACAAGAAGGGAACAAGACTGAAGTAACCAGAGATCAAATAATTTCGTGAGGATAGAAGAAAGTTCAGGAGCACAACGCTTGAGAACGACAACATGATGTTAATCAGCTCATTAAAAAAGCTTAAAACTCGTCAAAATCAGAAAGAAACATCGGAATGGTATTTTAGGTAAAAATGACAGAATAAACAGACTTATCAGTTTGCAAAGGAAAGTCAGAATTATCAAGAGGCAGATTGTCAGCAAAAAGAAGAGCAACACACCCAGCCTCATCATTAAATGATGAAATAACACAAAGACTATTACAATTAGGAGGTATAAGAGATTTGCCACTATTAATTACTCTATTGTATTTCCTCCAAAAATCACGAGATCCAACTCTTTAAAGGAGAGAAGGCAATTAATTTATTTGAGAATAACTAAGCTTAGCTTCAGAGATTGCTTTCTTGCAGTCATTGCTTGCTTTTTCTGTATGGTTCGTCTAATAGCATTAGATGCATCGTGACGATACTGATCAAATAAATGGTTATGATGGGCAATGCCAGATGCACAAGCAGAGCAAAACCAGAGAGGAGAATAAGGTTTCGTTTGAAATTTACGATGAGGAATGTAAGTATCAATTCCAACAAGAAGTCAGCCAGTAACCTCCCCAGCAGCACTATTCAGAGACATACGAAGAATAGGACCCCATTGCGAAGTAGCGAAGCCGATCCTTATCAACGTTTCTTCAGTTAAACGCCCTCCTATGGAAGGGACGATCACTAGAGGACTCTACCGAAAGATCAACGTTAACATTAACAAACTCATGATCAGAAAACTCAAATGGAGGAGAAGACAAAAAATGAGTCTATCAAAACTCAAATAGGGAGGGAAATGGTGACTAGGCTGGCTGACAAAAAAAGTCTACCCAAGCCTCCCTAACAAGGCAATATCCTCCCCAAGGTTACAGTATTCTCTGTACTGTTGTAGTTGGAGTCTTTATTTACTCCTCTCCAGGAGTTAGGCACATAGGCAGTTTTATCTTACTCCCACAAGTAAGATGTGACCCAAGGTCGGGTCGAGAAAGTGGGGTTTGAAAAGCCAGCGCCCGAGAGGTGAGCACTCTGGCCATTAAAAATTGCCTGGGCAGCCCCGTCGGCATTCCCCGGTAGGGGCGCCTCAGGCAGTAAGCAATAAACTTACTCCTCCCCAAAGAGGGGAGGCGAAGCTTGGGAGGGTGGACCTCCTGGAACTGCACAGGACAGACCCATAGACCGGCGTAAATCAAGCCCCGAAGGCCAAGACAATACCAGTCTATGGGGTGCAGTATCCATCGGAACAGATACTACACTTTGATCTTAGCCAAAAGAGTTGGAGTCTGGTTAGTGCTCTCCATTATCGGTCTTCCATCCTCTTTAACTCTTTACTACTGTGTAGTATTTGCCGATGGTGATGCCATCCTCTAAATAAGAAAATTGTTTTGAGCTTATAACATTTCTTGCAGTTTTATTTCATGTTGGTTCACGTAGTGTTCTTTCAATGATTTTTTTTTATTTATTTATGTTGCAAATTCCATCTGGCTTGTGTGTGTTAAAGTTTATGTGGCTTGGTTCCCGTATTTTAACATTTTTCTTTCTAAGTAATCTTTTTTCTTCTGTTGCCGAAAGTAAACTCAACGTCCATCTTCTACGCTCCTAAACTCAATATATTGTCAAGCGATAAGCACAGGGCTAGGACCATGTAAAAGCGAGTTATGAAAAAAGGTAGCGTGTTAAAACAGGGGTAATTATTCAAAGATTAGGGATCACAACGCGCCTAGATCCACATTATATATGCTGAATAATGTCTGATAGTTATTGAACAACCAAAACACGGGTGTATCTGCCGTAAACGCACTTAAGAAATTAAATCCCAATCATTATTTTCCAAGTTATATGAAATTTAAAAAAATAGAATGTAACTGCATTCGAAGTAAAATTTCGTCTTTTTTGACCGATAAACTTAAAATAATAAATAGGGAAGCCAGGTTCGAATTCTTCTAAGTTCTTTTTAAATATAATTAAAGTATTAATGAGTTTATTAGATCTATGAATTTTGTTTCCAAATGCATGTAAATAATTATCCTTAATGCATGGTTTTAAAATAAAGAAATTCAAATAATTTTGCCTTTTCGTTATTATAAGACTCACGCATAGATTGAGATATTGAATAACAAAAAAATATACGGGCGGATATTCTTTAGATCTGTCCATTACATCTGCGCATTTCAAATTTCAAATTTTAGTGTGACAAACCGATACACGGACAGAGCTTCTTTTAGATATGCATGGTCGACTCTAAAATTCTATTTCAGACGTAAACGTGATTAGACAACGAAAATGTGATTTCAGAATGAAGCTTGACAGACGGATGAAAATGTATTTTCACATTTAAGAGTCATAGGACTATGAATATGTAAATTCAAAATTAACTATGAAAAATAGACGAAAATACAAGTACAACATAAAATGTGACAGACTGATGAAAATACTATTTCACATTTAATGGTTCTACTACTTAAATACTATTTCAAAATGAATAGGAAAACGGACGAAAATACAATTACTAAATAAAGCGTGACAGACGTATGAAAACGCTATTTCATATGTAAGATATGACTACGAAAATAATATTTAAGAATAAAGCGTGAAACTGACAAAAATACAATTAGAAAATGAAGCGTGACAGAGAGATGAAAATTCTATTTCACATTTAAGACTACGAAAATGTAAATTTAAATTAACCATGCTAAACAGACGAAAATACAATAAAACATCAATGTAGCAGACGGATGAAAATACTATTTCATATTTAAAAGGGATAGGTTATGAAAATATTTTATTTAAATAAAGAGTGAAACGGACGGAAATACAATTACAAAATAAAGCTTGTCAGAAAGAAAAAAAATGCTATTACACATTTAAGAGTGATAGGACTACGGGAAGGAAAATCAAAATTAATCATAAAACACGGATGGAAATGTACTGACAAAATCAAGTGTGATAGACTGATCAAAATTATGTTTGAAACTTAAGCGTGAGTGCTCGGGGAAAATGCTATTTAAAACATGCCAAATGTAAAGCAGACTGCCGACAATAATATTTATCACTGAAGCGTGACAGATCAAAGAAACATATTTTTCGAATTAAAGCGTGACAGACGAACAAATCATACTTTAAACTCTAATGTGACAAACAAACAGGAATTCTACTTTTAATATAAACTTGGAAAGTCACTAGGCATGCTATTTCAAACTTAAATGTAAAATATAGAGAAACATGATGTTTCACACTAAAGCTTAACAAACCGATGACATTTAAATGTAAGTTTATAAAGGCTATTCAACATTATTAACCGCTTTACAAGCAGGGATTAGGAGAGTCATAACATCCTAAGGCTATTAGTCCGAACGTTTATGCAATGTCTGAAGCCTAATCTCGGACTGTGATCATCGCTTTCCTAATCCGTGCCTGAACCGAACAATTACAGCCAGCTTACCTCTCCACTGTAGACAGTAGTCAAAATGAGAATTCTAGTAACGATTTCAGGAACTCGAACCGATTGCTGATAGATGAAATGTTATATATGACATGTGTGACATGTCGGTGGAAATAATGCCCCTTTTTTACAATTAGGGCATCACTTGTCAAGGTCGAGAGTAACTCGAGGATAACCGTTAATGAGACGGAAATGATTGTCAGTTGAAAGATGAGTAAAACTATTGGAGTGATATAGATCAATGGTATTGCCTGTGGTTCATTCTTATGCGGAAAATATATTACAACCATTTATATACATTAGATTTTAAGACGACCAAGTTATAAGCAACAGTGAAGCAGCCCAATGGTATTGTGGTCCGCGGGTGCTAAGCCCTTCCAAAGTAGACCTGTCCATGGATATTCCGTTTGACGCTAGACACAACAAGGAAGAAATTACTTTTTTGTGTGATCCCTAGTCTAGTTTTGAATGAAAGATATCAAAGATGTAAGTTCAATCGAGCACCTTCAGCTCTAATCTTAAAGGTAATGAACACATGAACATCCTATATAAATATGTAACGTGCAACACCCATGAAAAGTTGTCTCTATACTTCATTGTCACATATCAACAAAATGCTATTTCAGACATATACTGACACAAATGAGGTTTCCAACACAAGAGAACAGAGTATTAGATTAGCGCAATATATAAATAAAAACAATAGAATGCATAACCTTATATATTAAGAATAGTAAGGTGTATCTGTTTGAGTTCTATTTGTTTTTGTAGCCAAATACGTATTCTCAGTTTAGGAAAGAAGCCAAGAATATATCATTGGTTCACGGATGGGTTGAGATGATATGTTGTTTCTGTAAAAGTAGTTTCCAATATAGCACTACTTACAGAAAATGTAATATAAGTAAATCTAGCGATCGTGTAAGACTTATGCTTCATTAAGTGAAGTCTGGTAGTTTATGAGATAAATGAGCTGTAACCATCATATATTCCAAGTTATGTGCATATATATATATATATATATATATATATATATATATATATATATATATATATATACATATACCTACATATATATATATATATAAATAAATATATATGTATATATATATATATATATGTGTATCTACATATGTATATGTTCCTTTACAGAAGATGTATTCATTATATTTACATGAAACCCTATATTGTCATGTAAATATTCCTACACGAGTATGTCTAATTACCTTACACGAATAAACAGTTGTCTTAATTATATGCCAAATCTTACGCTCCTTAATATTGTTTTGCCATTTTAAGGTAATCAATATACAAATGTAATGTAAAGACACCGATATTTTTATATGTATGTTTAAAAACATACAAACTCGTAAGCAAACGTATATATAAATATATATATATATATATATATATATATATACATATATATTTATATATACATATAAATAAATGTGTGTATATATAAATATATGTATATGTATATATGTAAATATATATATATGTACATATATATATACATACATATACATGTGTATATATGTAACGATACACGTTACATGTCTACAGCACCAGATCAACATATGTGACATGGCCGCATCTACATCTTTACGGCACATCCACTTTTTTAACGATACGTTCTTTACAACTTTACATGAACCTTAAACCTTTTATATAAACCTCAAACCTTCGTTGCGATACGTCTTTTTACATTACAATACGTATCTTCACGTATCATTTTAATCTATACGTTTCGTAACCACAGTCTTAAATCTTCACGTATCAATTTACGGCCTTTCAGGTCTTTTTAAAATCACGAATCTGTTTACGGCATCTCAAGCCTTTTTTTAATTACGGCCTTTGTTCATTTATACGTACGATAACCGTTTACAGATCTTATTTTTCAAATAACGAATGTTCCATTGCGACACGTCTCTTAAAGCGCTCGGCATCAAATAACATAATGTTCACATATAACTTTTATAAATCTTATTCCACATATAAAAACGTACTGTTCACAGTCTCGAAAGAGTTCTTTTACCATTTATAAACGCTTCAGTTCAACTTATATCAAATCACGGAAAGTTCATTATACATTTCTTAAAGTTCCTAAAAAGTTCTTCTCAAATGAATCTCAAAGTTTACCTTATCTTCTGTTCTCTTCTTTGGCCTGTGATTCGTCTAGTCTTCGCTGGCTGTGTCGTCTTGATCGAAGGAAGAGGCCTGTCTCAGACAGAATGAACACACGAGACACGAATTTTTTGAAGGGAAATTTCACACAAGTGTCTTTATTCTTACACAAGTTTCTTATTTCTTAGTTCGTTTGCTGTCAGGGGGATTCCGGTTTCGACTCTCTCATACTTCGGCTATTTTCTGGTTCCTTTTGGGATATCTTCTGCCCTCCCAAAACGGGGCCTTACCAGTTTTCCGGCTACATGCTCGCACCCGGTCTGAACGGTATCGCCTCTAAGCTCAGACTGATTCTAAAAAGCTAAGTTCTTGTTCTCCGTGGTGACGTAATCATGATTCCCACGCACGAGATGGGGACAAAAACGACTCAAAGGTCACGTCAGGTGTCTAAATTTATTATGACTATTCTTGGATCAAACTCTTCTATGAACTCACTTCTGAGTCCAGAAACAAAACCTATTTCTCAATAACAAAATTAGCTATTTGATACTAGTTAACCTTGCATAATGGGGCCCTACAATACTGTAACATATATATATATGTATATATATAAATATATATATATATATATATATATAAATGTGTATATATGTATATACATATATATATGTATATTTATATATATATATATATATATATATATATATATATATATATGTATATTTATATAGATGTATATATCATATGGATATATATATATATATATACATATATATGTATATATATATATATATATATATATATATATATATATATATATATATATATATATATATACGAGATGTGTGTCTCTCTTGGGTATGTATGCCCAATCTGTCGGTGTATCCATATACATCATTTGTGCAATTAGATCTATGAACCTAGACTTTTTCTATATAAACACCCGCTAAAATATATATAATTCTTAAGCGAGTTATATTTTTGTTTTTGTAAACATGACTATTATGGATAACTTGGCAGTAGTACATTCATGAGACTCAATGAATAAATATTCGTTTATTTTTCTCTGATTTTTTTCAAGTGATATTGAAACAGAATATTTAAATTATCAACATTTTACAAACTCACGAGTATTCTCAATATGTGTGAATGCATCTAGAAAATAAAACATTTCCAAGTACATAAGTTTAATTGTGTAAACATTATATTGGTACAGTTAATATAAAAGTAATATGAGTTTAGTTGTTTAGAATAAACTTTTGTTTATGTTAAGATCATTTAATTGAGTTACACACCTATATTTTTTATTCATATTGTTTTCATTACCTCCGCCATTAATTATATATATATATATATATATATATATATATATATATGTGTGTGTGTGTGTGTATATATATATGTATATATGTGTGTATATATGTATATCTATCTATATGTGTATACATGTATGTGTATATATATATATGTATATATATATATTTGTATATATATATATGTATATAAATATATATCTCTATCACTCTCTCTCTCTCTCTCTCTCTATATATATATATATATATATATGTATATATATATATATATATATATATATATATATATATATATATATATATATATATATGTATATATATACATATTTAGACTCTGTTTCGGTCGATCTTCACCCCGGCCGTCCACAAGTGTATTGACTATTAACGTCATCGGGTGTATCTCGTTTAAGTTAGTGTGTTGTTAATCTATTTATATTGTAGGATTATGCTTTTTATGTAGTTGACTTTGTTATAGTACATGTTGTTTATGTTATTTTTGATTAAAGTCACTATTATGCATACTATACCATTAACACTCGCGTAGAACGTTATATAGCTTTCTTATAAACTGGTAAAGGTGTTTATAATCGAGTTTGATAAGAAAGGCGACGTCACGCTACACGCAATTGCAGAGGTAACAGTATTAAAAGTATATTAGTTTAAATGTACACATCAAAATTACAAGTTCATTAAATATCACGATAGACATCTAATATATAGCATCAATTACTGCAGAATACGAAACGCTAGAAAAAACAACAAAAAAACGGAGAATTATGGAAATGTAATTTCGTGTTAAGATTTAGTTCATGACGTTAATCAACGGAATCGGAGCCATTTAAACAAATGTGTTTTGCAAAGTTGATCGTTGAGATTCTTTGGAGGTCAATAAAATGGTGATATTCGTAAATGTATGAAATTGGACTCGATAAATGGGATGTTATGAATCGTGACGCTAATTGATACATTTAAATGGATAGAAAAACACGGATAGATAGAAAGTATGAACACAGAACGACAGAGGAATAAGTTTACCGTTAGTCACGTAAACGGATAAAGAACAAGAAGTGTATCAATATGTCATGAATGGAGCATTAACATAATTTAGGGTCCTGTGTTTAACACCAATAAAACAAAAGGGAAAATCTTGTTTACAACCGAAAGCACAGTTGTGACGGTTTTGTCTGTTTTGGGAGGGTCTCGTATTAACTACTAGCAACATTCAATAAAATATCTAAAACAGAAACTACGACACAATAATACCAACAGCAAAACAAAGAAACAAGCAGCAGCATGCAATAACAAGGAGTTACACAACATCTGTAAAGTGCAGACAAACTTACGGATTTCCCCATCACACTTATGAGCAATGGGGGGTCTCGTATTTACTACTATCAACAGGCAATACAATATCTAAAACAGAAACTACGACACAATAATACTAACAGCAAAAATAAAAGAACCAGGAGTTAAAACACACTTATAAAGTGCAGACAAACTTATGGATTTCTCCATCACACTTATGAGCAATGGCTCAGCTTAAATAAGATATAAGAACGTAGAAAACGCTACTTTACCGAAACCATAAATAAGCAAGAACAATTATCCTTAAATACGTGGGTAAAAACTTACAGTCAATGAAAGATACACCTGAATATAGCGCAGGGTAGACACATCCAGCCTTAGTATAAATGAGCATATCAATGTTGATGAAGAAAATAGTGCGTAGAATACCGATATAAATAACGTTATGTAAATTTTATTTAGCTGCGATAAATAAGCCAAGTGTTTGATCGTTGACACTTATTAACTGGGACAAATAGTGTCTTACGAGTAATGAGACGGTTAATCTGTGTTATACTAAAACTATCTCTGGAGGTGATAGCGAAGGATAATTTACATAATTTGTATTTTTCCTTCAAACTTAAATGCGAAATACCAATTAAAATACTGTTGCATATAAATGTGATACACGCAAATGATACTATTAACGACTACATATCAAATATAGCACTGGGTTTGATGGATGCATTAGTCAATCAATTAATATTTCACTCTTTTTTCGGTCAGCATCATATGGTTTGAATAGGATCTGTAGCAATATATGTGTATTTCTTCTATATTAAACCTAAATGAAATATAAATGCAAATCGTATGATACTTTTTGAGTCATAGAGTGCATTTCTTTATATATATATATGTATATATATATATATATATATCACATTTCATGAATGTTCGAATGATATCAAAGTGGACAAAACTGAGAGTTATATATATATATATATATATATATATATATATATATATATATATATATATATAGTCGTTTAAGGTTTTTGTTTGTAGTAGTTAATTATGTGTGTTTACTGTGTAAACAAGCAATATATTTTAGTATAGTTCGTGTTTATACATATTCATTTGGACACATGCGTGCATACGTTTGTTGGATGAATCCTTTTCAAGACGAAAGCCTCACCAGGTAGAACTAACATTCATAGAAACACTCAGTTCAGTTATGTTTGTTCTTCTTCGACAACTGTCATGGAAAGTATATAGAAAATACCCGAACTCGTTCGGGCTTATCTAGAGTTTGAAGTTTCATGAGATAGCCGATGAGTTGAGTCATTGTATTCACGATTTGGCATCACTATTTTTAAATGAAAAAGCTGTTTTCAATGAGTGTCCGGCGTTTGCTCACAGTCGATTAAAGTAACCGCTACTCAACAATCTAGAGCGTTGTTTTCAACTGCTTCACAATGTTTTTATGTGAGAATGGATTAAACATTAATGATTCACTTCATTCAAGAGTCAAATCAGTACACAGCGACAGGTCAAAATTTAGCCCGCAAGGTGTCGGCCTGCATATTCATGGATGCGCAAAATACTTTTCCATCGATAAACTTGCGAAAATAAGAACCATAAATATTAAATAATATTACTTTATTTTCGTCTAAAGGGATAAATCACTCTTAAAAAGGCTATATATGAAGATAGAAAACAGTGCTACTTCTAACACGACAATGAACCGTGTCATAAGATGATTGCAACCATGGATATACCACATAACTTACATTTTGAATTGCTTCAACACGAACCCTATACTCATGATCTGACTTCAAGTGGCTCTTAGTGGTGTGCAGACACCATTAGAATACTCCACAGAATTGTAGTTAGTGTTAATAAAGAAATAATATTGAAACTGATGCGTATTCTTAGGATAACGACATATCGTTTTACATGAAGTCATCGAATTGTCGGAGAAGAGTTAGAATCAGTGTATCATCATAAAAGGAGACTATGTTGATGAATAAAGTCACATTTTGTCTTGTTTCATTACTTACGCCCCTTAGTTATAAAGGGGTGTCATATATACATTATATATATATATATATATATATATATATATATATAGTCTTATCTACATTCACTCACCCCATGTAGTATCCTTGTTGTTCTCCTTTGTTTCCTGTTAATTAAAGCTGCATATATGTTTAGTAGTTAATCCATTGTTTTTTTCGTAAGGAATCGTGACTCTGTTTATTATATTTCAGTCAGATTTGGCCAGACGAATATATATATATATATATATATATATATATATATATATATATATATATATATATATATATATATATAGAGAGAGAGAGAGAGAGAGAGAGAGAGAGAAAGAGAGATATGTATATATATATATATTTATATATTAATTTTATACGTACATAAAAGTAATCCATGGACAGGTGTTTCTGGCTCACAGCCGTCATCAGCATGGCTAACTTAGACAAGGATCGAACCTATATATGTGTGTGTGTAAGACCTTTGGAATCAGAATTATTCGGTTAATTTATATTTGAATATTTTCTCTGGAATGTGATAGTTGTTAAGATTTTGCAATACCTAGTTTGTAACATATTACTTTTAGAATACTGATTTTAATAACTCACAAACCGTCAGAACACCTCAGCATTTAATTCCAAATGTAACTCAATTATGCATTCCATTCGCTTACTTCTATTTGTACAACCCATTTCCGTAACATAAACTGCTATCATTCTCTTCGTCATATGCATTACAAGTTGTTACTCATTATTGTTTTTTTGTATCTCTACTTATTTTAAAAATGTTGAACATGAATAAAAGCGGCGAATATTAAGACTTTCTAAACATGAAGTCAAATCTGTAAACGTTCGTTCACGTTTTTACAAATGTTATAACGTACAACCAATTAATAGAAAAAGATCGTATAATTTGTCAAGCCGAAATGCAATTGGACATTAACTAAGGTAAAACTATTATAATTCCCCATTTTAGAATTAATTGTTCCATAATCGAATACTGTATTTTTGACGACGTAAATACTTGTTACGATCTACTATTTGTATTGCTCTTGTTTTAATTTGATTTTAATACACATCTCATTGTTACAATCTTCTTTTTAATAAATTTAATAAGTGCCATTCGTTTTGTTATTTAAATAACATTTAGTTGACAAGTTTAATTGCAATTATTAACATAATTTCAATCAAACGTCTAATAAGCAGTTTCGTTTTAGCTTTATGTTTAACCAGTCAGATGCAGAAATGGCATAACCCACGCCGCAAGTATTTTGTCACAAGTTCTTGTTGACGCACGCAACCTGCCAGCGTGGGTTAATGTCTAGAATGATGATATAATTATAACCCACCATATATTACCCTATATATAGAAGGTAATATCTGTGAGAATTTCCTCATGAAAACAAAAGAGATACTATACAACGTATGACCTGCGAGGGTGGTATCAAGGCAACATAACAGATGAAAACAACCCCTCCAAAAAAGGAGAAAATAATGCGTGGGATGATAGGATAATGATAGCAGACTATGTATCACACTAAGTTTAAAATAATAGTGGCATGACAACAGAATAGATATTACACGCGTCCCTACTAAAATAGGCAATTAAATATAGTATATTAGTCTGAAAGTGTATAATAAACTGAGTTGAGCATTGGAAATGATACAATAATACAATAATACAATAATAGAAGTAATAGTATAGTATCGATTTAGACAGACAGATACGAAATCTCCATTAGTTATAGTTAACATCAGTTAATATGCGAGCGGTAGAAAATAGACTAAAATGATTTCAAATATGTTTGCGTCATACCCAGTGTAATATTTTGACAAGAGAAGTAAATTGAAACTTTCAAAATTGCACCAGTACTGTTATATATCAGCCCACTAAAAAGTAGCCCTGACAATAGTCGACTAGACGAATGTAAGTAAGAATATTGCAGTAGAAGTAGTTTTTTTCTTTATTTTTTAAAATTAGTATTTGTCTTTCATTGGATGAAAACAAAAAAAAACAATTTTGGATCGGAAAGATACATATTTAGCATATGACACATACTAGTGTATACTACATGAAATGAGGTTAATTATTCTTTTTTTGTACTCCGTCACCGGTTTGAACATTTTCAATCTCAAAGTCACAATACCACCGTCGCTGTAGAGTTATGAACACTTTATAAAACTGACCCAACACGAAAAAACGCCTGTGCAACACCAGGCGAGACGGGCGTATTAGTAATGTCCTTTACTAAGCGGGCCGTTCTCACGGCGTCTTCTTTTGCATTGTCCTTGCTTGATATCCCGACTCGTGTTTCGAAACGCTTATTTGCCGGCTAGCATCAAATGTGGGGAGATATTTCCCCGCTAAATCTTTCTAGCAGACGTGAACTCCAGATAAATGAGCGCAATCGACATTGATCCGTGACAAGCTTGTAATTGTCTATTCTTCCAAAGGATGTATATTTCTAAATGATTAAACAATGTGTTATATTTAGTTGTTTTATCTTTTTTTTGAAAATGATTTGAGTAAATATGTGTTCAGTTAACAACATATATTTAGTTTGTAAAGCCAATTTTAGGTGGGGAGTTTATTTCGAGAAGAAAATCAGAATAACGAACTTACTTGGGAGAGTAGTTCGTGTGGCCAAATCTGACTGAAATATAATAAACAAAGTCACTATTCATTACGAAATAAACAATGGATTCACTACTTAACATATATGCAGCTTTAATTAACAGGAAACGCAGGAAAAGAACAAGAATACTACAGTGAGGGGGTGAGTGAATGTAGATAAGACTGAATAAACTTTATTCTGTATTTCGTCTGTTCTTCTGCCACTGGACATGCAAAATACGCAGGATAACATCTTGTCTGTTTGGGATCCAGTATTGAACTGAAGATTAATGTTGATCACGTAACCTTGTTTTAGAGCCTATGTGATTCGTCGCTTATGAATCTCGTTACACGCAGAGGGTCTATTCTCGCACGTGGTGAAGAGGTTATGATTACATCACGACCAAGCCGAATCACACCTCACTGCCAGTCCCGCAGAACGAGTCCACTCATTTAATTGCTACATATACTTCCAATATGTCGATAAGAAAAACACATACATGCTCCCAAATACACACAAATGAACGTTTACACACACACCCCCCCCACACACACACATATATATATACACATATACTTACATATATATATATATATATATATATATGTAAGTATATGTATATATATATGTGTATGTATATGTATATATATAGTAATATATATATATATATATATATATATATGTATATATATACAAATATATATATATATATATATATATATAGCGTGTGTGGTTTCTTATATTTAAGAGTGGAACACGTTAGAGTGTACATATATTAATGCGAACTCTAACAAATCTCTGCTCAATGCTGTTATAATTATTAGCATTATAAACATCAATTTGCTAATAAGTTGTTGATGAGATAACATCGCGATCACCGGTGCGATTGTAATAGCAGCACATAACTTGATTATTTACAGGACGGTTCAACAAGAACTTGTTTACATTGGACTTGCAGACGACCATAGTGTTGTCGACTAAAGTAAGCATTTTGTTCCACAGACGGGTAGTTCCAGGAAACTAACTCTGATTATCGAGTTTTTGTTTCATCTTGGGCACGCAGAGGGAGAAAAGGGAAATCATTGCCAGTGATAGTAGCTCGGCGGGTTCGTGTTGTTAATGTTTTACAACGGGGGACTGTAGATTTGAGCTCAGTCGAGCACCTGTAGTGAACATAACTGTAGAGTAAAGAAAGACTAGCCCCATCTATTCTGTAAGAGAGTAGGTGTAGGGAAGAGAAGAGGACATCCCCAACTAAATTTCAAAGTAGGTGTTGGACTTTGTCAAGGAGGGAAATACGCTATGAGTTGTGCCACCTTATATGTGAAACAGTACTCCATCTTAGGACGTATTTGTCTTTTGTACAGGTAGAGGATGCTTTCTGGAGCGGTAGAATGATCCAACATATTATAGAGATTTAGTAGATATATGTATAATGATATAAATAAGGCAAATAGACACCAACACAGATAATTCATACATGGTTAAAGTTTCTGCTTTCTACGCCGACGGCTAGTACTCGTAGCCGTACAACGCAGCGGTATTTCTTTCAGCGCGCTTTCCCTTCTTTTCTGAAGGATGGTATTCCCATCCACTCAATATAAAATGGTCGTTTATCGTTTTATTTGTCAGTACAAGGCTGGCTATGTGGGGTGTACCAACCAGCGCTTCGAGGTAAAATTCCCGAACATATCCTACTTTGGATACGTAGGCATAGCCACTAGTTGACATCCGGGTGTTGACAAGCGCACGAGTCGGCCATTCGTGAATATTTATTGCTGTACCAACTTTTCACTGGCGGGTATATCTGCAACTTAACTCTACAAAATACCCCCCAATGTACACGAAAAGTCACATGCGGTTCGTGTTCTGTCCGAATATGGCCAGTATGTAACTGACTGTTGTTATTGCTTAATTACTTCTGTATCCTGTCGCTGATTTAAAGAAAAAGGCTCAACTCAATTAAATCTGTTTTTAATGAGCCTTTATACTTCATTCATTAGATTATCTGTGGTTTGCAAGTACTTATCAAAGTGACCTATTTCTATTTGATTGTGTGTCAATCACATTTCAAATCTCTTACAGTAATATGATTTTACTCCCCATTCTAATTTCTTACACCTTCTATATCACGCTCACTTGCGCCGCAAACACTCTGCGTTAATTAATTAATTAATTACTTTTTATCATTGTACTCAGTTAACTGATCAAAATTATTGTTACTAAAACTACGATTTTGTGATGATAAAATGAATTACAAACACTTCGAAAACAGTTAAATGCATCTATATATTGTCTATAAGTTTGCCATGTATTTTAAGATGTTCGTTGAATTTTATCCATTTTCATTATACACACACTAAACTAGATTCCCTGAATGTCAAGTTCTTATGAAACATTTAAGTATTAGCGGTAAATGTTAGACATTTTCTAGAATAAAAATTGTGTAATGGATTTTAAACAAAATTAGAAGAATAATTCTAGTCACCAAGTTAACTATTATTAGATTTTGATTTTAAACTTCGTGTGGGTGTAAGGAGTGAGACAAACGGTTCGGAGAAGGTGACGGTGGTTAAGTTGATAACGACACGGACTGAAGGCCTGGATGTTCCAAGTTCGAATCTAGTTTGTTCCACATTATCACTTTCAATTAGGGATGTTGGCGACCTTCTCGTGGTATTTCCCATAAGTACCCAATGTTTTTCCAGAAAGATTACTAACTAGAATAACATCGCCGAAAGTACTGTCAACATCAGAATCATCTGATTCACACGAAATAAGAACGAACACATGTACATAAGCAACTGCCTTAAGCCAAAATTGAAAGTCAAGCATCTAAATGACAATTTCTTTTTTTATGAAGTCGCTCTAGAAAAGGCAGGAAGCCAGTTTATGTAAGGAGCTAAAAAAAACTGCTTCCAAGTCAAAATTAACGAACAATAAATGTTATATAGATTTTTTATGACCCAGAAAACATCAATAAGTTCCCTTTTGTCAGAAACATAGCTCATAGGATGTGAGGACTAAAGGACACAATTAAGGCGGGGGCGAGAGTGACGAGGCTGCCGAAAGTAAACCTATGCTTGGCTTGACACTTAACTCTCACTTTTTGTTGGCTTCTAACGATTTGGTCATCATCTAGTGGCTGCTGTGCGTAAGCGAAATCACAATGTAAACATTGTAAAATGCCGAAAGCTATATTGCTTTATACAAACATCGTTACGTTATTCCCTAGTGTCAGTTGGTGATTTCACTTACCAGTAAGCTAAACCTATTTAGTTATCCACAGACAGAATGTGTCGCTGTTTTACAGCACTTCAGTTCTGTTAGAAAAGTAACTGCTTGGAGCCAGTATCGAAACGCCACCGTCTAGACGACATTCGGCACTTCTAGCTATTTAACTCGGAAGAATACAACTTTTATGACATAATTACTAGTCTGTAAACATGTTCTATAAGTTCAACATTACAATATATTAAGATGCAATTACATCATTCGACTTTACTTAACATTATATATATATATATATATATATATATATATATATATATATATATATATATATATATAAGTGGAGAACTAAAAGCGAACTTTTAGGAAAGGTAAACCCTATTGTGAAAAGTATGCAGCACAATATACAGAATAGAGCAGATAGATAGGTAGAAGGAGTTTAACTTTGAATCCTCTCATTTCATTTCTCGTGCCTTTTAACGACCTACCTACGTCAATATACAGGATAGAGCAGATAGATAGGAAGAAGGAGTTTAACTTTGAATTCTCTCATTTCATTTCTCGTGCCTTTTAACGACCTTCCTATCTACAATTCGCTTTCTCCGCTGGACTTTTTGGCACCGGACTTTTTTGAAATCGGGCATTTGCTTGCATTCGGGCAGCGTTTTGCTTTGTTTTTATTTTGTTTTTTCCACACAATCTTTATTTTACTTTTTCCAATGTAGAATGTTGGGCTTTGCCAACTTATCTATCCCAGCGATTTCCTCTGATTATAAGATTTGTATGTGTGTGGGTGTGGGTGTGTGTGTGTGTGTGAAAAGATGACAGACGGAAAACAAGTCAAAGTGCAGGGGAAAAACAAAAAAAAGAGATTTTTCGACCGGTTTCGTTCGTGGGGAACGTCTTCAGAAAATGAAGAATACAGAAATAATTTTATTTTATATTTAAGGCACACACATGGGATGAAAGGAAAAAAATGATCTGATTGGATCATATGAGAAGAAATTAAATGATGTTGGGACATGATAAGTAGGTGACACATTCTTCTACGGCTGTGCGGGAGGGGGAAAAAGGTGACAGAGAATCAAACAACGGTGAACAAAAAGGGTGTTAAATTGATACACTGGAAGTTAGCACCTAAACATTAAAAAGAAATACACAGGGATGGGTCAGCTAATTTGTCAATTATAGGTTTTTAAAGAGCAATTCATGAGAATGAAAAACTGAGGTGGAAAATGTGTGAAAAAAGAAAACAAAAGGGAAAGAACTAGTTAAAGGTAAGGAGAAAAACAAAAATATAAATGGGATTTAAAAATAGAAAAAAAAAGAAAATATGTAAAAAAGAAAAAAAGGGTTAAGTTAAAGAGATATGTATTAAAATGGTTAGATTATAAATGAGAACTTGCAAAAATCACAAACATATAAAAAATATATAAACACACACACACGCACATGTGTATATGTAAACATATACACACATACGTGTGTATATATCAATACACATACATACATACAAAACACATTTTCCAATATATATATATATATATATATATATATATATATATATATATATATATACTTAGTCAGGAGCGCAGTGATGCAATATATTACATTGTTTTAGTGCAGCTTTAGCTAAGTGTCTGCTTAGGGTATAGGATCCGTGCCTTAAGTTGAAGGTTGAAGGTGATGAAAGGAGAATAGTCGCGCTTTCAATGCATTTGCGACGTGAGAGAGAGTGTTCGTTCTTGAGGAGAGTGCAGTCTGAACAGTTAAAATTGTGGGAGAGAGTGTTCCTGTGTATCACAAGAACATTAGTGGAAATGTCGTGTTTCAGGTCCCGCTTGTGTTCGTAAATGCGAGATCTCAGGTTTCTGGATGTTTCCCCTATGTAAAACATCGGATATACGGCTCATTTTATCTTGTAGATGCCAGCAGTGTGAGAGGTGTCTTTGGGGGTGGTGTGGAACGGGGTTTCGTATTAAGTAGGTATTTAATAGTTTTTTAGGTGTATGTTATTACTTTATGTCGGGTTTGAGTTGTTTCTGTAGAGAGATAGATATGGGGTTATTGGGAACAACTAAGTAAGATTTGTTTTATTCCGTTATTTTGTGAGGAGTTACTTTTGTGGGGTCAGTCTTTTTTTGTGGATGTTGGAAGCTTTTTGTTTAGCGTTAAAGATCAAGGAATGAGGGTGTTTTAGAGCTTGGTAGGTTTTTTTAATATAGGATTCTTCATTGTGGAGATGGGCGGGGCTGCAAATTCTCAGGGCACTGAGAAACGATACAATGATCATTCCGGATTTGATATTTTTTGTTGTGTACAGAGTAAAAATGTATGAGGTCATTTTTGTCAGTAGTTTTCCTAAAGACTGAAGATTCCAGGCCATTAGGGGTGTTATGAAGAGTGATGTCAAGGAAGTTAAGGATGTGGTTGTTTTTTGGTTCGGAGGTGAAAGAAATAGTCGAACAACTCAATAAAATAGAACACACATTGTCGGGGAGATTAATGTGATGTGGGTAAATAAGGAGTGTGTCGTCTATGTACCTAAAGTAGTGGGAGTTCTTGGGTAGAATAGATTTGAATGGACCGTTCTCTAGGAATTCTAGGAAAAGACAGGCGAGGACTCCACTGATGGGCTAGCCAATGGGTAGACCAAATGTTTGCTTATATAGAATATTGTTAACGGTAAAGTGGCATTGTTGTGTTATTAGATGGCATAGTTTGATCATTTGAGTGGTGGGGAGGGGGAGTTTAGTTTTGGATTTGGTAAGATGAATTTTTAGGAATTTGAGGCATTTAGATATAGGTACGTTAGTGTAGAGAGATTTAATATCTAAACTGTCCATAGTGAGGTTATTCATGTTTATGTGTTTGAGTCTTTGTTGCAAACTTCTGGAGTTTTTTAGATCGGCGAGGCTAATAGAGCTGAGAAAGGGGGTAAGTATTTCTGCTGATTCTTTGGCTAGTTGGTGGGGTGTGCTGACAATGCCCGATATGATAGGTCTCATGGGGATGTCATTTTTGTGTGGTTTAGGTAGGCCATAGAGTCTTGGAGTTCTGGGGTGATGTTCCAGGAGTTTAATCCAGGGAGGGTAATCCGATAAAATCTTCCTTACTTCGCGTTTGCAGTGTTGTGTGTCTTTGGTTATTTGTTGTGATGTAGTTTTCGTGTATATGTTGTCGTCGTTTAGTAAGAGCAGGATTTTGTGTGGGTATTCGTCTGCGTCCATGATTACAACACCACCGCCTTTATCAGCGTGGGTGATGTGGATGTCTTTGTTCTGGGTAAGCTCTTTGATGGCTTCAGAGTATCTCCGTGGAATGGAGCTGTTGTCTGGTAGGCCAGCAGAAGCGGTAATGAGACTTTAGATGTAGCCTATTGGAAAATGTGTTTTGTATGTATGTATGTGTATGGATATATACACACATATGTGTGTATATGTTTACATAGACACATGTGCGTGTATGTGGGTGTTTATATATTTTTTATATGTTTGTGATTTTTGCAAGCTCTCATTTATAATCTAACCATGTTAATACATCTCTCTTTAACTTAACCCTTTTTTTATTTTTTATTTTTTTATTTTTTTCTATTTTTAAATCCCATTTATATTTTTGTTTTTCTCCTAACCTTTAACGTGTTATTTCCCTTTTGTTTTCTTTTTTCACATATTTTCCACCTCAGTTTTTCATTTTCATGAATTGCTCTTTAAATGCCTATTGTTGACAAATTAGCTGACCCATCCCTGTGTATTTCTTCTTAATGTTTAGGTGCTAACTTCCAGTGTATCAATTTAGCACCCTTTTTGTTCGCCGTAGTTTGATTCTCTGCCGCCTTTTTCTCCCTCCCCCACCGCCGTAGAAGAATGTGTCACCAACTTAGCATGACCCAACATCACTTAATGTCTTCTCATATGATCCAATCAGATCATTATTTTCCTTTCATCCCATGTGTGTGCCTTCAATATATAATAAAATTATTTATGTATTCTTCATTTTCTGAAGACGAACGAAACCGGTAAAAACATCTCTTGCTTTAGTTTTTCTCCTGCACTTTGACTTGTTTTCCGTCTGTCGTCTTTTCACACATTTTGTCCATTACGACATATCATTTTCATGAATTATCGTGTACCTTACCCCATATATATATATATATATATATATATATATATATATATATATATATATATATATATGTATATATATATACATATATATATATGTATATATATACATATATATATGTATATATATATATATATATAATATATTTATATATATATATATATATATAATATATTTTAATAAATATGTAATTATTTTTCCTACATAGACATAGGTGTCATCCTTACGCAATCTTCAGTGTAGCAGATTATAATTATTGCTGGCTGAAGAATCTGAACCCAGTGGAAAAGTTACCATTGACACTTTCGCCTGGTATTCAACTCATAGGCCGCCATCCATTAACATGCTAGATAAGGTAAATAACGGGTCTATACAGTACGCTTCGTCATATGGTGTTCAACAGCAGAGGGCGGACCATCGCATGACGTATTGGTTAGTGTCTTATTATAGATTGTCTTTGAGGTATCATCTTTGTTAAAAAATCGATTCAAATATTTTGTATAAATATGTTATTATTTTTACCTACAAATACATATGTGTTCATGCTTACGTAATTTTTAATGTAATAAATGGTAATTACTGCCGGTCGAATTATTTAAACGCAGTTGATATATATATATATATATATATATATATATATATATATATATATATATATATATATAGATATATAGATAACACATATATACATATGTATACATATATATATAATTAATAATACATATATATATATAATATATAATTAATAATATATATATATATAATTAATAATACTCAAAGAAATAAAACGTATAGGCCTAAAGGCTGAAATAACATCAACTGTTAAACAGGTCAACTTCCTCGATATTACCTTCAACCTCACTAGGGATACTTATGAGCCCTAGGTTAAAGATAATTCCTACCCCCTTTATGTCAACCCACTATCTAACCACCCTAGATATGTAAGTAAACACATCCCTGAATCAATTAGTTGAAGGATTTGCAACAACTCCTCCAATATAGATATATTCAATAAACATAAGAACTTTTATGATAAAGCACTAAAGGAGAGTGGATATAAAAATACCAAAATAGAATATATTCCAACTCCACAAAATAACTCTAGTAGGAACAAAATAGAAATAAGAAAAGTATCTGGTATACACCTCCATTTAACAATTCAACTAAAACCAAATTAGTGAATAAATTCCTGAACTTAATTAACACTCATTTCCCCAATAAAAACATACTCCATAACATTTTAATAAGAACTCACTGACACTCAGCTATTGTTGTGGTGACAACCTGGAAAACATCATAAAAAAGCACAACATAAAAATACTAAACACCTCAGTAACCTCAAATCCTAGAAGAACATGTAACTGTACTAACAAATCAAACTGCCCCCTAAACCAAAAGTGCCTATCAACCCTAGTGGTCTATGAGGCATCTATCTCCTCAACCGAAAACCCATCCCAGACTAACTATTATATTGGTCTGGCAGGTAACAACTTCAAGGAAAGATTCTACAACCATAAACTCTCCTTCAACAACCCTGACCATCCTGGCCAAACTGGACTTTCACTACACTACCACAAAATAAAAACAAAAAAAGAAACTCCCATAATAAAGTGGAAAATCTTAAAAAAATCTAGCACCTGCAAATCAATAAATTCACCATGTAGATTATGTTTAAATGAAAAACTGGAATAGAAAACAAGAGACGTCTATCAACTGTTAACATAGTAGACTCTACCTCCTTAGAACCCCACATACCCCACCTTAACCTCACACCAACTCCCCACATATTTAAAAATTAAAAAAAATTAAAAATGAATGATTACATTAAACCCCTTATTATACACTACTTCAAAACACATAAACACCCCCTACCCACCCACCCAAATTTACCACCAAACCCCACCCTAACAAGTCCCGATGAATCTATCAATATATATCCACCCCCCTAAATTATCAATAACATCAAATCTCTAAGTATTACCTATTATTCTCAGCCTCAATAGCCTCTCAGTCATACTACAAATTCTACCAAAATCATCTCCCACCTAAACCCATAACTGGGATAGCTATTAACTCTGATATCACTTAGACTTATCCATTCTCAATTACTTAATCCTTAATACTTAATTATTGACTGGTGCTTAGTCCTTATTATTGGTAGTAGAACTATAAAAGCCTACCATCACTTGTAGACTTATTTCGCCCAATGACTTCACAAGTAACAGGATAATAATAATAATAATAATAATAATAATAATAATAATAATAATAATAATTATTATTATTATTATTAGTATTATTATTATTATTATTATTATTATTATTATTATTATTAATGCTATTGTCACTGCAACTATCGTAGGTATTATTATTATTGTTATTATAATTGATTTTATTAATACTAAAAATAGTAACACCATTAAACTTCTTTTATATAATGATTTCACTAGTATTAATTTTGGTATAATATAACCACAATTAAAAAATATTATCACAACAAAACTCACTACCGTTACTGAGCAAGCCATAAATAATTATATTAAAATAGAATGCAAAAGTAGCAATTAATACCCTAAATTAAAATTATCAAACATTTTTATCTACACGATAATCACCTATTACAACAGAAATGACAGTTATAACTTTAGAATTATAATTCTATTCTCATTATTAAATTAAACCCACCCTGCCCCCACCCTAGTTGGAATTGAGGTCACGATGGCCCAGACACTAGAAATCATCCCACTCAACTTTCTGAAATATCACTTGTTGGGGTCTCCCCCCCCCCCTCCCCTTCATGTCCTCTTATGCATTTTCAATTTCCGGTTGAGGTTGAATTTAAAATCTTAAGCATTTGGATTCCATTGTCGCTTGAAAAGTTGGCGTTCAGTATGGGCGCTAATTAAACAGCATATATTTTGTTGCAATTAATAGAATAATAAAATCACCAACAAAAAAAAAATATATATATATATTTATATATATACATATATATATATGTACATATATATACATATATATAAATACACATGTACATATATATGTATACATATATATACATATGTATATATATACATATATATACATATATATATACATATATGTGTATATATATCTATGTATGGTATATATATATATATATATATATATATATATATATATATATATATATATATATATATATATATATATTGAATTCTAATAAAATTTTGTTCGCACCTTATTTTATTACTTCATTTTATATTATGCTATATATATATATATATATATATATATATATATATATATATATATATATATATGTATATATACGAGAGAGAGCGTGAGAGAGAAGAAAACACACCTCTGAAAATCTGGAGAGAATCGAATTAAGACATGAATTAAGACATGAATTAACACATTAATTAAGACAAGAATTGAGACATGAGATGACATAAAGGGATTGCCGTTATATTTAATGAGATTAAGTAATCGTTTACTTTAGGGTTTAATAGGTAAATGCTTACAACTGACAATATATACACGAACACGTGGTGACCTAAAATGATAAAATAAAATAGCAGATATTCATATTAAAATTATAGATTTTTACTGGTATTGTTATTAATAGCAATATGTATGGGACAATTTTTGACGAGATTTGTTCAGATTTCATTGAATTTAAAATCAGCAATGTACCTTTGATTGAATGCAAGTTGCTCCTTCATCTATTATCAGAATAACATCAACAAACAATATTAATTTGTAAATGACACCTATAGATCTGGTATGATTTACAAGAGTTCATGTTTGCACGGAGTATTAGAAGTGTCTCCAAATTGTAAAAAAAGAATCTAAGTATATCATTAACAATATACATAAAATAACGTGACGTAACGTGATGTTCTTTTATTTTAGGTACACAGAGGAAGAAAAGAAAAAGTATTTCAGTAGTATTAGTTAGACGAGCTCTTGTTGGGAATGTTTCTCAAAAAAAGAAGCAGAGATGGAAGTTAAGCTTAGCACCTACCATGAGACAGAGAAAGAGAAAGCCTAGCAATGTATCTTTTGTGAATAAGAGGCTACAGGGGAAAAAAGATGAAACCTCCAACCAGATTTCGGAGTCGGTTCTGTACTCTGTCAAGGCAGGGCAAGTTGATCTGAACAACTCCTCTGATGTGACAACACTGCTCCACGTTAGGACCTACTCCACGTTATGACTCTTATACATGAGCGGATTGTATGAGAGGTGACGTCTCTACTAGAGCAGTAGAATGATCCAACGTTTTTCCATAAACTTAGCGACAGATTTGATGTAAGTCTTCCATTTCAGGTCTGGGGCGAAAGTCAGGCCCAGCATCTTAAAGAGGAGAGAACTATTCATTTTGATTAGAGAGACGTTGGGGTCCGGGCTTTGGTCGTGAACAGATAGAATATTTGTTTTTGAGGCGGTAAAAGTAACACGCCACGTTTGCCCCTATTGCACCAGGTGCTCCAAATCGGAAGAGAAGGAGTCAATGTTCTTCGAAGTGCTGCTATAAATGGTTGTGTCGTCTGCATCAATGTCAACGAATTATCTCAGATTTAGGTTCTCATCTAAAAGCGGCACATGGGAATCTGCTTCGGTGGCCATTTAAGTTCATTCGCGAACACTTTTTCTTGGAATATATGCGTTCGTTTAGTTCGCTTTCAATATTTTCTCATAATTTTCCAGCTCAGAATCCGGTCCTAATATAGACGTCCATACATAAAGTCGGAAGATGTTTACTATCGCACTCAGACCTATGACCGCTACAATGTATGTACAGATACATTCTTCTTCATGGAACAACTAAACGATTTTTCCTGGCACTGTATATAGTCCATTTGATTCAATCTTATCTGCTAGCTACTTTATATTTCCCACCAAATACGAAACGCTCCCTTTCTTCGACAGTTTCTGTTTTGGTGCGACGATAGATTGACTATTCAAAATACATGTTTTGACCTTCTTCATTGACAGAATACAATATTAACATATAAATAAACTGTTTTGATCGTTAATTATTAATCGCTTCCATTAGTCATACTTTGTACTGTATATTTACTTTCTATTGCTATAAGATTAGCGTTTTTCTGTACTATAAGATTATATTTTAAAAAGTCCCGGCTTACTCCCGGTATAAATTCTCGAATTTCAACGACTTTCAAAATACTTTATAAACGAGATTCATTCTCAGAATAGCTTTATTACATGTTCGAATCCTACGCCGCAATAACACAATTTCACTTGCATTTTTAAACATAAAATTCGTAATTTCGTTAAGTGCATTTACTGTTTTTGGTAATTCTAATAGTTTACATAAAATATCAATTCTGTAAAAGTTTGACTCCAGGACCGATTTTCAAACAAGTTTAAAAAATACACATTACCGTACGAGTTTTCCGTTACATCAAACGACCTGTAAATCCTCTTGATCTGTTTTCGTTTGTGTTTCTTGTTTTTGGTCTCTCATATTGCCACGCGAACTTTGTGTCACTGTGATGATACTACGAAATGCAATTATTTTAAGTTCATCACAGCTTTGTAAAGTAGTTATCACCTCAGTCATAACCACTTCTGTTCAAAGAAGTGACAATGGGGCCGGCAGGAAATTTGCGGGAAAAATGCACATTTATCGGTCCCTTAAACCATAAACTGAATTTTAACTTTTCTGTTACTCTAATTGCGCGAGCACTGTTTCCTTCCATGTTTGTGTATTGTAATTCAGACTTTGGGATTGTGATAAAATATAAAAACGCACAGTGGGTTTATATTATTTAGAAATCATTACAGATGATGAACTATAGAGAGGTCATCATCTTTCCAGGGTAGGACTGGTTAATTGTCACTTTATCCGCGAGATAATGACGACGGAAAAAAAGCAAGTTTTTTCAGGTCGAATTTGAGTTTTAACCATCTCTTAGATTATAAAATGACTTTCTACCCTTTTTGTACGCCAACAGTCCGCACATTGTTTCGTCTTTTTTAAACTTTTATTCTATCTTCTGCTTGGATTAAAGCCTAGTGGTGAGCGTATTGCTAGGCATGTATGTTCATTCTGTATGAAAGACTAATTTACGTCTCCTCTCTAAAAAATGTATCGTCTCTATATAAATACGTACTTCCGACTGCTCTTTTTAAGTGTTAATTCAATAACTACATGACACTACAGTGAATATTTATAAAAAAATTAAAATCGAATATAACTATTTATTTGGAGTTCGGAGATGGAGCATTAGTGTTGTGGCAGCTTTAATTTCGTTCGACAACGCATGTGCATAGGCCTAGATAGTTTTATATATGTATATCATATATATTTTATAGCTATTTAATTATTTTTACCTACATACGCATGTGTGTCATGCTTACAAAATCTTCAGTGTAGCAGATTATAATTACTGCCGGTTTAAGGAATCGAACCCGGTTTCAAAGTCACCTTTTATTCTGTAGCTTGGTATTCAACCCCTAGACCGCCATTTATTAACACGGTAAAAAAGAGAATTACATTTCCATATAATGTCGACTCGACGAACATATACAGTAAGCTTAGTCATATAGTGCTACACAGCTGAGGCTAGATAAGATTTTAGTAATTTATAACCACATAAAATATAGCAGTAAGTATTCCTTCAGATACCAACTATGTTTAAGCTATCGCAGACTTAGCACCTACACATGCCGACTTACGACTGGAAAATTCACAATTAAAAAAAGGGATTATATTATATAACAATGAAAGATCCACAGGGGAGTTTTACTTTACATTTTTTAATAGAACAACGGGGTTCATCAGTTGTTTACCATATAACTTTTTAGAGGATTTACAAACAGAACAGCTATTAATTTCATGGCTCTCTAGTGGTACTGATAAATATACAACTTCTCCAATAACCAAATGTAGACACACTTCAGCTATTATTTCACTAATACACCCCCACAGACACGCGTGCACACGCACACACACACACAACAACACACACGCACACACACACCCATATATATATATATATATATATATATATATATATATATATAGAGAGAGAGAGAGAGAGAGAGAGAGAGAGAGAGAGAGCAAGCTCCGATCTAGTGTTGAACACTGTAACAAACTAGACATTTGCTCCCGCCTCACTGGTAAAGGTAGTTTAATTTCAATAACTGTGTGTGGTGCTTTCCTGCGACCGTGTGGTCCTGAGCGTTTGTTTCCTGATTCTAGGCTTAATCTACGAACTGCACCGCAACCTCCTGCAACCGCCACTCCCTAACTGATGATGATAAACCCCCCGAAATGTAAGTATGAAACACTTTAAGATGTCAAAATACTTATAGTATATATATATATATATATATATATATATATATATATATATATATATATATAAAGATAGATGAACGAAGAGTGATAAACGTGTACGAATGTCCAGATTTATTTCAAACTACGATCGTTCAATGCAAGGTATATACCTTGCAGTGAACAATCGAAGTTTGAAATAAATCTGGACATTCGTGCATGTTTATCACACTTCGTTCATCTATCTTTATAATTGCTCTATCTCGGATATTGAGCTTATACCATTTCACTATAGGATCTATTTACTAAAAGCTTACTTTTAGTTTCATATTTATTCTATATATGTATACATATATATTAATTAGTAAATAAATAAATAAATATTAATAATATATATATATATATATGTATTCATATATATACATATATATATGTATAAATAAATATATATATATATATATATATATATATATATATATATATATATATATATATATATATGTGTGTGTGTGTGTAGGTGTATATGAAGTCTCTAGTAATGTGGAAAAAACGGAATGGGGAACTAACACAAACATAGGGTTAGTTAAATAAAATATGGCCCTATCACCCACCTTCTTTATCTTTTATCCTTATCCCTTCCCCCACTCCTCATTTGGCCTCGTCTCCAACCAAAGTTGTCGCTTTTCTTAGACTCGATTGAAGTTACTACTAAAACTCCCGACTGCTACTCCCATTCTCGGTCCACGGAAGTATTTTAAAATGGTCCGAATTCTCAAAATAATTACGTTCCATTTTCGATTGAACTTAACATATTTCTATTGAATTTACATCATTGTTGAACTGTTTCAACGCTGCCTTCACAAAATCCCTTCTTTTCCTTCTTTACATCTCCTTTCACTGGACACCTTATCAATGGGCATTTACCAACAGCGCATACATCATATGTTTACAGTCACCCTCTCACTCCCCATTACTTAATATTGTTTTTTAATTTTGAATGTTGGCTTTTCCACTGCAAACTTATCAATCTATGTAATTCCTCTTATGATAAGAGTTTAATATTTGAACAGCCTTTGCTTAAGGAAAGGATAATAAACATGTTTTTACCGAGAACACCTTGCATTCAACAATCAAATTTGAAATAGATTTGTCATTCGTACATATGTATCCCTCTTCTTTCATTAATCTTTATAATTGCTCTATCTCGAATATTGAGCTTAAACCATTTCACTATAGGTTGTATTTACTAAAAGTATACTTTCAGTTTTATATTATATATATATATAAATATATATATATATATATATATATATATATATATATATATATATATATATATATATGTGTGTGTCTGTTTATCGTTCAAGTTTTAAAGTATTGCATGGAAAGTTAATAATATTGAAATATAAGCCAAATTAGCAATACAACATTAATTTTTTTTTTCTTACATTAATCCTATCGATTACGGAATAAAATTCCTTCTTCAGGGGTGACCAGTATTGAGTCATATTTTTTTATTTTTTTTATCAAAAAACAAGAATAAAGAAACTTATTTCTTTGTTAATTTGATAAACGTCTTTGATGGTACGACGTCATCGCCTTGCTGTTATGATATGGCGGGTAGGATTCAAAACCCGTGTCGAACGAGATATGCGTTGGCACGCGCTGTCGAGTAATGTGTGTGTTTATCGTTCAAGTTTTAAAGTATTGCATGGAAAGTTAATAAAATTGAAATATAATCCAAATTAGCAATACAAGATTAAATTTTTTTTTCTTACATTAATCCTATCGATTACGGAATAAAATTCCTTCTTCAGGGGTGACCAGTATTGAGTCATATTTTTTTTTTTTTTATCAAAAAACAAGAATAAAGAAACTTAAATAAATTCTTTCTGGATATGGCTTTTCACGCGTTATGTTTATATTTACGCGAGATTTCGATCTTTTTTTTTCTAATTTACATAATTTCTATCCACTAGTAGTTCTAGAGCGTTCCGATACAGAGGGTTTCATAACTCCCCTTTATTAGTCATTGAAACCGGAGGTATCTATGTAAATATTAAGCTTTTCTTTTTCTTTTTTCTGAATGATGAATTACTCTGCTGGGATTCTGCACCAATAATTTAACACACACACACACACACACACACACACACACATATATATATATATATATATATATATATATATATATATATATATATATATATGAGAGAGAGAGATCAGTGGATATAGATATATGTTCTGTTTAAAAGAAGTGTCAGTTCTTGTTTTTACTCTTTTTTGATCTAAAATTTACTAAAGTCTGGTAGCGCACGACATACCCCAACATAATTTAGAAACTTATTAATTAATAACACAGCCATCTTCGCTATCTCAAAACTATTCTTAATAAAAACTAATTATCTACCGTCTGAGACGTAATGTTTCATTCCGGGAAAATACATTTTATTTAATTCACTGCCGAGAGCCACCTTGTTGATATCAGTCGAAGAGGATAATCTTTATCCCGTAGCAATCGTTTTGAAAAACAATATTTCATATACTATAAATAAAATATTACTACAAGATTTTTCATATTTTATTTTAAATAATCGAATTTAATTTAACCTAATTTACAAATTAATGATATCATCTATGTTGTTCCTGTCAGCAGTACCCATATGACTGGTCAAGTGATCCCGTTTTCGCGGAAAACACCTTGGATGATCCTATATATCCTTTAACTAAAATATATTAATGCCGCATATTCCTTCCAAATTCCATTACCATTTTAAAAGTAGCTTCCAATTTATGAGATTAATCTTAACCTCCCGGGAAGTCCCCATTACATCCCCTCCCCCAATGATGGAAAGATCATGCTATTGTGTTCATGCTAGTACCTTTACATCCGGGATGGTCATAAAAATGTGTAAATGTGTAAATGATTCTATATATACAAAAAACATAAATATTAATATAAATATTGTTTTAACAAGTTTAGTTAATACTTTAAAGATGTTGTCCTTAGTTGTTGGGGCGGCTTACAACATACTAGAGATTTATGAATTTATTTAACTATGAATGATTCCAGCATACTGCAGAACGACGAAGATGGAGACAACACTTCCATTCACACACAGGTGGGGGGTGGAGTTACCTATTAATACCACTTCCCCTCTAGTGCGATATATGCTAGTTCAACTGTCTCCAGTCTCGCTACCTGCTTTGTAGTGAAACACGTGTAGGTAAAAAAAAACTCTTTAATTTGAGAAATGATAAATAAATAATTTTTGAATGAAAATTTCTTTTGTGGTGTTTTTTGGGCTCCTGAACAGAATGCTTTGGTAAGCTTTCAAAAAATCACTACTGAATATCAAGAACAATATATAAATATATATATATATATATATATATATATATATATATATATATATATATATATATATATATATATATATACATACATGCATAAATATATATGTATATATTAATATATACATGATATATACATATATATGTATATAAATACACATATGAATATATATATATATATATATTATATATATTTACATATGTATATATATATATATATATATATATATACACATATGCATATATATACACATGTATATATATATATATATATATATATATATATATATGTATATATATATATGAATATATATATTCATATATATATATATATATATATATATATATATATATATATATATGTATAAAGATAAATGTAAGAAGAGAGATAAAGATGTACGAATGACAAATCTATTTCAACCTCGAGTTGTCAATGCAAGGTGTACTCGGTAAAACATATGAATTTTCCTTTCTTTAAACCACGGCTTTTCAAAGATTAAATTATTATCATCAGAGGAGTTACATAGATCGATAGAGTTACATAGATAGAGGCAGTGGAAGAGCCAACATTCAAAATTAGAAATAAATATAAAGTAATGGCGAGTGAGAGTATGCGTGTAAAAAAATATGGAGTCTGTCCAGTTGGTGAACGCTCGGTGATAATGTGTTCGGTGAAAGAGGATTTAAAGATGAAAAAAAGGGGTGTCGTGAAGGCAGCGTTCAAAGTCTTCAAAATGAAGTAAATTCAATAGAAAGATGTTTAGTTCAATCGTAGATGGAATACACTTATGCGGATGTAATTTTGGAAAATCATGGCTATTTAAAAATAGTTCCGCGGACCGAGAATGAAAGTACTTCTTGAGTTTGTAATGTGTTTGTTAAACGCAGGCCG
The DNA here is from genome assembly GCA_963556195.1 of Sepiola atlantica. Lineage (NCBI taxonomy): Eukaryota > Metazoa > Mollusca > Cephalopoda > Sepiida > Sepiolidae > Sepiola > Sepiola atlantica. The sequence continues at coordinate 110,512,681 of OY744526.1, read as the reverse complement.
TTGGGAATTTAACTTCGAGCAAGTGCTTTTGCCATTCGTACATCTTTATCTCCTTTCTGTCATTTATCTTTATAATTGCTCTATATCGTATATTGCGCTTAAACATTTTCACTATAGGTTCTATCCTCTAAAAGTATACTTTTAGTTTCATAATTTATATATATATATATATATATATATACTCTATACTCTCCAAAAATTTCACACCTTACCACAACAAAATCTCCCCACTCCCCCTCACCGATTTGACTCTTTCGACTACTTCTCTCACAATCTTGCACCCCCCCACTTTCAAACCACCTTCATTATTTCAAATATTTTCTAAAACCATGACATTACCCACACACTAAAATCACAGAACCTCCCCTCCCTTCCCCTACCCCCTCAACTTCTCCACAAACAGCCATCCACATTATTTCCGTTCACCCCCATCCCTCGACTTTTTCACTCAGAACCATCCTCACTAATTTCATTCCATGCTACTGACTTCACTAAGCCCGGACCTTGGTCCTGCGACCCTCTGTAGTGGTTAGTACTTTTTCTCATCAACTCATCATGTCAACTCAATATTTTCACGTACTTGCATGATATTTTTCTTAAAATTATCATCCTGAGGAAGTCTTACAAATAAAGACGAAACGTTGATGAATATATTAAAACTTATCCTTTTTGCTATTTCCTTTTTCATTTCCCATATATATATATATATATATATATATATATATATATATATATATATATATATATATATACACACATTCATGTGTATCCATTATTTGACTCAGATCGGTATAGTAATCGCCTTTCGTTTTTTCTGATTAGATACTGTCTTTTCTATCTCTTGCTTTTACTGTTCTTTTCTTACCTCGTTTAGCGTTGTCGCTACTCAATCGCTCTGGTTGTATTCATCATTACGTTCGTCAACATCATCTTTCCCGACACAGCAACAAGACACATCACACATTTGGTTCGCCTCACCGCTAAACCCCACCTCCTCATGATATTGGTGTCAATGGACGCGCAGTCTTCGGGGACCATGGAAGCACTTCGTGAACTTTGCACTGGAAGTAAATTAATGAGTTGTCTCCCCTGAGGCAAAGAGTAGACTTTAGACAAAGAATGAAAGAAAAAATAGAAGTGGTGTTGGGTTGTGATTCCGATACGGAGAAGCTGGATGTGTGAGAATATACTTTCGCCGACGCACGCATATATATATATATATATATATATATATATATATATATATATATATATATATATATATATATATATATAAGACAGAGAGAGGGTGAGAGAGAGAGTAATCCATAGTTTTACAACCCCTACCAATAGTTATTATACTTTTATTGTATTCGAAAATCCGTGCACTGTACATACACCTGTAAACATTATTCTCTTTCATTCTATATTAATAGAATTATTGTTGTTGCTGTCGTCATGGTCGTAGTCGTAATCATCACTATCCTCATCAGAAATAAGAAGATCAGAAAAAGTTTTAAAACAAGTCATTATAAGTAATTACTCACTGACTAGAACTTGTGCTTTTTCCAGAGTCTGAGTGTCAGTAAGTTACTTCAGATTTCCAGCACACGCTGTCTCTTTCGATAACCGTTTTAAGACAGCATACTGTTGCGCACGCATCGTTAACTATTACTTTCTCACCGGCCCCGATTATTGATCTTGCATGGAGTTAAAGTGGCAAGCACCCTATTATGTTTCCAATACCTTCCGACACCTTCGGAATAAAAGATCTACTCAAAGCGCAATCCATACAAAACAGGTATGATGAAAAAAACAAACAAAGATCCACTACAATATCAACTCATTTTTTTTTTAAAAAGCCGCAAATTAACTCCAAAACAATCAAAACATTATCATTAAAAACGCTGATTAAACGAACATATATGGTGTACTTAACAAACCTGGCTATTTCACAAAATTATAAATAATTTAAGACGATCATTCGAAATTTAAAAAGAGTAAAATGCAACCCTATTGAACAATTTAAGACACATGTAAACAAGCGTATTACAGCCAATAATGCCGTAAACGATAACCTTAAACTCTCCAAAATAATTGAGGATTATGAATCTTGTTACCTATACGGTACCGTAACATCCATGAACCTTAATCCCCTCTGCGCCCCATTATTTATCAAGTTACTACCCCGCATATATAAATTAAACAAAAAAATAATGAATTAACAACTGCTTATTTACTATGTAAATACAGTGTAAAGTCGACCCATAAACTCATACAGACACTCCACTCTAAGAAAACAGATACTAAAACTAACGTTTCACTTGACGTTTAAAGCTTATTTACAAATGTTCCGTTTTAGATGTCTTCCTTGACTCTAACAATGGCACATTTATCATGTCTCCCTATAAGAACCCATAGATAGTAATACATACAGTTTAAGTTATAGAAGCTAATGTTCATATTGATATAACATTTCAATGATGAACAATCTATTAAACCGTGCAAAGCTAATATCTTACACCAAAAAAGAAATACTCCGTAAGGAATGAAAAAAAAATAAGCACATCCTAATTCATGATTCATTTCACAATTATATTTGAGACGGAAAAATAAAATTAATGATTAGAAACTAAGACACTATTAATAATAAATAATCCCCACTACATTAATCTATTCTATTGTAACAAAATGCATCCGAAATTTAAATTGGATGAACACATATCCCTATTAACTCTTATAATAAAATAAGATTAATCATTTATGAAAACATCAAACCATTTAGTTAAAACTAACACTTGTTAGACACAAAAACACATTAGGAACAACCAAGGGTATATCAGTTGTAATGCCCCATAGGATACTATATCACCGACAATAACAGTAAAATAATTTTACATTGGTTTCACTACCACAACACTTTCCCGATGACTCACCTTATATCTTCTGGCACTAGCTTTATTGGCGAACAGCTAAAAACTGATTGCGTTAATTCTCAATATAGACACATCCTTGTAAACAATAGTAAAGTTATACACTCCGATGAAAACATCAAGAAATTAAAAATTATTGAAGTATTCTACATAAATACTAAACATCCCACAAATAATAATGCTAATTACGAAACAACTATCATCATTATAAAGTGGCTAGCATAGTAATTAACGTTACCAACCTCATAACAACTTTATCTCAAATTGTGGATACCCGGGTTTAGGATTGTATTCTGTGTATCTGTTGCTTTATTGCTGTTGTTAAACTCACCGGTGAACGATAATGTGGGAAAACGTGTTTGGTTTGGGAAGTGTTATTTTAACTTAAACAATAAACTTATGTTGAATAGTTTGTATTCATTAGAGAGAATGAATAAACTAGAGAGAAATGTCGTCAGGTCAGTTTGGCCTATTGCGTCACCATTCCTAATCTCCTTACGCCTACTGGAAGTGGCTCGGCCATTTTTCACATCTGCTTCCGTTGGTGAGTCAGGAACAACATACAGAATCATACCCGAAAGAACGTGGCGTATATTTCGACTTCCGCTTTCACTCCCCTTCCCCACGTTTCAGCGTGTCCTCCTACTTTTTTTTTGGGGGGGGGGCGCTCTCTCTTTCTCTGGAACTCCAACTATCTAACATATCTTCCCTTCTATTTTCTCAAAATACCATACTTGAAGGTATTTCCCACTTCCCTTTCTCTAAACACTCGTTCCAACTATACCTAAAAAACAGGCAACAAAAACCCCATTTCACATTCCTATATATTCATTTTATGGTCAGCCATACCAAAGAACAAATTACGGTGCGTTACTTTCATCACCATTCTGTTCATCTTGCCAGCATCCCACATAACATGCTCCTGAGATGTAGGAACATCCAGCTTACGACTAGTGTCAGTTTTATAGACACCCTGTGTAATTAATCGAATTACGAGGCGTCCTTCGACCACGTAAATCGATAATCGTACCTACCACGTGTTATATTATGTTATTATGACTTTTTCATTAGCTCTACGAAACATTCAGCGCACACCCACACTCAATCTATTACTGCGTCGATAATTAACTGAGCGCAACTAACTCTAACTTAAGTGTATTACAGCGATATGAAGGGGAACACAATACAAATACACATCTTTTTAATATTTATCATGTAATAATCCTCAAATTTCACACATCTGGTAACGTGTCGATCCACAATTACTACATGTGAACCTGCCGTTTTGGAACACTTCTGTATTTTCGGCATAGATTCCCGAAAAAAAAACCCATCGCCCTTCGATCTAACTTCAAACTCTTTTCATCGGAGGGAACGCGAACGCAAGACTCTGCATAATAAACCATCGATTGTCATGGCAAATAACACCCTATCTGAGAGTTCATCATTCAAATTCCTCCGCCTAACTTTCACAAATAGCATGAATTGGAATAACTACATCGAACACATTGCCAAGGCTGCTGCAAAGAATGTGGGCTCTCTATACCGTGCCAGTAAACTTCTCAAACCTGGCATTATCCTATATTTCTACAAAGCCACCATCCGCCCATGCATGGTTCAAAAATTTAATCGCTGAGCATTAAATCGACATAATCAGCTTCACACGGTCATGACGTCATTTTCGATTTCAACTGTCACTTCATACCACCTTTCGGGGCGTCCTCCAAGCTTTTAGGGCGCTCTCTTTTTCTGGCACCCCCAACTGTCTTACATTACTGTTAAGCCAATACTTAAAAATACAAAAATGTTATGAGGAAAATAATCATTTTAAATGAAAGAATATACACTGTCACTTTAAGTATCCAAGGAATTAAATAGAGGAAGAGTATAAAATTCAGCGTTGCATGGAATCAATAGAATCCAAGTAGTCAAATTTCCAAATCATGAAATAAAAGGATTTTAATCCAGAATTAAAGTTATTTAATTATAACATGACTCACGAAAAAAACATGCAAGTATATATCCCCCGATAAAGTTTATTAAAATTTTAGAAAACCAACAATGAATCCATTGTCGATTCGATGCTTCCAAGGCAGAGCTACAAATGACAGTATCCGTCCAACAGAGACAATCTAACATAAAGTAATTCAAATGAATGATAAAATTATAAAAAATATAATAGAATGAAAGAAAAAAGAGAAAAGAGAAAAAGAAAGAAAAAATAATAGAAAAACGGTAAAAAGAAAGAGAGTCAACGAAAAAGTAAGAAAAAACAAAAATATTTAAGGGCAGGATAAGGCAAAGAAGAAGAAGAAGAAGAAGAAGAAGAAGAAGAAGAAGAAGAAGAGCTAAATCGAAAAACAAACGATAAATATAATATTAAAGGTTCGCCAGTGTGAGGGAATACAGACACATAATTACAATGCAGGGGGGGGGAGGTTGAATATTGAGTGTGTAGGAATATATATATATATATATATACATATATATATATATATACATATATATATATGTATGTATATATATAAGATTGATAGCAAGAAAGTAGAGAGAGAGATATGTAAGAATATAAGAAGAAAATAATATACGTGTTAGAAAACTGAAGAGAAGTCAAGCAAAATATATTGAACAAAAAATAACGGTGAAAAATTTAGAGTTGAATTGTAAAGAAAATATATCCTTAATTACAACTCCAAAGAAAATATTAAAACACAGTAAGAATATAAATTGTAAAATGTTGAAGAGATTACAAGATTAAAATAAAATTTTTAAAAAACTTCTGAAAAAATATTTTGTAAAATATATTTTCAAAAAAAGTTTTTAATTAAGTAAATAAAATAGATGTTATGAAATTACTATAACACATATTATATAAGGAAAATTAAGGCATCGTAAATGCATTAATTGTAATCTTTTAATAATAATATGTTTTGCGAAAAATACATTCAGAAAAAAACAGTTAAAATTGTTATCAAAGTAAGTGAATCTATTTAGAATAGCATTGGAATCAAAAAATAAACATCGATTATTATTACAGATCTAAACATATCTAATAAGTGCGAACATCACTGACACCTGAATTTTTAGACAATTAAAAGGATATAACTGGTTTTAAAATAAAACTACCGTTTATTCCAAGTCAAAGTTAAATAAAACAGTAATTCACTAGTCAAGCTAAGCAACTTAATCATTAAGTACATTTACTTAATTCAGGGAGCTAGATAAAGGGGTATATTAACGTATAATAATAATAAAGGGTTTATGAAAATAAATCATACAATATTATTAGATAATATTTTTCAAATAAATCATAAAATTGAGATATAGTCACATTTAAGTTAAAATTAATTTATAGCATATTATCTTTAAGATAATGTCATTACAAATATTCAAATATATGTAAAATAGATTAACAGTATTAAACGTGTAAATTATATATAAAATGTGCATCATAAAAAATAAAACAATTATTTGGGAGGACGAATTTTAAATGGCATGAAGTATTTTGAAGTAAATTTTAAAAGTTCAATCGTAGTATTGAGCAAGGGCTACTATCAAGGGTAACACACACTTGGTACATACACTTTAAAAGCATTAAAACATTAGCAGAAATAACATCTTAATGAAGATAGCAACATTAAAAAAATGGCTTTAAATCACATTAAGAATGCACTTTAGTAATCTTATAGAGTACTATTGGTGATTGAGAAATCAAGTGTTCTATTAATCGAATTGATTGAACTATTAGAGGGGGTTGCATATTAGTTGGAGTTTATAGTTGGTTATATTAACATTTTCCTTTTTTTCTGGATGATTACAGGAGATCATTTATCGAATTTATTACGGCTTCGGAAAAACATGATTGCCAACATTTAGAACGTGGAGCGGAAAAAATTTACTTCTTCAAGATAGACCAAGTTAATGAGTATGATATATTTTTTTATTTTATATTCTTCAGTAAGTTAGTTAGAGAGTTCCATACATATTCATCATCATTCTTTTTGAGAAAAGAAGATATATGATTTAAGATGCGGAGTAATTATATCGTTATGTATAGTATTTAGAGTATTAGCTCAACTCGGGGTAAGAGTATTTTACGGTGGGTTTAAGTTATTTGAAGGAGTTATTATGTTACGCTGAGTTCTGTAAGGGAATTTAACTAACTGATTCTGGACCCATACATACTGTTCATCATTTCCGTTATTGTGATTAAGATTGTTGAGGGTGTGTTTGTCTGTCATTATTAGTAGGACTTCGGAGTCTATTCTAATCAGTGTTATTACTATGACAATCTATTCCATTCTCAGTGTTTTACAGTCATCTTATGTATAGTTATGCGCCAACGCCTTTGCAGTTGGTATAGGAAATTTGTTTATCTGTTATTTATTTATCAAATTATCCTTAATTAAGCAATTCATTATTGACAAAAAACAGAATTTCGGTCGACACACCAGAACAATATAATAGGAAATAGGAAGTAAAATTAATCGACATCTTGTTTGTTAGAAGCCCAACGATTGTCTAAGAAAACAGCAAATAATCTGATTAGTTAACTAGCTAGACTAAAAATCACGTGTGTATAAAAAAACACCCGACAACACAAACTCCATGCATTTTAGCCTGACGATTCACTACGGGGAAGAAACACAGAAGCCTCTGTGTAGATAATTGCCATAAATATGTTTTCATAACTTACTTAAAATGTATATACATATATACATATATATATATATATATATATATATATATATATATATATATACAGCGAGGGAGAGAGAGAGAGAGAGAGGGAAAGTGTTTGTGTGTGTGTGGGTGTGTGTGTGTGTGTGAAATAGAGAGAATTGGATATCGAAAGTCGAGAAAATAAATGGCATACTAGTAAAACTTAAGAATAGACAACCAAAGCAATTTCGGTCGATGGAGTCGACCATATTCGTTTAGTGATCACATTACAAAACGAATACGATTTCATGTTGTGTGTGTGTCCTAATTCTTACTAGCATGTTACTATTGTTGGATAATGGCCCTGTGGGAACGGACGCATCTAAAGGTGGTCGTATCTGTTGGAAATCGTTGGTTTAACTTGCGCGATTTAGTGAGGGTGGACCCGTACAGTCGAGTGCAGAATAAGGCTGTTTTCACAGTCGGAGCTCACAGATGTGACAGGTTAACTGCATAGAGGCTATGTGACGTCACGGGCCTTTGCGTGGGCAGCAGGGTTTTTGTTAGTCTGGGTTTTGGAGGCGAACCTATCAGACGAGAGTTTTATGATGTAGTCTGCGACATACATAGAGGTATTATTTTCCAAATAAAATACAGGCGAAATATGTATTCCCCCCTCCACTGAGTGTTAAGGACTTAATTCATAAGTAATTACGAAAGCAGTGGTTTGCTCTCTCTCTCTCTCTCTCTCTCTCTCTCTCTCTCTCTCTCTCTCTCGACGTTAGTGTAATTATGTATAACAAAAAAAACTTCGGTGTTATTACCCGCACTAGATTTAAAAACCAGGCATTACGAACATAACAGCTCAGTCAATAATGAGAAAAAAACGAATGAAAACAGCACTGGCGACACATCGCTGGGACCTCAGAGAAATCGGGAGCTCGCTAATAATCGAGTGGAAAATAGTGCCACAGGCCAATACATGTAAATATTTAGACAACCATGTAGATTATGTCTGTATGAGAAATTTGAAATTCTAAAATGAAAAGATCCTCAACACTTATTAACATCATGAAGTGAAATACAAAACTATTGTATGCACAGAATAAACTTTTATGATAACGATACGTACAAAAATAAAATAATATACTTTGAAAAACTCACAAAACCTACGCCTTTAATAGAAAATTATCCCCAGCACGCACTTGTTAAATAAAGGTCTCCAATTAATTCGATACCTTCACAAAAGGGTGCATCACATTCATATAAAACAGAAAAGTAAAGGAAGTAAAAGTAAGGCGAACATTTGTTTGAGAGAAGCCCTGCCAATGGCTAATGTAAACAGTGACCCGGAGAGATAAACAAGCATATGATTGGTTAGCTTTCGAGAGTAAATAGCACGTTATATATAAATGCACACATTCACCTGAATTTCATGCATTTTCGCCTGACGATTCTCATCTGTGTAGCTTTATTGGAATACATATGTTTTCTTATCTTACTATATATATATATATATATATATATATATATATATATATATATATATATATTATATATATATATATATTATATATATAAATATACATAATACATATATACACACATATGTATATATATATATATATATATATATATATATATATATATATATATATATATCTGTGTAGCTTTATTGGAATACATGTTTTCTTATCTTACTATATATATATATTATATATATATATATATATTATATATATAAATATATATATATAATACATATATACACACATATTTATATATATATATATATATATATATATATATCTGTGTAGCTTTATTGGAATACATATGTTTTCTTATCTTACTATATGTATATATATATATATATATTATATATATAAATATATATATATATATATTATATATATAAATATATATATAATACATATATATATATGTATTATATATATAAATATATATATAATACATATATATATATATATAAATATATATATAATACATATATATATATATATATATATATATAATACATATATATATATATATATATATATCTGTG
>OY744526.1:110485542-110498042 GCA_963556195.1 Sepiola atlantica | reverse complement strand
CTGTACACGTAAAGGAAGCGCGTGTTTCATGAATATACAAATAGTTGCTGAATAATAAAAAAATATACTGAATTGATTAGTAAAGTTTCTAATGTCGATCTCATGTACCGTAAGTAAAATATTATAGAAATATTTTTTTTGTAGTAACCATCAAAAAGATAATTTCATCTCCCTGTAAGTGTGGGACATCTCCCGATTTTAGATATAGAAGTATACGAAACAATGATAAATAAAACTAGTTCTTGTGTGTCACACATCTTTTAGTTACCCAAACACGAATTGACAAAAAGATAGACTTATTCAAGACGTTTAATAAGATTAAACAATTGCAACATGCTGCACTTGTAATTAGTTTAAATGTCCATTTTCTTCACGTGCCGTTTTCTATCTGGCAAAAGTGTGTGTGTGTGTGTTGACGATTCTCTTAAGACAATTCCTTTCCTTTTTTATTTTCTATTTTTGACTTTTACTGGGGATTTTTGATTGCTAATATTTACTGATTCTAATATATTTTTTTAATTTTCCGAGTGTGTTTAGTTTGCAAACTACGATAGAGATACAGATAATTAGTTTGGTCATGTATATCAGCCGAATTTACTGCTAAATACATTAATTAATTAATAGACAAATAAACAGAAAAGTAAGAAAGAATATATATATATATATATATACATATATATATATATATAGCTTGTTTAGGAACGAAGAAATAGAAAATACAGAATCACGTCTGTGGGAGAGAGGGTGCAGAGAACAAGAAAGAGTGTGGCCAAACATATTACAGATACGTTTCTGCACCTTATCAAGAATTCTTAAATGATACAGAGGGTCACCAGCCTAAATAGGACAAGGAAGAAGTAGCTGGCGTCGCCAGTTCGCCTTCGCCTCTCAAAGGTCGCTACTTAAATGAAATGAAATCAACATTTTAAATAATAAACAATTTATTAATAAGTTTATTGCAAACACAAGACTAAAAATTCCGCATTTATTCGCATAAATAAATAAGAAGGAACATTTTAAGATTTTGATATCATTATATATATATATATATATATATATATATATGTGTATATATATATATATATATATATATATATATATATATATATATATATATATTGAATTAGGCAGTATATAATCAAAAGAAAGAATAAAGAAAGCAAGCTACGAATTTGTAGCGAGCGATGTTAGTTTAATTTAAGACGGTGTTTAGTAAGTTATCCATATTTCCATAAAATCAGTTTAATTAATTACTGTTGTCATAAACGAAAGTATTGCATATATATATATAGACAAAATGGGAAAATTGACTTACGGATGAATAACACTGAACATTTATTTATTATTAACTGTTTAAAAAATAATTATGTAAATTAAGCATTTTAATACGAGTCTTTGGATTGTTAATTTGTTCTATCCATAGAGTGTTCTCAAATGCTAAAGTGCATCATTGATTAAGTAAAATAAACCGGTGATATAGAAATGATGAATTAAAAGAACTTTCGCATTCATTTATTTAGATGTTTTAAATAATGAAAAGTATAAACTATTGTGAAACTCGTTTTAAATGTTAAGAGAAACATTTCGCTCGCATGTAATTGTTCGTCACTAGTTAGATGGGCGCGTAGGCCAATTGAAAAAAAAGACTCGTTAAGACAAAGATTGTTACATATGGCGTATATGAACTGATTTCATAGATATTAGAATAAAAAATATATATTTAATGAATAAAGACAGCAAAAGGGAAAAACACTAGCATAAATGTAACATCAAAACACATGTTATGTAGTCACCACTTATCAAGGACAAAAACAACTTGATGATTAATGTGATGGATGTATTGTAGATTTAATTATGACAAATATTATAAGAGGATGGAACATTATTATGCGAATGAACAGTTTGGTGGGTAAGATGTATGACAAGTATTTGCTGCCCTTGTATTTGAAGACGGCCATGTTTTAGTCTGTACTGAATAATTATCGTGATTAAATATTTCATTTATTGGACGTTCTCTGGCAGAACTTATGTTCATCTAAATTCTCCCTAACCTATTAAGAAAAAAGTATCTTGTGAAACGTTTATACTGTAGAACAAGATATTTCAACTCGATCGAGCATCGTCTATGTTATACAACGTCTGTGAGAAAAGGGGTTGTAGATAAAATGACAAAAACTAGATTGTGAAGTCGGTTTACTATGTTAACGCAAGAAAGACTGTTTTGAGCGGTGCTTCTCCTGATGTGGCAGCAGTTATTAATCTCATGATAATTAAACTTTATTCTAAGTAGACGATTAAATTAGGTGTTAGGTACTTTCGGGAGAGGTAAAATGCTCCCAAAAGTATCTAATTCCATGAACAAATAGATAAATAAAAGAAAAGGTGAATATAACATAGCAGGTTAAACAGCAATAAGAAGATTTTACATTCTAGGAAGTGAATTCGTCGTTTTCATGAAGCCATGGAAATGTCTCTGAACCAAGCCGGCATGACGTAATCGGACTCATTTCCTTCATTCTCCAAAAAAGCGGATTTTCCAGCCTTTTTCAATAACTTCTTATTTTACTTTCAAACTTTTTTCAGATTTCTACTTTTTACCATCCTTTTTTTTTATATTCACCAGCCGCTGTGATGCGGCAAGAAGAAACAGCAACTTATTCCTTGTCACCATTTGACGATTCTCACGCGACAGATGCAAGTGAAACGATCACCAGAAATGGCGTATCAAACAAGAGCAAGAACAAGCGCCATCATCCCGCATTAAGGCTGAGATATTAAAAAAACGATCATCAAACGGGTGAAAAAGACACGCAAAAAGACACCGGATGAAACGAGAACACGTGGCAAAGTTTTCGAAGTTTTTTTTCTCTATCTTTATAAAGCTAGGTGGTTATTACAGGATTAACTCCGAAACTAATTAACCGATCATTATGAATTTTTCAACACATCTGCTAGGCGTAAACGATCGAAATTAGGACTGTATTTAGTTTGATTTCGCTTGATGAAAATAATAAAAACAAGGTTTGGACTTCTTTTCACGAAAATTAAGATACGTCTGATTTCTGTTAAATTTAAAAGGTAAATAGTACATATGAATTATTAAAATTCCCTAAATTTTCATTTCTTTGAAGAAATTCAAATGACTGTTAAGCGACATGATATGGGGACAACTTCGTACTTGTGAATGAAAATATGGTTTGCATGGAAGGTTATCCCTACTCATTAGACAACAATTTAGCAGGATTACTTGAATTTAAATTTCTTCTAAAGATGCCTGAAGCTTTAAGCTTCTATTATAGACAGTTTCCATAATATATATTAGGCCACGATGGAGGTGACGGTGGTTAAGAGCATATCAACACGGGCTGAAGACCTGGGTGTTCCAAGTTCGAATCCAGTCGGTTCCACAGAACCACTTTCACTTGGGGGTGTTGACAACCTTCTAGTGGTCCTTCCCGTAAGTACCCGATGTATTTCCAGAAAGATTTCTAATAAGAAAAACATATGGGGAAACTAATGCCAACACCAGGATCATCTCATTCACACGACAGAAGAAGAAGGCTACGATTTTATTATTAAAATTAAAATAACAATTCTATCCTTAAAGTTCTGTATTATTTTTATTTTATTTTCATCTTCATCTTTCTATTTCTCTGTCTCTCTCTCTCCCTCTCTCTCTATCTATCTATCTCTGTTTCTCTCTCTTTCTCTCTATCTATATATCTCTGTTTCTCTCTCTCTCTATCTCTCTATCTATATATCTCTGTTTTTTTTCTCTCTCTCTCTCTCTCTCTCTCTCTCTCTCTCTCTCTCTCTTTCTATTTTGTGTTTTCTTTTAGGGAGGTTTTTACACGTGCTGGTGCGTTTATTCTTCTAGATTCGTTATAAATTACATCCACGCGTTGAAAAGTGGCTGAAGCGCTTTTTTCAACACAACATAGGTTGCATCCGTTTATCTAGGCTCTGGTATTTTCGTAACGTAAATGACAACACACTTTTCTCAATGGCTTTAAAATCTCCCACAATCTTGTTTAACATGTCTTCTAGTATCATCAAACCATCGCGGATTTCCGTGGCAATTTCACGGTCGCTTACCTACCTTATTTATTACCGAAAAAATAATTGCCAACTAAATATAGTTTAAATCAATACAACGAACGTTCTTGAAATATTTAGATGAGGATTGGTAATTTGGATTATTTGGACGACTATGCTCATCTTGGATGTTATTCTCGCAACGTTTCTACCGAATTACCCTCCGACCTTCTTCATATGCGGCTTGTCTGACTCGGGAATCCGAATGTTGAACTCGGGAATCGATACATAATTTCGAACTGAATTCTTTATTTGATGTACCGGTTTAGTCCGTGACGTCATATCCTGCCACAAGTTCTAATTCTAGCTTGACTTCTACTAATTTTGGTATTTTTAATCTGATTTTTAAACATCAAACAAATAATGTTGCTACATTATGAACTACTTTAAGATGTTTGAAGAAAAAAAAAGTTTGCCAAATGATCGGTGACTTATTTCAGTTTACCTATGAATAATATGGTTTCATGAAAATAACTATTAGTCATTAATTTATATGAAATTAAAACAATCCAGCGATAAAGATTTTAGATATTTGCACGAGAAATGAAAAAGTTTATCTATTCAACCCAATTAAAGTGCATCTTCAAGTGAGACAAACTGTACTACAACGAACACATGTTTGTTTGCATAAATATACGGCGCGCTTGTAGAAGCAGCGTCTACATATCATCTGTGTCTAAATAATCAAACATTGTGTTGATTGTCATAGCAGCGACTATTGTTTCGTCACCCTTTCGTGTTATGTGGCTCGTTGTAGAACTTGCATGCCACCATTTATTTGACAACACTAATTCCTCCGTAGAATAACCACATCCCACACATTCTTTAGGTTTTATTAAGTTAAATTTCTAAATACGTTTCACCGTAAAATATTTTCCCCCGGCTCGTCCACCGTGCAAGGATAGAATTCATGCTAACTCTTTCTGCTTCACTTCGCAAACAAAAGAAAGAAAACGCGTAGTTTGTGCACTATCTGCCACGTATCCTTATCTATCGTAACTTTCTTGCCACGATTGATAACCTAATGTCTTATAATATAATCATCTTTTTTAACGTGAATTTTCAGGCGGGGGTTATATTCTTGCGTAGTTTACTGATCTCATGCCTAGATCAGACCGTTTTCAGGTGTATTTTCATATAATCGAGAACAAAATTTCGTGAAACAAACTAATGAACCAATTTTTTCGAAAACAAGAAAAATTATGAACACATACGAAACAACGGCAAATACAATAACAGCAATAATAACAATAATAATAACAATAAAAACACTACTACTGATAATCATAATATCAATAGTAATAACAAAAATACTACTAATACAACTAATAATAATAATAACAATAGTAATAGTCATTAAACTACTACTACTACTAATAATAATATCAATATAAATAATACAACTACTACTACTAATAATAATGATAACAATAATGAAAATACTACTACTGATTATGATGCTTATGATGATAATGATAATGATGATAATGATTATGTTATCATCGTCATAATAATAATAATAGTAGTAATAATAATAATAGTAATAATAATAGTTATTATAATAATAATAATAATAAAATAATAATCATAATAACTATAATAATGATAGTAGTAGTTATAAAGATAATAAAAATAATAATAATCGTAATAATACTACTACTACTACTACTACTAATAATAATAATAAGCTAACCCCTTAAAAAAAATGGTACCAGCCTAGGCTTACACCACACAAAATATTTGCATATGGTCAAGATGGATGAGAAGACCGAGAAGGGACAGCACAAACCAGACCTCCACTGGAAGTGCAGAGGGTGTTTGGACCTTGGGGAGGTGTACTGCCACCCAAATCACAGAGAAGACCAATGGTCCTTACCAGCTAGACATCAATGGTAAACGGCTGTTGCGATACTGCAATGTTATTTTCGGTAGCTATCGAAAAGAGGTAGAGACCAATGAAACTCTGGGGAGCCTTTCTGTCACTCACACTTCAAGGAATACCACAGGTTGTCGGTGAGCAATCACTGATTACCTGTTTGAGCACAAATAATAATAATAATAATAATAATAATAATAATAATAATAATAATAATAATAACAACAACAACAACAATACCGGAGCTTAAACAACAGACTATAGTTTATGTAATTATATAAAATGCATTAACCTTTTTACTTAAGATTCGGTTAATTTCCAAATATTAGCAAAGTGATCATTATACAAATTTCAACCAACATTAGGCATTATTAATGTTTCTAAGTAATATGAATCAAACCTAATGCATTTATCAAAGAAATGAGTCAACATATATGTGTACTATTCAACTTTTGAGTTCGTTTAACTACAGGGTACAGGATACAGTTAATACTGACATGCTCTTCGGGATCTTCTAAATCAGCTGTTGTTTAATACCTACAACTATGGATGTCTTTTAAACAATATATTTAAAAATATACCATCAGGAAGAGAACCTGCTAAAATGTAATTTTAAGCTAAACACAAAACGTTTTACATCACACAACACATGATGTTTAGCATGTGGTGCTAAAAACAATATATATGTCAGATAATGAAGAATCACTTGGTATTTAAATGGTGTTAACTACAAATGTATACTCGATATAAAAAGCAGCTAACATGAAGAGAAACATAAAGTAATTAAGTAATTGCATTTGCAGTAACATTTCAAGGGGAACTATGTTTGTTTTATACAACCTTGCTTAACTGTTGTGAGAATATTTTCATAATGTCTAAGTTCTAGTGATGCTATTTTTATTTTAAACTTAAACAGATGTTTCGGTTACGAATAGATGAAAAAAACACCAAAATATACGAGCTATTACTCATATGTTTATATTTAATAACATGGAAATTATCCCCCTTAAATTTAAAGCTTTTGTTCAGTATTTGAAATTGTCTTCCTAGTAATAATCTTCTTAGACTGAATAATAATTTTCGGAGGGAAAATGAAGCGGATTTTATTTTTCTAATGGAAAGAGCATACCGGAAGCATATATCCAGATATTGCTTCACAGAATCAAATATCAATTAACCAAATGTATTACTATTTATTTCCATCATAGAAAATACTGCCAGATAACATTTAAGATAAAGATATAGAGCCGTGGACTCTCCCCTAAAAAATCTATAAAAAAACTAACGAAATACATTAAAACTGCAGTGAAATGCTGTGCAAATCCATGTAGTTAATAGTGTATACTTTGTTTTTTCTCTCTTTAACATTTAAGAGAAGGCGTTATAGTAAATAGGAGTAGCTTTTTATAAAAGTCCTGAGACAAAACGCCTAGCAATGAGGGGACCACATAAATCTAAAGTTTTATCCTAATTCGTTGGGATGCTCGATGAGTTTTGAAGATTTTTTTTGTATTTCTGACAGCGTACAGTTTTTAAACTAGTTTTTTTATTACTAATACTATGTGTGCTATTACCTCTCTGGCACCGAAATGAAAAAATATGGAAAAAATATCCTCGAAGCATCTTTTTAAAATGTCACGAACTGGTTAGTTATTTAATTTTTTTAGTTCTATTTATATTTGTTGTATTATTTTACTCCATAGGTTTTTGGCATCCTGGGGTAATTCCTCGAGCAAGACCACGCAAAATACATGATTATAATAATAATAATAATAATAATAATAATAATAATAATAATAATAATAATAATAATAATAATAATAATAACAACAATAATAATGTCATGCATATATATATATATGAGTGTGTGTATAACTGTATATACCAATGTATTATTATTAGTAGTGTTATCATTATGTATGTGTGTACAACGCAAGTGAAATAGTACGTGATTAATTGTTTTCATATTAAGAAAAATAGCTTATTCTCATTAACCACTTTCCCATTTCTATATGTTTCTGTTTTGCTTCAAAATGTTTATGGATGTGTGTATGTTTTAACACATTTAACTTGCGCAAATACACTCTTAATTTAAATACCTTTATATATATATATATATATATATATATATATATATATATATATATTTCACACACAAACATCAGTCAACTAGAAAGGATCACACTATTACTAGCAAGACAAACCTTACTTTACTTCAAGGTTAGGACCTGGGTTAAAAAGAAACCAAGAGAACCCATTTGTCGGTCTGCTCATATTGGACACGCTCCAAAATAAATTCCCATACCATTTTGTTGGTATTTACAGAGATGACGGACTCTGCCTGTCACGCAACAACACCGGGAACACACTAGACAGATTTAGAAAAGATTTAACAACCACCTTCCAAAAACTCGGTTTCAAAATCACAATTTAAACACATTTAGACCAAGTAGATTTCCTAGATACTACACTGAACCTTACAAACAACACACACACACCTTTTCTACAGACCCAATGAAACACTCGAATACATACACAAGGGATCCTGCCACCCATCACTGTTTTTATAAAATTTAGTCAATAATATTAGCCTAAAAATTTCAAACCTCTCATCCAGTCCCGAAATTGTCAAGCAGGCAGCACCCTATTACAATAAAGCGATCTGCGACAGCGGGATCAGAGAAGAGGTCTCATACACCACCACCCGAGACCAACCACATGTGAGCAGCAATAGAAGGAGGTTGGTGATCCGGTTTTTCCCACCCTATTCCACCAATACCAAGACAAAGGTAGGCCACCTTTTCCTAAACCCCCCCACACACAACCTGCACAAACATTTTAACAGAAAGTCTATTAAAGTTAGCTACTCCACTGGGAGGTAAATAATTCAGATCTAGTAAAAGAAAAAAATAGCTCGTATACACTCTCGTAAAAAGGTGAAATAAACCGGAACATGATTTTAGTACTTTATATACTGAAATACCACATAAAGAAACTTATTGCAGAATTAGATTACACTATAAATTTATATTTAGTAGGAGGGAAAGGGAAATACATAGACTATTTTTTAAATCTAGTCAGACACGTGTTTTTCTAAAAGTTGTCTGAAAATACTCATGTCACCTTACTAAACATAATTATTTTCAAATAGGAAATATAAAACTACACCCAATTATAGGCATTATAATTGTTTCGGATCTGCACCATTTTGGACTAATCTTTATCTCCATATAATTGAATACATACACATGTAAAGATAATACAAAAATGATATATCTATAGCTTGTAGTTATCAGGGTTTCCGCCGATTTATTGACTGCCTTGTACATATTATAGAAAACGAGAAGTTTGGAAATACCAAACATAGTATATCCTCAAAATGAGTTAGAATAAAATTGTGAACACAAATGAACAAAATCTACATTTCTTGATTTGGATATAACAATTGAGGAAGGAAGATTTATCTATAAAATGTTCGATAAAATCATTTTTTACTATATTCACATCGTTCTTTCTTCATGAAAATAATAATTGCCCTTTGTATATTTTGAAACGGGAGCATTATGTCAGAGTGTTTGAAAGATTACTCGCATTACTTTAATAACTGATTTAGTAATAATAATGGTTGAAAAAGGTGGTGATAAAAATACAATAATTAGACAATAAAATAAGGCCATACCCCGCCATCCTGATGCTTTTAAATGTCATCAAATTAATTAAAATAGATTGGCATACAAATAAAAATAACATATGCTAAATTATGTATAAAATGTTAAACGTATATTAATAGTGTATATAGTGTAATATATAATTTAAAAAATACATACATATATATATATATATTTAATAGATTTTTAATTGTTAAATGTTATAAAATGAAACTAAAACACATAAAATAAATTAATAATAATGTAAATATATAAAAAAATATGAATAACCGAACGTTATCAATATAGTAGTTTTGTAAATAATAAATACATTTTTATAACATCAACGAACAATACAGGTAAAGAGCTGTTTTAATAACAAAATACGTAAGCTAACAACTATATATTTGATATCTAGAACGTTTTTTCTTGTATTTTAAGGGAAGTGGTGTTTTATGAAAACGATGGGGGTTCATGATATGATATACTTTTTTGTTTTCAAATCCCCGAAACAGTTTATCATGGTAAACAACTGATGATCCCTATAATATTATTTAGTCTAGCGTAAATTATTTGAGGGTTACAAATACAGTGATTACAAGAGATTAAGTTACTTACCAGCAAACGAATTTCCAAGCGAGCGACTTTGGACTAAAAAGTACTTTTTATGTTTTAATTTTCTTTCATATAATTTTGAAGGTTGAACAACTTCGAAGACTATATATATATATATATATATATATATATATATATATATATATATATATATATATATATTGTTTTAGTTGATATTGATTAGTATGCAATGTGATAGCAGAATGTTTTTATTGACTACTAATGCACCCATCAACACCTGCACATGACACTTTACATTTTATTTTATTGGTTAAATGTTGTGTGGCTGGTATTGGTGGCAAGTCAATATATTTCGGTGTATTGCTAGTACCTCCTTATCTAAACAATACGAAGCTTAGGGGTGTATTTCGTGTATCCTTGCTAACAACGTGGGTAGGTGTAGTATGTATATATCAACATAATCTGATAAATTACATTTTACATGAAAAGACAAATTAGGCAAACTATCCATCAATTTAAAAGCTTGTTGCTGAGTTCAAGTTGTTGGTAGGAGAGTTCTCAGATACCCGAAATCAACTGTCCACTGACTTGTCCAAAATCACTTAATTGGTATGCATTGCAAGTCCCATGTAAGTCTCTCACCATGAAACATTCATGAGGTAGCAAAGTTAACAGCCTTCAAGTTAACGTGTGCTTATTTGTTATTGTTAATTTGCTTATATATGTGTAAGTGAAAGACAAGCATGTTCTGTTTTCTACAATGAGGTTTCCCCTATTTTTAACTACGTGTCAACTTACAAGAATATGGCAGCTATGTCTGAATGAATATAAATTATACTGTCTCGTAGTTTAAGAAGTCAGATATACTACACAATTTTACCATAAGCATGCACATATATACAAAAAAAAACGTTGTAATACATGTTGGTACATTCAAAATTATTTAAAGGTCGAGTCGTCTCATGGTTGCCACCGTGATCTATTAAATAAGGAAAGTTCAAATAAAGTTCACTTGTTTGTTAATACTATTGAGGGTTGTAATAACCTATAGATTCTTACCAGTTGCAGATTAAGTATCCGATGAGATATGGATTGAGAGTGTATATTATTTTGAATCTAAATCTTAAACTAGGATATCTATACGGATTTTATAACTTAACCCGTTATTTGATACACGGGGTTAATTCTTCTCAAGGCATACCTTTAATTCTGGAAACGTCACTCACAAGTGTAACCCGGTTATATTAAAATATATTACTTTTTATTAGCATGAAAGTTTGTTTTCCAAATTCACAAACTGAATGTTGACTTGAAATGGTTTATTAAGATAATTTTCTATTTTGACATGTTAATACAGAACTATATATAGTGACCAACGACTTACCCGACAGTCTTGCTTCGATAATTCATGATGGCTTACTGATATATGCTTATTAATTATTGTAATCTATAAAAAATATCTGCATCTAACATATGGTTTTTGAAGGCATGGTGTCTCTTTCTTTTCAAATTCATACCTACCAGCGACCATGCGCGATTTAAATTAAATTTAAAATAGATATCTACACCGTTAGTCCATATAACACCGAACGCCACTTCTAGAAGACCAGGAAGGATTATTACGAAAAAAATAAGGGTAGTACCTTTTCTTTGTCGAGGCTTGTTATGTCAAGCGAAATATTAGATTAAAAAATCAAGATGAAAAAGAATATGTTTTTATTTTTTATTTTGATTTTAATAAAACTATCTCCATCTAACACATTGTTTTTGAAAGCATCTTTTTTTAAAGTTTTACATTCTAAAGATGCTTGAAAAAACGATATCTCCCAAATGTATATATATATATATGTGTATATATATTATATTATTTATGTATACACGTATGAAAATATATCATGCCAATTAATAAATGTATATTTATATATATATATATATATATATATATATATCATTTAATGATATAGGCATATTTAAACCTCATAAAATACATTCACAAGGAAGTGCAGTTATTTTATATATACCCATATATGTGTGTATCGGTAGGTTTATTCAAAATGTAAAACATCCATACCAGGTATACGTAATGATTTTTTAACTGTCTTAAAACAATATTTTCAGATACAGCTGAACAATATAATTTGATCTCAGCACTAAAGGACAAAATTTCACATCCTGGTTTCCAAATCACTTGAATGTGCCTACGCGTTAAACTGTTTCTGAAGGGTGAACGGTGGTATTAGTGTGACTGTGGGTCTGGTTCAATATGCATATACTCTTGCGAATTCGAACGTGCTTGTTAATTTATA
>OY744526.1:110455542-110480542 GCA_963556195.1 Sepiola atlantica | reverse complement strand
TAAATGTTGCGTAATTTTTTAAATACATTTTCTGTTGTTAGATTCATTGAAAAGTCTACGTTTGATAGAATTAGGAATTTGTTTCATGATTGATGGGGGTGATTGGACTGTGGAGTTACTTATATTTGATTAACGTTATCTTTTAAACATGGCTCGTAAGTATTTCTATTTAAGTTTCAGGTGGCATTTTAAGCGTGACTTATTTTTATTTTAGCCAGTACTTCTACTGTTAAGCCTATTTTTTCATTTCCATAATTTTTATTAACGTCTGTTACCTAAACCTTGTTATACTCATTTATTATAGCTATTAGATCATCTCTCTATACACCGATATCTGTATTATCAAATATATTTGTAAGTGTAAAGAGATAACCCCACAAGGTCTTATGCCCTCGAAGAGTCAAGAGCACTCATGGTCAAATCAAAGGAGTTTGACATTTTTATTTTAACCTATCGGTCATTAGTATTGATCAAAATAGTAAGTGAATTCAGGTTTGCTACTTGACAGCAAGTAAATATTTAATACAATCAATCAGTTCCGTAAGCAGTTGTACATTTGAATACATACATACATCAGCATTACACTTTAACTTATTTCATAGCAAACGTAATGGCGTAATGGTAAGTGATGCGATTTGCGCAAAAAATTTCTGGGTTCAAAAGGATATCAAAATATTAGCAATGATACCAACCCATAAGGGTCATGAAACAATATTATATATATATATATATATATATATATATATATATATATATATATATATATATATATATATATATATATGTATGTCTTAAACGTATACGACCTTAAACCAGAAAAAATATTTCAAATATGTGATAGGGTTGGAACCTTAATCTTCTTCCGAGTAGGCTCAATCTCCTTAAACACACTTATCCAACCGACCCATCCACTGCCGGAAACATCTCTTAAAGTCTTCTTTTTGGAATGGGGTTCATCTCCGCCGTCGCGTTAAGAATCATCTCTTTTTTCGCACCCTCTTAAAAACAGCTGCACTCCGAGCAGTTTGGGGTCTTCCAGAACACTGGTCACTCTCGGCTGATGTGCGGCCATTTTTGAACCGGTTTAACCACTCCTTAATTTGTGTTACACATCGCATCTACTCCAAACACCTGCTGAATCTAACGTGACCGCGGAGATGAACACTATTCCAAAAAAATACTTCATGAGGTGTTCATGCAGTGGATGGATCGCTGGGTAAAGTGTGTGCAAACACAAGGGACCTACTTTGTAAAGGATCAGATTCCCAAACTCGTCACGTATTTAAAATATTTTTTATGGCGTAAGGTCGGATATTTTTTAGACATGCCGCGCATATATATATATTGTTGAATATTTGAATCTGCTTTAGAACCCGCCAATTTGTTGCGCACACTGCATTTCTTACCATTACGCTTATACGTTCGCTACGAAGTCAGTTCAAGTATATATATATATATATATATATATATATATATATATATATATATATATATATATATATATATATATATATATATATATATCGGAGTGGTAATTACAGTGAGAAATAGACATTAAACAGAGGGTATTTGCAAAATTTATAGACATAAAAACGGTATGATAATTAAATGAGTCTACCTCCGTGTTAAATTCAAAATATCGTCTTGCATATAAATTGATTACATCTCATATTCTCTCTTATGTGTTTCACGAATAACCCGACCCGCAACTGATGTAGGTAAGGTCACGTGGGGATCAAACTATCTCCCGTATTTTATTTACTCAACATAATACGGGCGAACACTAATAATTGTGTTTTCAGTAATTGGTTAGCTTTTTTCTGACCTGACGCTTAAAAAAAATACGCTATTGTGACAGGCGAAATGCTATATCTAATAACGTTTTCTTATTGTGTGAATGTCAGAATATGAAGATATATTTTCATCTACTGATAGCGATTCGCTAGTCAGTGTGGTTGGAAATTGGGGTGGATGCTTCAAAATATGATTCGTTCCAGCAACCTTTGCAACACATAACCAATGTGGCATCAGCCACTGCCACTTTTAAGGAACATTTATAATGTTTTTTTAAAAAGTTATATTAGATTGAAAGTACTTGCATAAAGCATGGCGAATTTACCAGTCATTGAAACAAAAATTCACACATAGAAACTTGGGCGGATCTCTAGCATAAAATATCGAAAAAATTGTCTCTAAATTTTAACGAACTTAACACGCACACACACGCACACACACACACACACACACACACACACACACACACACACATATATATATATATATATATATATATATATATATATATATATATATATATATATATATATATATATGAGATAAAATAAAAAAGGGAATATCCAAAACTCAAGAATACCTTTCAATGTTTCGCCCAACAGTTACAAGGGTTTTCTCAAGAGTAAACGATCTGTAATTGCATACTTTATTCTTGATATTTTAATATCTGAAATGTGTTATGCATTATATATATATCTATTATCCAACAATAAAAATATAGATATGTTCACATAAGAAAAGCCTCGACAATACAGAAAAGACAGAAGTGAAAATAAACAGACATAAACATAAAAAACAGCATGAAATAAATTCATCTTTTCACGTTACATTAACTACAGAGTACTTTTTTCTAAACGTTATTTAAATCTTTTTATCATGCGTAAATCTCGAGCGTTAGCGGCGTACGCAACAGTATATTTTGTCTCTACTTAGCACGATCACAGGCTTGGTCCGGATGGATGCTGCTTTTACAAATATATGTTCTGGGTGTGTATCTCATCCTCAGGCTTTTTTCAAGGTCGCTGGTCAGCGACTTCTAATGTATTTGTTTTACTACACATTTGCAGATATTGTTTCGGTTCAAAGTAGGTGGAAGCTGAATTTCTTCAGACCACGTTATTAATGTAGAGGCGGAGATGTACAGGAAAAAAAAGAATTGTTTTTTTCATCTTCGAATCTAATACTGACAGCATGAACTGGCGAAGTTTAGAGGACACTCATCCAAAATTTAAACTTGGCTGCAAATGTGTATCAAGAAATGTATGTAGAAATATATAAAACATTTCTTAGAAAGAAAAATACAGATATATTCAGTCTTGAGCATTATTATATCAACACAAAAGTGTAACTTTTTTAATTCACGTAGAACGCATCTAATCGTAAGTATATATATATATATATATATATATATATATATATATATATATATATATATATATATATATATATATTCATATATAGTTACCATTTTATGCATGTTAATATGTATTACAATATAAAATAATATAATATATTAAGTATATATATTTAGTGTGTATTTTAAGAGTTGTCAATACGAAAATAGAGCTTAGTAGTAAGAGAAAAATATACTTAACGCTTAAGTATATGTTTATACTACTGCGTGTACATAAATATATATATATATATATATATATATATATATATATATATATATATATATATATATAGCGGTGGAAAAAGCAGGTATACAGTAGGGTCATATAAGTGAAATTAGTATCATATTATATTGAAGTGAAAACGACACATCTTGACATAAAACTTAATATAAATGTATTCCTTTACTTTTAATTTTAAAAAAATGCACTTTTAATTACTTACTTGATTTATTTCAGTAAAATTTATAATTTTCATTCGAGGGATAAAGGCTTCTTATTACATAGTTTTATATAACACATGCTTTGTATTGCATATTTATACACCATTCCCCTGTGTGTACAATAAGTGCAGTAGATAATATGTACCTTATTTCATGTTTGCACCACTTTATATGTATATATATATATATATATATATATATATATATATATATATATGAATCTATATAGGGATCCAGATACAGACTGTTTCGCTGAATCACAACTCTCCAGTAAGACAGAACAAGCAACAACTTCCAGTTGTGATCGAAACCCGACTGCCTAGACAACACTCGGCTCGTAGCAGGCCATTTGATAGCCGCTAAGGTAGATGAAATCACAATGATAAACTCTTTCAAACGCAAAGCGCATTGAATGTACACGCTAGTTGCAGTTTCTGATTTCACTTACCAATATTCTCAACCCGAGAAAAGGAGCATATTTTTAGACATTCACAGATAGACTGTTTCATTATATCACAGCTATTCATTGCGGTTAGATAAGTATATATTCGCATGTGTTTTTGCATTTACAGTTTAATAAAACGACATTAATTGATAATAAACTTGTTGGAATGACACATTTGGGAAGGTGTAGGATAGATTCTAAACAATCCACATCGTTTAGACAGGCGACATGCTGAACACATTAGCCCCCGATTCATGCACCTCTTTAAAATCTCCCAATTTGTTTTTATCAACATCCTCATTGTTTTTACCTTTGAGGATGTTTTCATAAGAATTCAACAAATGGCGCATTAATAGATGTTGTATGGTTTTCCACTAATGGGATTAACTGCAAATACCCACGTTTAAACATTCATTCATGAGATATATTTGCTGAAATCGAGGGGGTCCATCCACCTTTGTTAATATATTTAGTAGCGTTGGCCGTCGTAAGCAGGGGTTCTTCTTTCTTTTTGTTTGTCATTACTTTTTGCATGTAAATAGCAGCTCTTTAAGACAGTGATTCTGCGTTGAATAAACAACCGGAAATATCCCCTGTTTGAAAAACCAAACATCGTTTATTTAAGAATCGGAATTCGTTAGAAAATCGTTTTTTTTTCTTCCTAACAAGAAACTGGATTTTATATTCATGATCGGATGAGTTTAATTACACAGTCGGGGGTTCCAGACTTCATGTGGCAGGAGAAAGATTTCGGCGGCAACTAACAGTAGCAGGTCTTTGTCGCCTGTGTTAAGTCACCGTATAAAACCATACACAAAAAAAATAAGCTGTACCACGTATGAATGGAAATGCGTGTTTTATTATTTAAAAAGGGAAGTCGATTGTGACGGACAAAACACAGGAAGAGCAAAAGTAGGGCAGAGCAAAAGATTACGACGAACAAAAATGAAGCCGATTGTAAATTCACGTATGAATCATCAAGTTGTGATTTGTTTTACTTGCTTGATTCAGATCATTACATTAATTTGTCCAACTCTTATTTAATAATTCAGTACCCACAGGAGGTACCACGTGAAGGTTTTCAAAAAAGTCAAGTTAAATTAGAGTGATGAAAAATAGCACTGGAACATCGAACGCCTTAATAATATCCAGCTCATATACAAAATGCGGTTAGCTCCCCAAATTCTCTTCAAGTTTTGTCTGATTTACCAACCGGCACAAGGAAAAGCTATCCACATTAGTAATGTTTCGGATTTTTTTTTATTTTTTACATTGCGAATAGTAATTTGTTGTCAGATTTTTTCCAGCTCATTTTTTAATTACTCATTTGTTATCTTATTCTAAATGCATCAACACAACTTGCTAGCCAAACAGTCAATAAAGGAGAAACCTGTGAATGCCGCTTTTTTCAAGAACTCCACACTCACAAATTTATTTGAAGATTCCCCTTTCGCCCCTGCCTACAAAACAACTTTGCAGGGAATATTGATCTCGTATTTGAAAAATAGATATCTTAAAATGTGTCATTGTTTCAACTCTTTATTATTTGGCCACTCCGGCTACTGTTCTCATCTTAGATATTATTCTCAAAACGGTCGTCCGATGTAATCTCAGTAATTTTACAGGTGCATCGTTTCGAAGTCGGGAATCCTTACGTCGAACTGGGGAATTTGTGTGGCATTTGATAGAAGAATTAGAAGAACGAGAAATATATATATATATATATATATATATATATATATATATGTGTGTGTGTGTGTGTGTGTGTGTGAGAGAGTGTGAGGGTGTGTATGCGTATGTATATGTCATTTAGTTCTTTATTTGGCTTGTGATAAGTTTGAAGGGAAAACACTTTATCTAAATGCTTATTGGGAATAATTTCCATCACCAATGTGATAACCTCAGATTTCGAATCTCGCTTGGTTCAATAACGCTGACTTCTTATATAACGATGACACACGTGCGCGTGAATAATTATATTTAAAAAATATATATGTCGCACTCTATGTGGAGGTATTACATAAATATAATTATCCAGACTTCGAATCTCGGTAAGTTCAGCTACGCTGATGAGTAGTATAAGGATAATTCACGTGTACGTAAATTATTATATTAATATATATATATATATATATATATATATATATATATATATATATATATATATATATATATATATATATATATATATATATTTATGGTGCACACGTATTTTATCGTGACACAACCTGTCAGCCTATCTGTACCTAGCGAGATTGGATATATTGAGGAATTAGATTGGTGATGGAAAATTATTCCGATTTATCATTTAGGTAGAGTGCTTTCCATTAAAACCTATCTCCGGCAACATAAACAAATAATTGAAATCTACAAAGAAGGCGATAGAGTTAGTATTAGCGGGGGATAACTGATTAGTAGAGCTGCGGATCCCAGACTATGGGGTCCTGGTTTAGAATATCTCGAGGTTCAGCCACGCTCATGAATCGTATAACGACGAAACACGTGTCCGTGAATAATCATATTTGAAATAAAAAATATATACGTATATATGTATATGTACGAAAAAAATTAAAACATCTGAAAATGGTTTCAATATTCATCAAAACTTTATCTTTATTTGAAGACCGTTTCAAGATAACAAATCTGAATAAAAACATAAAAAAACGAACTGGTTTGTCTATGATGGGAACATAATGATTCGTTGATTTTTTCGAGCGAAACATAATCGTTAGAATTTAAAATATGTGTCGCATTTATGACGCCAATTATTTAAAAAAAAAAATAATATCGATGTTGTGTACAAAGTTTTGTTTAGAATGTGGCGACTGCTTGCAGATTCTAGGCTGACTTTGTGAACCGGGTTCGCGCTTCCCGACATTCTGAAATTGTTACTTCC
Organism: Sepiola atlantica; assembly: GCA_963556195.1. Taxonomy (NCBI): domain Eukaryota; kingdom Metazoa; phylum Mollusca; class Cephalopoda; order Sepiida; family Sepiolidae; genus Sepiola; species Sepiola atlantica. The sequence goes on along the minus strand of OY744526.1, from coordinate 110,473,570 downwards.
TGCACTCATGTGAGCAATATGCGTGAAACGCTAGCGTCTGCAATATTAATAATTTATATATATATATATATATATATATATATATATATATATATATATATATATATATATATATATAATTATGAATACTTACACACGCTAGCGTTTCACGCCTATTGCTCACATCATTGTAACAAACCCGGTTCACAAAGTCAGCCTATGAACTGCAAGCAGTCGCAATATTCAATCGGCCAACGAAAACTGTCACGTTAAAGCCCGATGGGTATTTGTATATATCAACAGAGCATAGATAAATGTACACTATTATACTACATTCCAGTGAACAAAGTTTTATTTATTTGACTATTCATTTTTTTCAGATCAAATAAATGTTCATGAACTGTTTCTCGCACACAAGACAATGCGACAGTATTAGTCTAATCGCTAACTTTTCGTCTATGGACTCCTCAAACACCAAAAGTTCTTCTTCAGAAAAATGCAGAACATTGAACTTCATTTCCATGCGCGGAATAACATATATATCGATACACATACATAGACGCCATCTTATTTCATGAAGTAAAACCCCGAATAAATACGCAAAATATTTCCCTAGAAAAAAAAAAAATTCTATAAAACGTGTTTATCAATGTGGAAATCCTAATCATTATATATGATATAAAATTTAGAGTTAAATTAACACAAAAACGTTCACAATATAGAGATACGAATGCACACGGTAAAACAAGAGAATCAAAAATGAAAATGCGGAGTTAAAGAGATATATTAAAATTTTAAATGAATTTTTTTTGTAAATTATATGTTTCGGAATGTATTATTTTAGTACTATCAAGTAAAATGTGTCTGTTTTAAGCCACATTTTAAAAAATTACACCCCAATAATAAATTAAACAAAATTAAAGTACAAAAAGCTATCTATAAAAAAATCACAAACACCACGAATTAATAACATCACGTATGTTACACGTGACTAGATTTTAACATGCTTCAAGTAATGCGATTTAATTTTGTGATGCCACCCCGACGTCGCTGAATTCAAATAGTTAACAACTTTCCTAAAATAATGAGAAAATGTTCTCTGCGCGTATATCCGCCGTCTTTCAAAAAAATATCTGCTTTCTTCAGCTTTTTTGTTAATTATATTTTGACACAACCGTCAGCCAAACTAGATTATGACATATTTTGACCCAGGCAAAAAAGTCAGCTAAAAATTAACATGTTGAATCTAATAAGTCGAAGTGATCATCTCATTCGATATATGCGCCCTTCGATGAGACAGACTGATGATGGTAACGCCATATCAAAATCCATGGTTTCCTTGTCAGCGTATTTATATTTACAGTCATGCCCAAGTCTAGACACTTTCTGACAAATAAGAATTCTGCATTGGGTTAATCCTAGGGATATCTTTCATTGAAGACGAAATGTTGATGAACACATAAATAACATAGTTTTTGGCTTTCTCCTTTAATTTTCTTTCTCTCTCTCTCTCTCTCTCTCTCTCTCTCTCTCTATATATATATATATATATATATATAGGTATATATATATATATATATATATATATATAGGTATATATATATATACATATATATATATATATAAACGTATATAAAATATATATACGTATATATATAGATATTTATACGAATATATACACATATTCATATATATATATATATATATATATATATATATATATATATACGTATATATATGTGTATTTACATATATACATAGAGGTAATAGCAGGGTAACGGATGCATGAGTCTAGCAGGTTGCACCTTTTTATAAGTACAATATATACTTTTTTTATTTTACATATTATATCATAATCTTACATGAGTTTGTACGGTTCGAAGGAAGTTCTTTATAACACATTCCGATAATTACATTTCATTTCTTAAAATGTGTGCTTAACCTTAATAGTAAACGTGCATATATATATATATATATATATATATATATATATATATATATATATATATATATATATATATATCAATGTTTATACGTACATGAAAGTAATCAATGGACAGGTTTTTCTGGCTCAAGCATGGCAAACTTAGATGAGGATCGATCCGTCGATGTTTCTAGTCCAGCGTTTTACCATTAATTACGACGCCCTGCCTTGCTATATTTACAGGTTTTATAACCTTAATATTTAATGTATTTTTATGTAACTGTTTGCTGTTTTTGCTTACTACTATTTCTATTAGTTTACTTCCTCAATAATTAAGATGCAGAAACTATCATTATTTGCCGCCCTTAATTCTATAGGGTATATTTTTCCTTAATACATATATATATATATATATATATATATTAGTTATTTTTTAATACGTACATAACTGTAATCCATGGACACGGGGTTCTGGCTCACAAGCTTCATCAGCATAGCTACTCAGACAAGAATGCACTCTTCGATATTGATATCCAGCGTTTTACAATTAGACTAGGACGCCCTGTCTAGATTCATGTACGATTTTTATCACCTAAATATTTAATGAATTTATATTTAATTGTTTTATTGGCGATGCAGCGTTCGTTGTTTATTTACTAATATTTCGATTTGTTCACTTTCTTAGTGATAAAGAGGCAGACAATTGCATGATGTGAAGCCCTTAACTTTATAGTGCGTATACTTTGTAAATAATACTATTTTATTATTAATTTTTACACGTACAAACAAGCATTCTATTGACACAGATTCATGGCTCACAGCCATCATAAACATAGATAAGTTAGACAATAATCGAACCTTCAATATTGATGTATATAGTCCAACGTTTACCCTTGCCTATAAATATGTAAGATTTTCATCACCTGAATATTTAATATATTTTTATCTAATTGTTTTTATTAGTGATTGCAGCGTTCGTTGTTTTGCCTACTATTATTTCGAATCTTAAGTGATTTAAATGCAGACAATTGCATTATTGACTAACAATATGCCCTATAAAGTTAATGGCGAGTAATAATGCAATTTTCTGCATCTTCGGAAATGAAATAATAAAAAAGTAGTAATAGAAACACCGTAAGGTCAATCACCAAAAAACACAACTACAAAAATGTATATATATATATATATATATATATATATATATATATATATATATATATATATATATATATACATATATACATATATATATATACATATATATATATATATATATATATATAAATACATATATATATATAAATACATATATATATATGTATATATATATATACAACTATATAGATATGTATATATATGTATATACATATCTATATGTATGTGTATATATACATCTATATAGAGAGAGATATGTGTATATACATATATATAGAGAGAGATATGTATATATATATACATATATAGAGAGATATGTATGTATACATATATATATAGAGATATATGTATATATATATATATACATATATAGAGAGAGAGATAGATAGATAATTGATAAATAAGCGGATTCAAGTATGCATATATATTATATATACACGTTTTACAGACACATACACATAAATATACACACATGTATATATATATATATACACGTATATCTATATATGTATGCATGTATATATATATACACACATACATATATATATATATATATATATATATATATATATATATATATATATATATACATATATATACATATATACATATATATATACATTATAGAGTATTTTCACATATTCTATATAAGTTATTCTTAGGAGTTAATTTGAAAAATAATTAATTTGATGATATATATCAGCATATTATATACATCTCTATCTCTTTATATATACATATACATATATATACAGGGTCGGGCAGATAAATTGGAACTAATTTAAAATGCTAATATCTTTTTTATTTTTGATTATATGATTACGGTTTTTTTTACTAAGGATCCTTAAACACTTTATTGCAAGATAGCATAATTATATTTACTAAAATTTGTTTTAATATAACGGAATTAGCACGAAGAATAACTATATGCGAAATGAGACGCGCCGGAAGTTCTCCTTCGGACATTGTTAAGAGCAATGGCTATGCAAAAATGACTGTCTATTGGGTTGTGGCTTATTTCGATGCCGAGTGTAAGGTTGAGAGAAGTCGGCACAATACTCGTAGTGATCGAAAGCGCACAAAAACTTTCCTGGTGGGACTAAAAGGGCCGATAAAGGCAGACCAAAATCAGTCGATGTCGAACCTGTCAAAAAAGCGCAATGTGAGTCACAGAACTATCAGCAGAGCAATCAACGAAGACCTTGGGATGAAGTCCTACGTTAGGAGACGCCGTAATCTCCTCATTGCCCGTTCAAAAGCTATCAGAGTCGAAAGATGCCTCAAGCTTATCAATCATCTGAAACACAAAGGAGGAAATGTGCGCATTTTTGTTGATGAGAAAAAGTCTATCGTGGATGAGGTTCCAAATCGCCAGAACACTCGAGTTATTGCCTGTGACCCTTCGGAAGTTCCTCCTGTGATGCAGAGCAAACATCCTGCTTCTGTGATGGTTTTTGCAGCCGTGGCAAGTGATGGAAAGGTGATGCCTCCTCATTTCATCGAAGCGGGTCTTAAAATCAACACAGCGGAGTATTTGAACATTCTTAATAATGTTTTATTGCCTTGGATCCGTAGAAACTACGACCCTACGAAAGTCATGCTCATCCAAGACTCGGCACCAGCGCATGGATCAAAGAAAGTCCAAGATTTCATGAAGGATAATCTTACCTTGGTTGTTCCGAAGGATATTTGGCCCAGCAGTTCTCCAGATCTAAATGTTTGCGACTATTATCTATTCGGCGTCGTTGAGGGACAGACTAATGTCAATCCACACCCAAATATAAACTCATTGAAGACAGCCATTCAACGAGAATTTCGCAATCTCGATCCCAATAAAATAAAGAGGAGCTGTTCACGGTTTCGTCAAAGAATCTCCAAAATAATTGATGCAAAGGGTGCTCATATTGAATAATTTTGTTCAATAGACTGTAATAATTAAATAAATAAATGTTAAAATGATATTTTTTTCCATATTTAATCCTTTAAATTATGAATTTTGTAAAAATTAAAAAAGTACCAATTTAGCTTCCGACCCTGTATATATATATATATATATATATATATATATATATATATATATATATGTGTGTGTGTGTGTGTGTGTGTGTGTGTGTGTCTGGGTGTGTATGTGTATGTTAGTGGTTGTGTGTGTTTAAATTTATAAATGTTTTCTTCATATTAATATCACCTCATGTGAGTATATATATATATATATATATATATATATATATATATATATATATATATATATATATATATATATATATGAGGATACACATATTATTTGGGCTTTGTAATTAATGGCGACAACAAACTCTGAACAAGTATCAGCTGATGGCGCCAAAATAGTGATGGCGCGCAAAAAAATGAGAAAATTAAGCCTTCCTTATAATGCTTGACTGGGATTTGTATTCTTATCTAAGGAATCTGCAGATATACAAGATAGAAAAAATCGTAAGGTAAAGACAATGAATAAACTTCATCGTGAAAACGAATATCCATTGCCGAAACTTCATATTTCTTAGGGATTACTGCGGTAGTGATAGGCTTTTTCCGCGCCAGGGTTCCGGCTTCCTGCTACGATATAACAATGTGCTGCCAACGGACCCCCTCACGAGCCTGTCATACAAAAAGGGATTTTTAAAAGAAAGATTTTAATTACCTGCTACACCGAAAGGGACAGGTGAACTTATTGATTTCTGTGTAACTGAGTGTGAATTATAATCGGTTTCAATACGGAGGTATGTCATTTTTTTCTGTTGTTTCCCCTCGTAAAAACACATTTTTAAGGATGATTATTTTTAAACATCATGGTTCTTAATACAGTCATCCGCATTCTTGATTTTTATATTTCGCCTACGTTTCAGCCGATGATGTGTGTGTCCGGCCTTCTCTTGGTATATAATGTTGATATATTCTTCCTCGTAGTGTAATAAGACTCTTGTACCTTACTCCACTATTACGCACATTGAGCTGTCCTACATATTGTAGTCTATTAATTAATTTGTTATTTTGACGCTATGCTTTTTAACAATCAGGGTTAACCCGGAATCGTCCGGCGCATGGATACAAATATAGAAGAAGTTTATAAAAAAAGTGTATGATATTTTCTTTTAAAATCCCTTTTGTCTCCTCCTCTCTATTGGTTAGCTCTTTCTCTTACTCTATGTCCCGCGTATACGTTCCGCTCTACCTTTCCATCTTCTATCTTCCCTCTCTCTTTGTTTCCTATATCACTCTTTTTCTTTTGACATTTGATCAATATGACACAAAGAAAAGGGTAAAAATAGAAAAAAAACATTACTTAATTCGGTCTTATTAAATTTCCGTTTGTGTTAATGATTAGCAGTAAGACGGAACATTTTTCTGGAAGAAAGATGTGGTATATGTACTGATACTACTTCCCGTGTTTCTGTCCTCTGTTAGTGAAGAAAAAATCGTTCTAGACTGAACCAATTTGAATGTTTGTCCCAATCCAGAGTTTTATTTACTCCTCCCCAGGAGTTAGGCACAAGGCCAGTTTTATCTTACTCCCACAAGTAAGATGTGACGTAAGATCGGGTCGAGAAAGTGGGGTTTGAAAGGCCAGCGCTCGAGAGGTGAGCACTCTGGCCATTTAAAAATTGCCTGGGCAGCCCCGTCGGCATTCCCCGGTAGGGGCGCCTCAGACAGTAAGCAATAAACTTACTCCTCCCCAAAGAGGGGAGGCAAAGCCTGGGAGGGTTGACCTCCTAGAACTGCACAGGACAGGCGTGCAGTATCCATCGGAACAGATACTACACTTTGATCTTATGCCCGTTGTTGGAGAGCTGGTGTTTTTGTTCACATTAAAAACTTAACCTGTGTCTAGCTCTATCTGGTGGAAAACAGGCAAATTAATAAGGGTTAAAATAATATTTTTACCGCCAATACACTATTTTTTTTATTAGTTATTCCTATGGAATTGATACAAGTTGTATTACTGCTTTTCATATGATAGATACACACCGCATGAAGTTGCATAGACTAGTAGATAGCATGTTGCAAAATATTGGTTAAATGTGAGAAACAAAGATCAATTAGATGGAAAGTTTGAGATTAACAAAAAACAGTGTGCCTCTAGAATTATCAAATTTTCAGACTCACCAGACGCTATAGGGCGAAATATAGGAGCATATGCTACACTTAGATCTGATATGTTGTTTGTATATTTTACGTGTATTTTAGTGGTTAAGAAGTAAATTAGTATATTTAAGCCTGTTACCATTGTGAAACCTTTAATTGAATATTCCCTTACCCAACGTTACCTTGCCATAACTCGCATGTTCATGTATAGCCATTAATCTAGAGAGAGTTTGGAAATATAAAGCACTGATACCGGGATAATATTCAATGTGTAAATATTATGAAAAAATATCGATAGAAGTAGGCCCGAAACCACTTGTTCTTCGAGTTATAACCCATTGAAACAAATAGTGATCAACATTATTTATTTTACACATCTAATAAGTAAAGTAGTGTTAATAGTGAACAGTTATTTCTATGTATGAGTTCCCTAAACATTATCATTGTAACAGGATCAGATGTAAAATATGTATGCAAGTGATTTTTCAACATACAACAACAAACACATGAGAAATAATACCAAAAAGATTAACAAGCTCAGTCGAAAATTCTGAGCGTCATAATCGACAGGGGTAAGTTTTATTGCGAAGATGGAGGACACGATCGGCATACTGCGAACGTTAAGCCATTTCAATTAAAGTAACAGGATAAAACATAGCAAATAGAGGTAAATAAATAAGATTGGCACAAAGTAAAGAACATTACAAGAATAAAAAAAACATAGAAGAAATTAACTTGCAATAAAGTGCTAACAGGTTATTTTAAAAATATTGCACACAATGTTAACTAATGAAAACTAACTACAATATTTAAAAATAGCAAAGCACGCGTTCGACGCACTGTGAAAGAATCAAATCAAACTACACGGGCAAACATATTTGAAAATAAACTAAGAAATAAAAATACGTGAAGCATAATTGAAACGATAGTTTGCAGTAATAATATAATTCCATTAAATAGTTAACAGAAATTTACCACAAAAGTAATGATGTGACTAAGAAAATAGTCGAAAAGTTTTCACCAACCTCAAGCTGTAAGTTGTCGACTATGATGTGTCTTATGAGGTCTGGAAAAAAAACTACTTCAAATATCTTCTTAGTATATATATATATATATATATATATATATATATATATATATATACAGAGAGAGAGAGAGAGAGAGAGCGAGAAAAAGAAATGTAATATATATACACATATATATTTGAATGTATATATATATATATATATATATATATATATACGATGTATTTCTATGTAATTATTTGTATAGGTGATTGCAGCGTTAGATGTTATTAGCTTACTTATTATTCCAATTTTTTCACATCCTAAGTGATTAAGATGCAGTGAACTGCACTACTAGTCGCGCTTAGGACGTATTTTTACGTTAATATATTTATAATTTTATTTAATACGCACATAAAAGTAATCTGGCTCACAGCCGTCATCAGCATGGCTTACTTACACAGAGATCGAACCCTCGATGTTGATGTCTATAGTCCAGTGTTCTACCGCTGTACCAAGACGCTCTGTGTAGAAATATGTGCGAGTTTTATCATCCAAATATACGATGTATTTCTATGTAATTAGTAGGTGATTGCAGCGTTAGGTGTTATTAGCTTACTTGTGTAGTGAAACAATTGAAATAATAAGTAACACGTGTCCATGGATTACTTTCATGTGCGTATTAAATAAAATTATATATATATATATATATATATATATATATATATATATATGATAGAAATATATATATATATATATATTATATATATATATAGGTATTGTATATATTATATACGTATATATATATGTATATATATATATATATATATATATATATATATATATATATATATATATATATATATATATTATACAGGGCTTAATGCGCTCCCCTATTTTTGGAGCTGCTCTCACCCCTGCTCCAACACACAAAATTGGAACTGGCTCCCCTCACGCTCTCCATTTTCAGAAAGGAGCCGCCCCAGCTCAAACTCCTATGAAATAGGAGCGGCTCTTTTTCAGCGCTCCATAATGAAAATGTACCTTCTTTTATAAACGTTTTATTCTGCCAATGAGAGGTCGGAAGATAGTGACACTGTAAGATATTTGACAAGATTTCGCTGATATTTAGAAATGTGCTAAGTGTTATAGAGAAACCAAAGGATTATACGTAACTTTCCGTTTCCTGAGGTATAAAATAGAAATAAAAAAAACTCCCTGAAGTATTTTAAAACAATTTTAATTTTCATTACATTAACAACCTATTTTTTCTAGGAAGGAAAATTTGACCCGATATTTTTTCTATTTATTTTGGAAGGGAATTTAGATTTGTTTCAAGTGAATAAAGTTTTACTTTTAAACATAATTAGTGATTATTTTCTTTTTAAAGAAAAATAATCTCTGGGAGACGAGAAAAAGCCAGGGCAACAATAATCATCGTGGTGTTATTTAATATTTGTTTTTCTTACGAACGTAACTATATTGTATAATGTATATTATTATTTACCACAGAGAAACGCGCAAGTACTTTTACACACATCGATGTACTCATTATTTTCAGTAGTATAATTTGGGGTAAAAAAAAAACAATGACGTTTATTTTTTAAAGATTGAATCAAAATATTTTTCATAAGTTAGCCAAAAAATATCAATAAATTGTCAATAAACAATTCAGAGATCCATTTAAAATTGCATACAAAATATCTGGCCTAGACCTAGTGAGTTGAAAACATATCGAGTCAAATTTTCCTCACCCCAGAAATTAACTGGAACAAGTTTCCCTAGGTCGGGCAAAAACATTTATTAAAATTAAAAGTTCTAAGAAAGAAAGTGAAAACGTCTATATTTTAAATCTCAAACAAAAACAAACCGTTTACAATTTTAATATTCTATAATTGATATTTTAAGATAAAGAAATATATCTAATATACTTTCCGTTGTAAAAAAAATACTCAGAAAGTCTAATTATTTGCTTATTTAAATCAAACTTTAAAACATTTTCTTTAATTTAATTAATTTAAACATAGGTGTAATTGTAAAATAGGGACCGCTGTTTTCTTTTTCGCTCAGTTCGCTTGGTATTCGCCCAAATTTTTAATAAAACTGATTGTTGGTCTTGATTGTATTTTTGGTCCTGAAATAAAGTTATTATTTACTTTTTAAAGTGTTAAGAATCTAACATTAATTCCATATTTTAATCGCTAGTGGCCATGTTGGTTTTTATTGTTTTTTTTTCCTTGGCCGAAAGATATTTTTAACTTATTTACCATTTGTTTTAACAGAATTCAACGAATTTAAAAGAAAATATGAAAAGGTTAAAACATGCAAGTCGTGAATTTAAGAATAACGAAATACCGCCAAAAAGACGACGGGTCAAAAATGTGGCAAAAATGTTCAATTAAAATTAAAAGAAAAATGTGAAGACATTTGTTGCAAGATTGCAAGGAGCCTCAAGAAAACTGTCCTATCAAAAATGTAACATGTAGATGTGAAAAATCTATTTGCGTCTATAAAAAGACTTGAGAAGTTCAATTGTTCTGTTTTCATGTGTAACTCTCTCGTTTTTTCTCCCCTTCTCTATCATCTCTCTTATTTTCCCCCTACTCTCTCGTAATCTCATATACTTTTACCATAAACAGAATTTAAAAGATAACCCAAAGAGTTTAGCTGAGACATTCCTTTATTTTTCTTGTGTTTCGCTGAATAAACAAAATAAGGTTTTTAAAAAAAATCAAATATTATTTGAGCGAGAAGCGAGGAGCGATACATTCACGCTCTTAAGTCACATATGGAGTTGCTCACGCTTCACTCTCGCTGAATATAAACTAAGCCCTCTCCTCTTTCGCTCCAGTAAAATGAGCATGATCCTGGAGTGCGCTCTTTTTTTGGTGAGCTCCGTAAAGCTTTGATTATATATATATATATATATATATATATATATATATATATATATATATATATATATTGTGTGTATTTAGGCAGCATTTTTTCATTAAGGCATGTTTTATTAAAGACGACAGAAATCTTCTGTTTAGTGATTCCTTTTTTTATTTTTTCCATTCGTCGAATGATCTTTTTGACGTGTAGATGGAATGAATTGATGAAGGATCCATGTGTTTGACTAACGTTTTCGATTCTCTCCGGAATCATCTTCAGGTCTTTTATGGCAAAAATGAATAAAAAGCGAGTGAAAGAATGGAATTTCTTAAAAAATACGCCGGCAAACCGTTAGCGTAAAATACGGACGTCTACATTTTAAAATGTGACAATTGAAACAGTTCTTCGTTTTTTTTATTAATTTTATTTATTATTCTTATTATTTTAATTTAAAATAATGGCTGATTTAATTTTGTCTCGTCTAATAATTATGGAGAAGGAAAATGGGGGAGATAGGCAGTAAGTAATTTTAATAAGATGTCCCTATTTTTTTAATTGAATTAGGCAACACCGGTTGATATCACTGAACTAGACTAAGCATTTTAAAATAGTTTTACTTGTCTCGTATGAAATGTTATTGATTTTAGGTTGCTGCGTTTTTATGTATACGGCTTCAAGTATTTTTAATTTTTTTAAATTAGTTTCGGAATGTATTATTTTTGTGTTCATTACTAATATCTGTCTCAACTCAGATGTAGGGCAGTTGTGCGTTTGTAGGTGTTTGTATATTGAACTAGTGTTTGCGAGGTGCATAGTGAGGCGGCGGGATAGAGTGGTTGTTGTAAAACCAATGTAGCAATTATTATTTTGGGAGGTACATCCTCCTAAAGGGCATTCAAATTTATAAACTACATTGGTTCTTTCTAGTGTTTTTGGGGTCGGAGAGGGGTTGTTTTTTACTACAAGGTTTTGCGTTGTGAATCTTTTATAATAAATAATTAATTTGATTTTGTTTTCTTTATCTGTTGGAGATATATATCGATGTGTAATATTCTTTATAACTATAAATCAATGATAAAAAACCTTACAAACACTAATATAAATAATAATAATACAAAACATAACTCCAATTACATCAACATATATTACCGCAACCAAATGCAGCCAAACTTCAAACTAGAAGAAAAAGTTATAAAGAATATTACACATCGATATATATCTCCAACAGATAAAGAAAACAAAATCAAATTAATTATTTATTATAAAAGATTCACAACGCAAAACCTTGTAGTAAAAAACAACCCCTCTCCGACCCCAAAAACACTAGAAAGAACCAATGTAGTTTATAAATTTGAATGCCCTTTAGGAGGATGTACCTCCCAAAATAATAATTGCTACATTGGTTTTACAACAACCACTCTATCCCGCCGCCTCACTATGCACCTCGCAAACACTAGTTCAATATACAAACACCTACAAACGCACAACTGCCCTACATCTGAGTTGAGACAGATATTAGTAATGAACACAAAAATAATACATTCCGAAACTAATTTAAAAAAATTAAAAATACTTGAAGCCGTATACATAAAAACGCAGCAACCTAAAATCAATAACATTTCATACGAGACAAGTAAAACTATTTTAAAATGCTTAGTCTAGTTCAGTGATATCAACCGGTGTTGCCTAATTCAATTAAAAAAATAGGGACATCTTATTAAAATTACTTACTGCCTATCTCCCCCATTTTCCTTCTCCATAATTATTAGACGAGACAAAATTAAATCAGCCATTATTTTAAATTAAAATAATAAGAATAATAAATAAAATTAATAAAAAAAACGAAGAACTGTTTCAATTGTCACATTTTAAAATGTAGACGTCCGTATTTTACGCTAACGGTTTGCCGGCGTATTTTTTAAGAAATTCCATTCTTTCACTCGCTTTTTATTCATTTTTGCCATAAAAGACCTGAAGATGATTCCGGAGAGAATCGAAAACGTTAGTCAAACACATGGATCCTTCATCAATTCATTCCATCTACACGTCAAAAAGATCATTCGACGAATGGAAAAAATAAAAAAAGGAATCACTAAACAGAAGATTTCTGTCGTCTTTAATAAAACATGCCTTAATCTATATATATATATATATATCATACATATATATATATATATATATATATATATATGTATATATTATATATATATGTATATATTTATAACATATATAAATATATATGTATATGTAATATATGTATACATATAATATACATATATATAATATATATATGTATATATATATAATATACATATGTATAATATATCTATATATATTTATGATATATATATATATATATATATATAAATACATATATGTATATATAATACATATATATAATATATATATATAAATATATAGGTATATAATATATATATATATATATATGTATACCATACATATATATAATATATATGTATATATTGATAATATATATATATATATAACTACATATAAGTATATATAATATATATATATATATATTTATAATATATATATATATATATATATTTATAATATACACATATAAATATATATATGTATATATAATATATATATATATTTATAACATATATATATATATATATATAAATATATGTATGTATATATAATATATATATATATATTTATAATATATATATATATAAATTTATGTATGTATATAATATATATAAATATATATATATGTTATATTCAAAAAGCTAAGATTTCATTCATCTCACGAAATATGTTATAAACCGTCACACTTCGGTGCAATTATGTTACGCTTTAGTTTCGTCCATAGGGTAACCAACCAACATTAGAATGTAAATATTCAATCTGTTTGCCTTTTACTCTTCAGTAAATACAACATGTACTTAGTTTTAAAAGTTATACACTGTTATGTGACATGAAAAACAAAAGTCCAATGACGAAATCTTAACTTTCACAAAAGTGCTTTTTCTTTTAATGCTAGAAGGTCTTATAAATTCCCGATTGACATAGCAGATGATCAGAAGAAAATCTTTATCAAAAGTACAATTCTATGTCAGGAACAACACGAAAAAACAAGCATTTGATCAGTGTGGTTCGCTTCATAGAGACGGTTTGTTTATTAAAAATAATATATTTTTGCAATCTTTTGGATATGAAAAAAACCTATGATAACATATTGAACTACGGAATTATGATAAACATTAATGTTCTGGGATAACAAAATAAAGACTAAAACTCTACATTCAAAAATTTCGTAAGAAAACGGGAATTTAAAAGAAAGTGTTTGACACACTAACTGACGTAAAACAGCTGGAAAACTGTTCGCTAGACACTTTACTACGCTAGACATTTTGTATTTTTAGAACTAGTTCAATAATTAATATTATTAATTGTAAGACTTCTTGTTTCAATGTAAATCTCTTCAAAAATGGTATTTCTTTATGTAAGTATCATGGTGTATCGTGATTGTATTAGTAACTAAAATACGTATGCATGGAGAAGGGGCCAGTCATATTTTTTAGGTGTTGGCAAATTGAGCTAGTGTCAGAAACATGCAAGGTTAGCGTACAAAGTGTTGTGGTTGTAAACCGATGTAACGATAAGTGATTATTTTTATTATCGTCGGAAGTACATTACCCCAAATGCCATTTAAACTAATATATAATGTTTTCATTTCATTGTATTGTGTCTTAAAATAGTAATTGTAAACTACGATCTTGAATATTTACATTATTTTATAATAAATAATAAATCGTTATTGTATTATCACATTTCATGAGGTTATTTATCGATCTATTATATTTTGAGAGATTTCTCATTTAGCGTACAATAGAATAAATTAATATTGTTGGAACAATTTGACTGAATATTCTTAGTATTGTAGTCTATAATCATGAATTTAGTTTGTTGGTCTTTTACGGAAATTAGTTGTTTATTAGAGTTTGCTTAATGATTTTTAATTCGTGATACAATACTTTTGTGGTTGAAACGATTAGTTTTGGGCGTATTAATAGATATTGTGCTATTCTATTGCTCTTTTATATCTATGTAAACATCCGCTTTTATAACTAAGGATCCAAGATGAAATTCTGGTAGAGTTGATGAAAAAATGGTGATGAATAAATAATTGGTAGAGTCAATGATTAAATTTACAAACGGAATTTTGTGATTAACCTTTTGTTCATGCATAAATGGAAGGTTTACTACTTATATTTACTATTTTATCATGTAGAATTTGTTGAATGCCGGGCTAAGCAAGAATAACTCGGTTATATTACCACAATACATTCCCAGAGGCTCACGTTGCATGTCTCTGAAACTTGTGTTATTTGCCAACACCTAAATAATTATGACTGAGTCTTTCTCAATATATACGAATTTTAGCTAATAATACCTAAACCATACACCACTATACCAACATAACACAGATTAAATATTCTTATAGCAATTTACTCTAACAGTCATCAATAAAATTCCACAATTAATAATATTGCATTCATAATTTTTAACTGTTGAACACATCGTTTTGAATCTTGCAGGCGCTTAGCACCTAATCACGTTTACATGCAATACCTTATCTCTAAATACACTAATGTTAACGTCGTAAATTACTGGTCTTTAAAATAATCAACAGTAAAGAAATAGATGTAAACACACGAATTCAAATGCCGCCTGATGATTATATGATGGATGAAATCGACAGTACTCTCGAAAAATAGAAATAAACTGCAAGTAAAAACTCAGGGAACATATATACACTAAATTGACTGAACTACTACATGAATTATTTGAAAAATTTAAAATAAAAATGAAAATCACTCATCAAACAAAAACACTCATTGTTATCAATTAACATGTTCCTATATATATATATATATATATATATATATATATATATATATATGTATATATATATGTATATGATTATACAAAAAAACGCTGCTATTGTGATAGAAAGTTAGTATAACATAGTGACATTCAAATCTCCAATACTGCAGGTATTAAAAGCAGATCAATGATTGAAACTTTAGATCAAGCAGAGCCAGATGAAAGTAAGTTGAGACAAATAAATCCATAACATCTCAGTTCCAAGAGTGCAAGATCATCAAAGATTAGGTGTACAATCGTTTTTCGTAAGATTGGAGTATTTACAATTCATATACATACTTATTGTCACATTTGGAGAGTGTGTTATAATAGTATTTTAATACCCATGACTTCGAACCAGCGACTAGGTATCAGAAAATATATACGGGAAATGATAGTCGTCATTAAACCATTGAGACCTTGTACAGGTGAGAGTACTTGTAAAATAAAGATGAACTCTATTTATACGCACTATTCTATCTAAAATTATACTTTTTATTTGCAATGGGAATTCCTGATTTGTAATCTTCAATATATATTATTTGATTTATGTGTTTTTCTTTTGTTTTTATTTGCAGTTAATGTTAGGAATTTGTGTATTGTGAAAAACGACATCTGTGAAATCTGTATTTCTAAAATAAGTTACACAAGCTATTTAACATTTATATAGTATTATTATTATTATCATTATTATTATTATTATCATTATTATTATTATTAGTAGTAGTAGTAGTAGTAGTAGTAGTAGTAGTAGTAGTGGTAGTAGTTATATAATATATAGAAGTATTACAACTATTTGCTGGTGTACGCTCTCCTTTTACTATGACAAGACAAACTGTGTATCCTCAGTGTTTTAACTCGCTAAACATCTAACTGTATAATTAACATATTCACACAAACTCCCAAATTACATCGGTAATTTAATTTTTAAAAATATCAATCATTAGTTTCGTTTCTGCTGATGTAAACAAAAAAAACAGTGCTAATTTTGTATTGTTATATAGTGAATGGATTTATTTCCGAATTTAAGGTTTGTGATAATTCTAGGGTAGTCGTCGGAATTATTATTTTTTCGCTGCTTCCCTTCACCACTTGAAATATCTTTCTCAGAAGGCAAAAAAAGCAATGTGTTTTCATCTATAACTTTGCGTGTCGGATGGAATTATATATATATATATATATATATATATATATAATATATATATATATATATATATATATATATATATATGCAAATAGACACACATTAATACTTGTAATAAACTGGGAAGATTATTCTTATTTCGAAGAAAAACAGAGACGCATGCGTTTGCCATATATATTGCTTACGTGTGTGTGGTGTGCAAGGACGCAAGTATGTAAATTACGTGGCGACGCCTAACAGGAGAGCTACTTTTTCTCGAAATACTTACAGAGACATTAAGAATTATTACACACTAACTCAACATAGAGTATGTGGTGCAGTATGCATAGTTTCCTAAACGGCGGATTAGTGGATTATTCAGTTTATTATCAATTATGGCTCGTTCAAACAGTGTTTCTTCAAATATGATTCAATCTCGCCACTGAGGTATATTTTACCATTTAGCATACATTTAGGGTTATTTAAGTATGTAGAGGAAACCCTTAGTGAAATAGATGGTAATAAGCTTACATTAAGTACAATACACAACTGTTAAATATATTACTGTAGAATATATATATATATATATATATATATATATATATATATATACATTTACATATATACATATATATGCATATATACATATAAATATATATTTATATATATATAAATATATATTTATATATATAAATATATATTTATATATATATAAATATATATTTATATGTATATATGCATATATATGTATATATGTAAATGTATATATATATATATATATATGATTATATGTATATATATGTATATATGTATATGTATGTATATATATACTTATATATATATATATGTATATGCACATATGTATATATATATATGTATATTAATATATATATATATATATATATGTATATATATATGCATAGATGTATATATATATGTATATATATACATATATATATA
>OY744526.1:110445542-110450542 GCA_963556195.1 Sepiola atlantica | reverse complement strand
AATATGAACTAGCCTTATATATATATATATATATATATATATATATATATATATATATATATATTCATAAGGGAATGCTCATTAGGTAAAACTGATTCGAGCTCCGGTCATTTGCAATGTTTACATTTCGTTACATTAAGATATTCCTTACATTCAGTCAGTGTCGCATGATGGCGTAGGGGTTACCATCGCCGACTGTCAGCTCGACGGTTTCGATCCCAGGCACTAACTGGTCTAGCCGCACTGATGAGCTGTGAAATAGCGAAACAGTATGTATCATCAACGGCCATTGCTAATGCTCATTAGGTAAAACTGATGTTTACATTTCGTTACATTGAGATAGTCCTTACATTCAGTCAGTGTCGTATGATGGCGTAGGGGTAAGCATCGGTTGCGTTTCGATCCCGGCTTGATGCACTAACTGGCAAAACAGTCTGTATGTACATGACTATATATATATATATATATATATATATATATATATATATATATATATATATATATATATTCCTATATATATGTGTTCATATATATATATATATATATATATATATATATATGTGTTAATATATTACTATTCATCTATATATATGTATTCATACATATATATATATATATATTCAAATATATATATATATATATATATAAATATATGTTGATATATATATATATTTATATGAATAATTACATATGTTCATATATATATATGTTAATATATATATATATATTCCTATATATACGTATCAGTATATATATACATATATATATATATATATTCATATATATATATTTATATATACATATACATATTCATGTATATATATATTTATTAATTTATTCATATATATATACATATATTCATATATATATATATTCATATATATATATATAAATATATATATATACATATATTCATATATATATTCATGTACATAAATATATATATATAGAGAGAGATTTATATGTATATATATGTTGATATATATATATATGTATATATATATACACATATCACTATATAAATTAATATTTATATATGTTTGCATATATATATATGTATTCATATATATTCATTTATATATATATATATATATATATACGTATAAATATATTAATATATATTCATGTATATATAGATTCATATATATATGTATATAAATGGATATATATATATATTAATATATATATATACATATATATTTATATATATGTATATTAATATATATATATGTATACATATATATATATAATATATATATATATGTATATATGTATTAATATATATATATATATATATATATATTCATATATATATATATATATATATATTCATCTATATATAGTCCTATATATTTATATATTCATATATATATACTCATATATATGTATTCATATATATATTTATATACATACATATACATATTCATATATATATTCATATATATATATATATTGATAAATATATATATATATACATATTCATATATATATATTCATATATATATATTCATATATATATATATATTCATATATATATATATTCATATATATATATATATATATTCATAAATATATATTCATATATATATATTCATATATATATATATATGTGTATAAATGTATATATTCATATATATACACACATATATATATATATATATATATATGAATATATATATATATATATATATATATTCACATATATTCACATGTACATAATTATATATATATATATATGTTCATAGATATATGGATACATATAGTTATATATATATATATATATTCATATATATATATTCATATATATATTCATATGTATATATATATATATATAGATGTGTTCATATATGTATGAATATATATGACTATATATATATCTATATATATATATATGTATACATATGTTAATATATATATGAATATATATATATGAATATACATGAATATATATATATAGATATGCTCATAGATGTATACATATATATATATTCTTATATATATATGTGTGTGTATATACGTTCATATATATATATGAATATATGTATGAATATGTATTTATATTCATATATATATGAATATATATATATCTATGAATATATATATATATATATATATAAATATGTTCATATATATATATATTAATATATATATATGAATATATATATATATATATTCAAATATATATATATATATATATATGCATATATATACATATGGTCGTGAATATATATATATATATATATATATTATATATATATATATACACATATGGTCTTAAATATATATATATATATATATATTATATAGATATATATATATACATATGATCTTAAATATATATATATATATATTATATATATATACATATATATATATATATATATATATATATATATATATATATATTCTAGACGACTACTCGTCTAAGCACGGGTAAATGCGCTTCTTAGAACCGAGAAATGTTGCATCAATTTCATGTCGGTTTGTATAGACGAAACCTCATATATAGTGCTACAACCCTTTTTTATCTAGAATTGTTATTCTTATTTCGATCAAAACTGATCACATGATATTCATTCATTAAAATATCTAACAGCTAAGACTTTATATTAAAGGGACTGTAAAATTTAAATTCAGGTAATGTTTTCTTTATTAGTGTCTAGATAGCTATAGATCAACTCTGGTTTCGCCCATATTATGCCATCTAAAATCGGTTCACAATACGCAAAATAAACTGGCATTTACGGTTTTATTTCTAAATGATGTCTAATACTTATTGTTTATATTTTGTCAAACACGGAGGTATCTGAATGTTTACAAATGGTGTTTACTCTCTTTTCAGTCTATTTTCATAAAACTTAATTAGAATAAATATTACCCAAATTTACCCCCCTTACACCTAATAGTTTCGTTTCAAAATTCATAATAATCGGTGTATTATGTCATAAGTGAATCTTGTACATACAACTATATAAATATATCTAAGTTAAATGTATATATATATATATATATATATATATATATATATATATATATATATATATATTAGTGAGCCATAATTATCTAGAAACAACAACTATTCTTTGAAAAAGGCACTTGTTGTTTCCGGACATCTGGGTAACCAACTGTCGGCTTTAGGATTAAAACCAGTACTTAATCCTGTATAAGTATCTTTCTTTTACTTTGTGTTTTTTGTGTATGCCTAGCCACGCGAACTTAAAGCATTTCTTTGAGCATACTATCCGCGAAAACATTATCATCCATATAAAAAACAACATAAGGCATAACCCACTGTCTGAAATATTTTCTAACATAAACAAATAAAACATGTTGTAAAAGAGTATTTAAACATAAGTTTTGTATTTTTACCATGCCTTGTTAACGATCCGAGTAAACTGTTATGAATGTATACACATGTAAGTGAATGCAGTGTCTCTGATTGGATTTAACAAGATGAGGACTAAGAGGAAAAAAAAGAAAGGTATTTTTATATATCTTTATTTGAAATTCAGTAATTCTGATGAGGAAGTATATCTTCGAAAATTAAATTTAAAAAAAAGTTAATAAAACTAAAATGCATTGTATGGCGTTCTAATTGCTTATTATTATTTTTAATAATTAATATTTCCATATAAACAATGCTTTCTAACCAAGGACAACACCCTATTATTATTAATGCTTATATGATTTTATATTACACGTTTATGTGCGGTGCATCTGGACTAACTATATAGGTAAACGATATACTTACGTACACTATATTTACATATTGTTCTTAATGTATACTTCGACGAGCTGGAAAACATATATTTGTGATATAACAGCGAAATTGCAGTATTCTTTATTCAAAACATTGTCAAGAAAAATGTTACTTTTATTTTTCGAGTAATTTTTCTTGACAATGTTTTGCCAGCCTCTCCTATTTACTTGTGTACTTGCAATTGTTAGAATTGCGGGCATCTTCATCTATTGAGAAATGTAGCTTTCTTGTGTGCTCACATACTTATACGCTTTACTTACTTTCTTGCTGTTAAGATGTGAACTAATTTACGATGAGGCGGCAGGGTGTCACCCAAGAGAATGGCCTGAGAGGGTGAATGGAAATAAAGAATAAAAAGAGGCAAGGCTTTGGGTTGCAATGATACCGATGCACGGCATAGTCACGGCATAAAAATCAAATACATAAATACGACGAAAGAGGAGAGATCGAAGTGAATTAAATGGGAGGTCGAATCGGGCCGTGTCGCTAACGTCAAAAGAAGCGTCGCCGACTCTGGCGAGAATCGCGTTCGCACGAGAATCACCGAAACGAGATTTTAGATCAAGCCCACAAGGGGCCTCAGGCTTTCGCATTCATACCGGATATTAACGGAAGAATAGACACGGCTGTAAATGTCTTTGCTACTCACCGGGAGGCGCGTGTGGGGACGGTTTTTGCTGAAAAGAAACTGGTCCGATGGAAACGAAAGCCGGAGAAAAAGATCTGATTGAGTAAAAGTTCCTCGTTCGATGAATAGGGGACGAACGAGCGAAGGAAAACATGGACGACGAAACAGCTACAAAAGAGAAGAAGCGAAAGAAGAAAAAAAAGTCTTTATTATCTCGTTTGGTTAAAGTTGATTGTGTGACGACAAGAAAGAAAGTCGCTTATTTTCGTCTTCTCTAGGATTTAATACTAACAGTTAAGTTTTGTGTGTCAAGGGAAACGAATAAGAGGTTTTTGGACACCATTGTTGTGGATAAATATCGAAGTCATTTAGAAAAGAAAAATACAAACGAGATAAAAATTTACTGAATTAAAATCATTAAACATGGGAAAAACAGCAAAGAGTAAGCCTTCCAGAACATATACAGAACAATGTCGTTGTGAAAGCTTTTATGAGGTTTTACCGTTTCGGAGATCGATATAAGAGCAGAAGGGCAATTTATTATTCGGAAGAAACTGATTGTGTCAAGAAGGCAAAAAAAAAAGAAAAAAAGAAGTTTCCTTTATGTTATTA
>OY744526.1:110395542-110440542 GCA_963556195.1 Sepiola atlantica | reverse complement strand
TACTACTGTGGTTATTAGTATTATTATTGGGTTTTTTCTAAGCCACAAGGAGATTTTACACGTGGCACTGCAACTGATTTTCACTAGTAAAACAGGTAGTGTTCCCTAGATTCTGAATGACAGAAGTCTCCTTGTTTCTTTCGTTTATTGCAGGCTATCTCCCGGTGTTCTCGTATGAGCTATTAATGGATTAGTGCAAGCTGATAACGACTATCGACTTTCTCCGGTGGTATTTGAGAGACACACACGTCTTCTGATGATCCAGTACTCAGCACACTATTCCCATTGATGGATGGTGCAAGATCTGTGGTTTATTCTCATCTTTCAGATAATTCACAGCCACTTGATCTGGTACTACTTTGTATCCATGTTACAACGTTTATTTCAATTTGCATCTATGATACTACGTTTATTTTAATTTGTATCGATGATACTACGTATATTTTAATTTGTATCGATGCTCATACGTTTATTTTAATTTGCATCTATGATGCTACGTTTATTTTAATTTGCATCTATGATACTACGTTTATTTTAATTGGCATCTATGATACTACGTTTATTTTAATTTGCATCTATGATACTACGTTTATTTTAATTTGCATCTATGATACTACGTTTCTTTTAATTTGCATCTATGACACTACGTTTATTTTAATGTGCATCTATGATACTATGTATATTTTAATTTGTATCGAAGCTAATACGTTTATTTTAAGTTGTATCGATGCTAATACGTTTATTCTAATTTGCATCTATGATACTACGTTTATTTTAATTTGTATCGATGCCAATACGTTTATTTTAATTTGCATCTATGATACTACGTTTATTTTAATTTGCATCTATTATACTACGTATATTTTAATTTGTATCGATGCTACTACGTTTATTTTTAGGTGTATCGATGCTAATACGTGTATTTCAATTTGTATCGATGTTACTGCGTTAATTTTAATTTGCATCGATGCTACTACGTTTATTTTAATTTTTATCGATGTTACTACGTTTATATAAAGTCGTATAGATGTTACTACGTTTATTTTAAGTTGTATTGATGCTACTACGTTTATTCCAATTTGTATCGATGCTACTGTAATAAATAATTACGAATAAGTTCCCTATTCTTAATTATCTCCCCCTTTGGAGAACTCTCCTGTTCGTCTTAACAATATAAATAAGCAGCACTAATATTGTACAGACAGGATATGCCGAAAAAAGCTTTCTTAAGTTACGACTGTTCTCGTGTGTCATTACACCTACTATGTTTATTTTGATTTGTATCGATTATGTTACGTTTGTTTTAATTTGTATCTATGTTACTACGTTTATTTTAAGTTGTATCGATGCTACTACGTTTACTTTAATTTGTATCTATGTTACTACGTTTATATTAAGTTGTATCAATGTTACTACGTTTATATTAAGTTGTATCAATGTTACTACGTTTATATTAAGTTGTATCGATGTTACTACGTTTATATTACGTTTTATCGATGTTACTACGTTTATATTAAGTTGTATCAATGTTACTACGTTTACATTAAGTTGTATCAATGTTACTACGTTTATTTTAATTTGTATCGATGCTATTACGTTTATTTTAATTTGTATCGATGTTATTACGTTTATTTTAAGTTGCATCAATGTTACTACGTTTATTTTAATTTGTATCGAAGCTACTATGTTTATTTTAAGTTTGCCTGGCAGTTGTCGGAGTCAAAATTTAGAAATTATCTATCCAGGCCGTCTCAATTTCCTTAAATACCTCTAATTATGTGACATGTATACTTTCAACTTTGCTTTCGAAATATCACTTTATTTCTACTTACCTTTTGTTGGTCAGTGTTTCCTGACCATGAGCGTGGGTTTAATCATTTTTGGAGTTTTCTTTAACAGATCAACTCTTTTCATACGAGCACTTTTTTTGTAAAGTGTCCATCCTCCTTTTTAATTCTGTCTATTCTACTGGCCGCCTTTCCAAATCTTCCTCAGTTGTTATAGTGCCTCCACGATTATTTATGTTATTTTAGTTGTTATATATCATAATTGCGTCACTTCCTGAGCAAATACTATGTATTTATAAAGGTTTTCTTCTTTTTACGTAATTCTGTGAACCGATTGGATAGATACATCTAATATTTAGCAGGTTTAGTGATGCATTTATTTATTGATTAATATCATGTGCGGCTGTCATGCTAGGGTGACATTTTATATTTGTATTTTCATTGCAAAAGTTGTGTTATTCCTTCGTTAACCAATGCTGACTAGTTTGGGTTTGGTCTTTTTTCTGCGTTTTCAAAGTGTAAACATTTGTACATTTCAGAGTGGATTTCTTTTTATATTCTCTTCGGAGTAGTTTGCTGCATTCACTTATATGGTTAACAGTTTCCTCTAAGTGTCAACAGTGTTTACAAGTCCTGTTTTCTGAAGTCTTGATTAGATGAATTTATGCATACAACACACAAAAACGTGTCAATTTATCTTTTAACCTATCTTTTCCGTATACACATTGAACATTTCTAACAGTCTAATTTATTGCACCTCTTATTATTGTTCTTTCTTAATTCATTTGTTACCTCGATTCTTGTTTCTCTACAAAATATTCAACACTTACAAGTCCTCGTTCAAATTTTATTATTTTACATGAAGTAATTTAATATGATTTTTCAAGTGTAGTTTTTAGAGTAACTTATCACGATATTGAACAGCAATTGATTCATTTTATTAGCTGTCTACTATAAAATTTGGTTCAGTAAATGCTCTAGTTCTTTCGCTAGTTATTTTTCATTATTGTTCCTAATATATAATTTGATGGTGTTCGTTTTTAGGTATTTATAATTATCGCGTTAATTAAGGTCGCTTACGACTTCTTGCTAAGATTTCCTTATACCTTCGTTTTTTTTAGTTATTTCACTCTTTTCATTTCGAATTCCCATCCCATATTTTGCTTAAATATTGTGATTGTGTTTATTTATGTTTTCAGCAATCTATATATTCATAAATTGTTTTACTTTATCTATGGTTATATATACTCGTCATTGCATGTTCTGAATAGTTTAGGTTGTCGAATTTGGCCATGACAAAATGTAGTAGAGTGAGAATGTCTCCTTGGAGCATACTCCTTATATTATTATATATACCAGGCTTTGATTTTCGAACTTTGTGTTCAGCCATCAGTTTTCAATTGATTGAAGATAACCATTTAGTTTGGTATTTTAAACAACTTTAAACGTTCAGTATTGTTATTATTATTATTATTATTATTATTATTATTATTATTATTATTATTATTATTATTATTACTACTATTACTATTATAATATTTATTATGATCATTAGATATTTTCGCACAAATCATGATAACATATTGCTCATTGGAAATAGCAAGTCTGCTTAGGTTCCAAATACTCTCCGCCTTTTTCGATAAGCGTTGCAAATCCTCTTGCGTTGTCGCAACAGCTGGTTACAATTAATTTCTCGGTGATAATGACCGTTGGCATCCTCTAAAATGTTGATGGTAATACTATAGCACGATTCCAGTACTTTTCGTATAGTTCCAGTTGATAGTTGGATGTTTATCCAACTCTTCCATACATATATTATCCTTGCCCCATTACCATCAATATTTAAGCGATAAGTGTCATATAATGAGGTTTCTGGTAGTTTACGTTTCCTTGATGTTGTGTATTGTTGTTCTATCACGCAATATATAGTGTTCTTCTATTTATATTTAGACATACATGTTCTCCGTCGACATTATCGTATGTTTTATTATGGTTCAACTCCTATAACCACTAAAAGTTCGGAGGAAAGATTGTGAAAATAAGAGTTTAGAACAAGACAACACACACAGGGATTTAGACAAGTAAAGAACATAATTGTACAACTTCTATTGACATCAATTTAAGTTTATTTACGCTTATGTGCGTTTATATTGGGTAAATGCTGAGAGGGCCATGATGAGCCGTTATTGTCTGATCAAGTAAATGATAGCTTTATGAAATTGTTAGGAAATTCTGTCGGTCACATTTCAAAAATAGGTCCTATTCTATGTATTATGGGCAACGGATGTTCATCATGGTAAGCTGGGGGGAGGAGAGTGCTAATTAAAATATGCTTCTCCAGTATAGAGACCAGGGGGTGCTTCTCCAGTATAGGGACCAGGGGTGCTTCTACAATATAGGACCCAGCACCGGGGGTGCTTCTACAATATAGGACCCGGAGGCTTATGAAGAATAGGGACCATGTGTGCATCTGCAGTATAGGGGCCAGGGGTGCTTCTTCAGTATATGACCCAGCACCCGGGGTGCTTCTACAATATAGGACTCGAGGGCTTCTGCAGTATGGTTCTTTGATATTACCGAGGCACCTCGGAAAATTTTTTTTCTTTCCTTAACCGAAAATATTTCTATGTATGGGGAAGGGTGAAACAAATGGGGGGGGGGAGTATGTACATTTTTTTTTTCATCAAAAATATCTATATGCAAGGGGGAGGATGAAAAAAAATGTTGTGAGGGGTGGTTATATTTTATTTTATTTTTTTCCCCCATTTTTTAACTAAAAATATGGGGGAGGGTAAAAAAAAAAATTAGGGTGATGGGTCAATGTTTTTTTTTTTCTTTTTCATCAAAAATATTTATATGTATGGGGAAGGTTGAAAAAAAATGTTATGGGGTGGGGGGTTAAACATTTTTTGTTTAAAATATTTATATGTATAGGGAGGGTGAAAAAAAATTTTGGGTGCGGGGCAACATTTTATTTTTATTCTTTTTCATTAAAAATATTTATATGTATGGGGGAGGATGAACATTTTCGGGGGGGGGGGGGGTAAAATGTTTTTTTTATCCATTTTTTGAGCTAAAAATATTTCTAAGTATGGGGTGGTAAAATTTTTTTTTTCCTTTTTTGAACTAAAAATATTTCTATGTATGGGGGGGAAACATTTTTTAAGGAGGGGGTCAAAAATGTTTCTTTTTTTTTTCTTTTAAATTAAAAATAGGCGATAGGTACGAATATAGTATGCGCACAGGGTCGGCGATATGTATATATATAGTATGTACACTGGGATGGCAATAGGTACGTATATAGTAGTGCATAGGGGTGGGGATAGGTACGTATTTAGCATTCACAAAGGGGTGGCGATAGGTACATATCTAGTAGCACACCGGGTCGGCAATAAAAACGTATATACATGTGCACATGGGCGGCAATAAGTACGTATTTAGCATGCGCACCGGGGCGGTGATGTGTATGTATTTAGCATGCGCTCCGGGCGGCGATCGGTACGTATATAGCCCGCACATTGGGGCGGTGATAGGTACGTATATAGCACGCGCACCAGGGCTGCTTAAGGTACTATTTAGCATTCGCACCGGGTAAGCGATGGGTATGTATTTAGCATTCGCACGGGGACGGCGATAGGTACGTATTTAGCATTCGCACCGGGGCGGCGATAGGCACGTATTTAGCAGTCAAGGATGGCGATAGATACGTATATAGCATGTGCACATGGGCGGCAATAAGTACGTATATAGCATGCACACTAGACCGGTGATAGGTATGTATTTAGGATGCGCTCCAAGGCGGCGATCGGTACGTATATAGCACACGCACAGGGGAGGCGATAGGTAAGTATATAGACGGGGCACCGGGTCGGCGAAAGGTACGTATTTATCATTCGCACCGGGGCGGCGGTAGGTACGTATTTAGCATCAGCACCGGGGCGGCGATAGGTACGTATTTAGCATTCGAACCTGGGCGACGATAGGTACTTATATAGTATCTGCTCCCAGGGGTGCTATAGGTACTTATATAGTATCTTCACCCAGGCGGCAATAGTTACTTAGATAGTACTTGCTCTTAGGGCGGCGATAGGTACTTATATAGTATCTGATCCAAGCGCGGCGATAGGTACTGATATAGTATCTGCTCCTAGGGCGGCGATAGGTACTTATATAGTATCTGATCCAAGCGCGGCGATAGGTACTGATATAGTATCTGCTCCTAGGGCGGCGATAAGTACTTATATAGTATCTGCACCCGGGTTACGATAGGTATGTATATATTACGTGCACTGGGGCGGCGATAAGGACGTACATAGTATGCGCCCCGGGGTGGCGAGAGATACGTATATAGTATCAACACCGGGGCGGAGATAAGTACCTATATAAAAGGCGCATACAAAGGTGGTAATCTTTATAGAAATATGTCATACTATTGCTCTGGGAAACGTAGGATGGCTTGGTGGGGAAGAAACAGTTTTCGCAAAAAAAAACATTTGAAAGTAGCGGTGAAATGGGGCGCCCAGGGAAGAGAAAGGTAGAAAGATAAAGAGACGGCTATAGAGAGAGGGAGAGAAATAGAAGTTTGAATATAAAGATGTTACACACGCGATTTTTCTTCAATTAAATGTTATTCTTACCGCGAGCAACGATGGGTAGCCCTGCTAGTATATATATATATATATATATATATATATATAATATATATATAATGTAAATAATATATATATATATAATATATATATATAATATATATATAATATATATACATAATATATATAATAATAATTATATATATATATATATATATATAATATATATACATAATATATATAATATATATATATATAATATATATACATAATATATATAATATATATATATATATATATATATATATATATATATATATATATATAAAGTATAAAGGTATACTAAAAAAAGAATAAAAGGGAAATACCAGTAGAGTGCTCAATTAAATTAAATTAAGAGCGTAATATTTTTATTTTTAAATACAGATTTTAATAACCCATGGACCAGGGGTTTCTGACAAGAAACGGGTTTAAATTCCCGATTCCGTCTTCTTCAGCATAGTCTGAAATAGTAAATGATGGAATTTCTTCAAAAAACACTTATAACCGTTATGAAACGCTATGTACACAGAATTTTGAAATAGAGGGCCGACGGGACGCTTAGAATGTATGTAGGGCTCTAGGAAGGCTTAAGTCACTCGATCCATCCAATAAATAAGGAGTGCTTGTTTACGATGTATACATCCCTTAAAAACCTCATCGCGTACATTTAAACATCTGGTGTTTGGGTTCATGATGGCCTTAAAAATATGGAACTTCTCAGCATTACACAAATGGCAAACATTAGATATAGGTGAATAAATGGGGTTTCTCTCTATGATTTTCCAATTTATAGTAAAGGGAGTTCCTTCTTCTTTTAGTACCCAAATTCGTTTAGACAAAGATGTGTTTGCGCGATCTTTGTATCTAAAGGAATATAATTGTGAATAATACTTTGTTTAAAGGAACCTTGTATCATGCCGTAGTATACATCTGTACTGTTATCAGTTTGACTCGTAACCACAGCTTTGTATACAACTGAGTCAACTTTACAATTTCCCTCGAGGGGAAAAGCATTTTTATTTTGGCATGAGCATCCGGTGTCGACTGCCGTGCTTTGTTCTCTGGTGATGTAACTCCTTATAGGCCGCATGGTTGAGTAGCTGATCTTGATGGTGTTTTTTATTGAAAAACTTATGTAAACTGTTTGTTAGAGGGAAATGTTTGTTTAATAATGAGAGAAAAATATGACCTACTCTTGATTTTGTTCTGCTGGAAAAGGGCGGCGAAAACCAGATAATCGATCTCCTTTTGCGGCTGTTGTTCTGTGGAATATTCTGGTTTGGGATGTATGAGATATATATAATATATAATAAAGCCCTCCGCGACAGCGGATTCCACGATGGATGGGATCTCATACATCCCTATCGAGAAAACCCATTTATTCACCTATATCTAATGTTTGCCATTTGTGTAATGCTGAGAAGTTCCATATTTTTAAGGCCATCATGAACCCAAACACCAGATGTTTAAATGTACGCGATGAGATTTTTAAGGGCTGTATACATCGTAAACAAGCACTCCTTATTTATTGGATGGATCCAGTGACTTAAGCCTTCCTAGAGCCCTACATACATTTTTCAGACACTTATATACTTCCACTGAAGACTTCTCATTCTACGAACCTGATCACAACCTTTTTTCCTTTCTCCATTTTTCCCTCTTTCTTATTTAAATTTTAAATTTTTAAATTTTTTAAATTTTATTTTTCGAATTTCTTTTTATTTATATATTGATTTGTATTTATTTATATCTATATAATACTAAAACTCTATTGTTCTTGTATGTTTGCAATCAGCTTTCAGCTTTCAGCTTTCCGGTTTTCAACATCCGGTTGCGCATGCGTAAATAGCATCGTCTTCAATCTGTTATTCTAATTCCGTTATTCTCTATTATGATTAACGAACGCATGAAATTTTTCATTCTGGAAATTTTTAAACAGTTCATTTAATTTCATCAAATAGTTTATTTGTTTTCTTCACGGCTAAAAACATTCAACGGGAGGACTTCGTAAAGTCTGTCGCAGTTTCAAAAAAACTCCTCCCTTTTAAAAAACAAAAACAAACAAACAAAAAAACAACACTTATTATTAATATCAGCAATACTAGCGGTCGGTGAACGAAACCACCTCCCACTTTCCCTCTCATTGATTTCACCACTCCTACTCCCTCTGTTTTCGTTACGTACGCGAGAAAGCCTGCTGTACTCCCTTTCTTTCTCAAATCGCCTTAACCAACCACTTATAATTCAGTAACTGTAATTTAAAAAAAAACAATTATAATAAACAGAACGACTCATAGAAATCTATCTATATTCTTTTTTCATTTTAATATACTTTCATAAAAATGCTTCTGTTATGTAAAAAAACCCTATTTTCTTTATGCCACAAGTGTCACGCTCATACATGAATTCCATAGCTAATATAACAAACTGACCCAACGGGTCACGGGTGGTCTAGTATTTATATATTGATTATTTATTTATATATTGATTTTTTATTTATATATTGATTTTTTTATTTACACATGCATACGTGTGTATATGTGTATATATATATATATATATATATATATATATATATATATATATAGAATTATAGAAAGAAAAACTATACACACATTAAGGTTGTACACATAATAACTTATTTCGACCCCTTTAATTAGGTCTCCTCAGATGTATAGACAACCACGTCAAAAAAACCAAATAATGAGAGAAATTGATCGTCTTAAAAAGATAAAGATAAATTCACTTTTGTGATTGGTCTATGTAAAAAGGAGGTAAATGTTAAAATAATCGAGGAGGGGTGACAGAAGTAAGATTAATTTTTTTATATATGCAGAAATATAAAAATATAAAAATATATATAAAAGAATTCTTTTTTGCTATTTAAACAAATAAATCATCTCATTTAAAATTTCGAATGTGAGCTTTATGGGTAAAAATATATGATGAAATATTCGAGCGTTCACGATTAAAAACTACGTTTAATTATTTACGATTAAAAATTAGGAGACGAAAATGTAGGACGAAGATTTCGGTTTAGATTAGAACATATTAAAAATTTAAGTTGTATAGCGTCAAGATTCGAGATGATTTACACTATGGAATTAAAGTTTAGCGACAATTTAAAAACGGTTTATTTACAAAATTGGTAAAGATTCGGGCGTTCACGATTAATTATTTATGATTAGAAATAAAAAAGACGAAAATTCAGGACGAAGATTTCGATTTATATAGGAAATTATAAGAAAACTTAATTGGTTATAACGTCAATACGGAATTAAAGTTTGGCGACATTTAAGCACGATTAATTTACAAACTAGAGTTTTACTAAATTAAAAAAAAAAAAAAAAAAAATTACTAATTTGTTAACATTTACCTTTACAGTTATAACTCTTATTGTAACTATACTTTAAAAGAATTGTTATTTTCAAAGAACTTTAAAACGTGCTGTTGATTTTAAACCTGTGCCTATGTCTACATTTAGCCATCAGTTCGTCTCGTCTATTTAAAATGTTCTTGTCTTCATATTTTAGTATTCTATTTGTTTCCTCCAGGCACAAATTGCATCGATGTCTAAATCCTTTAGGAGTGTTCGATTGACATAGTATGGACCACGAAATAGTTGGTGTTAAGTTGTTATTTTTTAAAAGCCACCAAATGTATTATAAAACAAATTCCTACAACTATTAACACCAGAATTAACAAACTCTCATAAAATAAAAATATCTTTGAGACTAGCAAACACATATACGATAACGCATTAAGTAATAGTGGGTACAACGAAAAACTAATATATACGGAAAATATAAAGACAAATAAACCCAAAAACAGGGGACGCAAAATTATTTGGTTCAACCCACCATATTGCCAGCTTTCTAGTCTTAATATCGGGAGAATATTTTTAAACCTAATAGATAAACATTTTAAAACGACTAATCCTTTAAGTAAAATTTTCAATAGGAAAACGGTGAAAATTAGTTATTCTTGCACCAAAAATATGGAGAACATTATTAATACACATAACAAAAAAATATTGAGCACACCGAGTAAGAAAACTAAAAAGGGGGGGAAAAAATGTAATTGTCAAATTAAAAATAACTGCCCCCTTAAAGGTAACTGTAACGTCGAAAGCGTTGTATATAAGGCTACGATTTATCCTAAAGAAAATACTAACAATAAGAAAGTATACATAGGAATATCTGCCGGGAGTTGGAAACAACGATTCTACGTACACAAACACTCATTTTTAAACCCGAACGTCACTAATAAGACAGAATTAGCCAAACACTTGTGGCTTTTAAAAAATAACAACTTAACACCAACTATTTCGTGGTCCATACTATGTCAATCGAACACTCCTAAAGGATTTAGACATTGATGCAATTTGTGCCGGGAGGAAAAAATTAGAATACTAAAATATGAAGACAAGAACATTTTAAATAGACGAGACGAACTGATGGCTAAATGTAGACACAGGCACAGGTTTAAAATCAACAGCACGTTTTAAAGTTCTTTGAAAATAACAATTCTTTTAAAGTATAGTTACAATAAGAGTTATAACTGTAAAGGTAAATGTTAACAAATTAGTAATTTTTTTTTTTTTTTTTTTTTTTAATTTAGTAAAACTCTAGTTTGTAAATTAATCGTGCTTAAATGTCGCCAAACTTTAATTCCGTATTGACGTTATAACCAATTAAGTTTTCTTATAATTTCCTATATAAATCGAAATCTTCGTCCTGAATTTTCGTCTTTTTTTATTTCTAATCATAAATAATTAATCGTGAACGCCCGAATCTTTACCAATTTTGTAAATAAACCGTTTTTAAATTGTCGCTAAACTTTAATTCCATAGTGTAAATCATCTCGAATTTTGACGCTATACAACTTAAATTTTTAATATGTTCTAATCTAAACCGAAATCTTCGTCCTACATTTTCGTCTCCTAATTTTTAATCGTAAATAATTAAACGTAGTTTTTAATCGTGAACGCTCGAATATTTCATCATATATTTTTACCCATAAAGCTCACATTCGAAATTTTAAATGAGATGATTTATTTGTTTAAATAGCAAAAAAGAATTCTTTTATATATATTTTTATATTTTTATATTTCTGCATATATAAAAAAATTAATCTTACTTCTGTCACCCCTCCTCGATTATTTTAACATTTACCTCCTTTGTACATAGACCAATCACAAAAGTGAATTTATCTTTATCTTTTTAAGACGATCAATTTCTCTCATTATTTGGTTTTTTTGACGTGGTAAGAAACAAAGCTCTCTGTTATTTTTCTCTGCCAGTAAGTCCGTTATCATAGTTATTATTGTTATTGCTTGTTACTATTGTTAAATTTGTTGCTTCCTTTTTGTTACTCCTTATATTTTTATTTATTTGGAGTTTGTTTATTTTTTTTTACCGTTCTCCGGCCATGGCGACTGCCAGCTGTGCGCCTTCGGAGACCTCTGAAGTGGTTGAGAAGTCTTCTCAGCCTACTGATAAAACGGACTGGAGTAAGGCACCCGCCCTTCAGATAGACGTTGACGATTTTGTCGCCAAGGCTAAAGACTGCACGGATTTCGTGACTGAAACTCGAGTAATTATACAGTTACCAAGGTTGGAGGAATTCCAGAAAAAAACGATATTAATGTTCGTAGTGGACAGAAAGTCCAAAAAACTGATTAGGTCCTCAAAAGAAACTGTCGCAAAATTAATTGCAACGACCGGAGTACGTGCGGAACGAATCGTGAAGTGCAAGGGCTATAACACCTGGAATAGTCTCTTTAAGACCGAGGATGTGTGCATCGAACTCTCGAAGAAAGAAATAATCACTAAAGACTACATTCTGCGAATGGAATACATGGGTCGAAGGAGAACGACCATCTCCGTTTTCGAAGTACCGGCTGTTGTCCCTGGCGAGTATTTGGGCGCCTTCTTGCTGAAGTTTGGAGATATAACCGCCATTACGGTTGATAAGTTCAATGGAACGTGGTCATTCGACGTGTGGCTTAACGAGTCGGCCTTCAAGAAAGTTCCGTACTACATTGAAGCAAATGGAGAAAAATTGCCTGTGGTGGTGGCTGGAAGACGTCCAGCTTGTTGGATATGCAATGAGGTTGGGCACTTAACATTTACTTGTCCCACAAGGATTAAACCGGCCCAGCCTAACCCCAAGAACAGAGTGCTAGAACACTTGACCCCGAAAGTTGCAGCGGAAAAGAAGACTCCCTCCTCAAATCCAACAACTGAAACTGTTACCCCGGAGGAATTCGAGGACTTATGCAACACAGCAAACGAATCTCCCAAAAAGAAAGTCGTTTGGAATATTGTGACGGGAAAAAAATCGCCGAAGTCATACGCTCAAGTGATGACCGAAGAGGAACAACTGGAAATAGAAACCAGAAATGATCCAGGTGGAGAGAAATATAAAGAAATATTAGATCTGAAAAAGACTCTCGACGAGGAACGTAATACTGAGAAAAAAAAAGAAAAAAAAAACGAGGAAAAAAAAATGGTCAAGTCAAATAAAACTACTTCCCCGGCCAAAGAACGTCGCTCTCCAGCCAAAGGTGCACCCCCACCATTAAAGTCATCCCCACCAGTAAGGGAATCTAATTTGACCCCCTTATCAAAAGATAAGCCCGTTACCCCCAAGCCATCTCCTTTCTGTTCCCCGTGCGACACCCCATAAAAGTACACCGCCCCCCTCTCCAATGAAGACCGATATGCCGCCTCCTGCCTCACCCACCGCCCCCTCCACATCCCAGAAACGCCATCGAAGTCCCTCGCTAGAGGCCCGGAAAAAGAAGACCCCTTTCTACACAGGCAAGGATGTCTGTAAAGTAACTCCTGAAACTGAAAATCTTATGATAAACCATCATAAGAAGAACTACCGAAACCTAGCTACACTAAAGATGGTACACAAAAAAGACATTACCAACCCGGAAAATTTCTTGGATGCACAAAGACTTTTATCTGTGGTTAGATCAAGAGACAAAGCAAAAGGGGTTTGGAATATGATGGAGGAAGCGAATAACGCCTTTAATATATCGCCTCCTCTCGCTTTCTTTAACGATGAAGAATTAATATTACTACAAAAATCTTGTGTTGGGAGGGTCCCTATACGTATCCATCCTACACTCTACAGGGCAATAAAATTAACTTTCCCCTTAGACATTGGCGGTGTGGCCCCGGACGGTCTCGTCTCAAATGAATTGGGACAAGGTTCTCTGGGGTCATCTGTCGGTGTCTTAAATGCATCAATGTTCGTTTCGGGTTCCCAACTCTAAGAGCACTAGAATGACACTCAGATTAGCAAGCCTAAATGGCCGAGGGTTGAGGGACACCGCTCGTAAACTTCGAGTAGTACGTGACCTTCAGCGACTCGGCGTGGATGTATGTTGTTTGCAGGAGACCCACTTCATTCCCAGTGATTATCAGGGTGCGCTGACTAGAGACTTTCAGCTCTATTCAGCGTACTTTGATACTCGCTCAAGAGGGGTTTCCTGGCTAGTTAAGCGCACACTGAATGCGACGTGTGACCCAATCTATGCAGATCCTGAGGGAAGGCTGTGCGTTCTTGATGTTACCGTAAAGGATGTGGCTTTTCGGCTTGTTGGGGTTTATGCGCCCAACGCCAGTTCTGAGCGGGTTCCTTTTTTTCGGCGGATCGAGCCCTTTATGGATACGTCGCGTCGGATAATTCTAG
Source organism: Sepiola atlantica (assembly GCA_963556195.1). Taxonomy (NCBI): domain Eukaryota; kingdom Metazoa; phylum Mollusca; class Cephalopoda; order Sepiida; family Sepiolidae; genus Sepiola; species Sepiola atlantica. The sequence continues at coordinate 110,426,417 of OY744526.1, read as the reverse complement.
CGGGAGACTGGAACGCGGTCTTGGATCCCGATTTAGATCGCTTGGGAAAACCTAGGGGAACTAACAGCAACGGGGATGTTAAGGCATTTCGGGACTTTATCGATAAGTTCGATCTTGTCGATAAATTCCGAAATGAGAAACCCCGTGAAGTAGTATGGACTTGGACTGCTAGTCGCGGCTCCGATTTAGGGCAACTTTCGAGTTACCTTGATCGGTTCTTAATTAGGAGAGTCGATTTAGGGCTTTTAGATTGTCCAAGTTTTCATAATATAGTTTACTCGGATCATAGGCTTGTCCGGGTGCGGGTAAACTTAGATAGTCCTAAGCCTAGATTGGCTGGTTACTGGAAGTTCAACACATCGTTGTTCGATTTGAAGGACTTTCGGGAACAGCTTTTACTAACATTACACAGGGAATTGACGGGTGCTATCATTGGGAATAAGTGGTGGGGCCACCTTAAGAACGTTATTAGGTCCTTCGTTGCCGATTATAGTCGTCGACTCAACCTTAGATCTAGGGCAACGAAAGTGGCACTAGAAACTAGTTTAAGTCGGGCGGCGGAGGCGGGGGATAGCGTTACCTTTACTGTAGCTAAAACGGAACTGAACTCCTTGGATAACAAGGCAGATCAGGGATTGATAGTTAGGTCTAGGTTAAAAAGAGTGCCGCACGAGGCGACAAACATGGCCGCGTCACTGCGTGCGGAGGAACGTCGACGGTCTACTGATCGACACATCGCCAGTGTCACATTATCGGATGGGCGTCTCGTGACTACAAACGACGGGATTTTGGAGGGTTTTCGCTCTTATTTTCAGGATCTCTTTACCAAGGAGCCCGGTCTGACAATGGCTCAGTTCGACGCCTATTTAGCTGACTTTTCTCGTCTCGAGGCGACCGAAGCAGCTAGGTGCGAAGAGTGTATAAATGAGGATGAAGTCCTGGAGGCCCTAAGGCAGGTTGGCCTTGATAAGTCTCCGGGTATCGATGGTCTGCCTTACGAACTGTATTTGAGGTTGTCGCCCATTTTTGTCCCCCTGCTGGCTGTGTTGTTTAACTCCTGGTTTAGGAACGGGTCTATCCCCCAGTACTTTACCAGGGGTATCATCAAATTGCTCCGCATGGACAAGAGTGGTGGGGATGGTATAGGTAATTTCCGGCCCTTAACAATGTTAAATACAGAGTTAAAGATTTTGGCCAAGATCTTGGCTAATCGTCTGCAGGTTGTCTTGTTTCGTCTAATAAGTCCCGAACAGACTTGTTCTGTTAAGGGCCGGACTATTCAAGATAATTTGCACATGATACGCTTGATCATAGAGAAAGTCGACACTGAGGCCGCGCTGATCAATTTAGATCAGTCCAAAGCATTCGATAGGGTCGATCATCGTTACTTGGAGGCTGTCTTGTCTTCGGCTGGATTTGGTCCCCATTTCCGCTCCTGGATTCGCCTCTTTTATGCAAACCCCGGCACGTTGGTTGAAGTGAATGGAATGAGGTCAAAGCCTTTCGATTTGTCCAGATCTATTCGTCAGGGATGTCCGCTTTCACCGATGCTTTATGTGCTTGCGTTGGAGCCTTTCCTTCGCAGGCTTAGGGTGAATCCGGTCCTTCGTGGGATTACTTTGTCTGGTGCTTGCCCCATGATTAAGTACTCCGCCTATGCCGACGACGTCACTGTGCTTGTAACGAGCAGTGCTGAGATTAGGGTCGTCGACATAAAAATAAGACGGTATGAACAAGTGACAGGGGCCAAAATCAACTGCGATAAGTCTGTTGGCTTACGCATTGGTGCCTGGAGGGGTGTTCCCCTTCAGGGGCCCTTTGGCTGGACGGATGGGCCTTGCAAGATACTCGGCGTCTGGTTTGGTCCTGATCTCCAGTTGGAGAAAAATTGGTCGGAAGTGTTGAAAGCGGTTAAGGCTGCAGCCCGTCTGTGGTCTTTGAGAAATCTTACTTTAAAAGGAAGAGCGGAGGTGTGTAATTCTCACATTTATCCTCTCATCCTCTACCGTCTTTCTGTGCTCCCTCTGCCGGCGATCACACTAGTTGAACTAGTGTAGGCTCTTTTCGCGTTTTTGTGGCGCGGAAAGCAGCCCATGGTTCGCCGGGAGATCTGCTACTTGCATCCGTCTGAAGGCGGTCTAGGTATGCCAAGCGTTGAGATTCGTCAATATACGCTTCGCTTACACTACCTAGACCGAATGTGTACACCTTGTGAGGGAAACGGTGAATTCTGGAAGGAAGACACCAAGAAAGCCTTTCCGGCTTTGAAAAGTTTGCACTTGCATGGGGGTGAGGCATTTCGTTTACCTCGACGCGAGTGCTCCTTTTATCGCGAGTGTCGACAGTCCTTGAAGTACCTTCTAAGGGTGTCAGAAAGCCTCTCTGACACCCGAGTGTTGTCTCGTAAAGCACTATATCGGGTTATGGTGAGGGGATCTGTTCGTGACGATATTACTGAGGAGCTCGGTCTTACGAAGGGAGAACTTCGCTTGATCTGGCCTTGGGCGCCTGGGTTGAAATGCTTCGATAATTACGAGGCATCACTCACCTGGCTGATAATACGAAATGCACTCTGGGTCGGCAAAAAGCTTTACGCAGCGGGATTAGTAGAGACACCAAGTTGTGTTCGATGCGGCGACTGGGAGGAAACGACCAGTCATGTTTTCTTTCATTGCCCCATCGTTCGCCCGCTGTGTGAGTTAGTTGAAGGCTACACGGTTCGCATGTTGAACGGACAGTTCTTCGTTTTGGAGTCTTTTTCGACAAGCTGCAATTGGGCACCAATCATGAAGTGGGAGGAGCATTATGTGTTTCTTTGCTTACTAGCAGTCATGAGAGGAGTGATTTGGTCGACACGACAGAAGGAAGTCTACGGGGAAGAGACCTTCACTGCTCCCCAGCTTGTCCTCATTTTCCAGTCTCGCTTGAAAATGCGTGTCAGGCTGGAGAAGGTGAAACTCCCTCCGGCAGATTTCAACAAAAGGTGGGTGAAAGTTGCGCGTTTGTGTCGTTTGAATGGAGCTAATTTTCAGTGGTACTTGGACGTGCCTTAGACAGAATATTGGGTGGCCGAACCGAACACTGACCCTTTTATTTGACCCGGTTAGGCAAGTTTAGGTTATGTTTTGTTTTTCTTCCCCTTTTATAGCTTAGCTAGAGGTATGTAAGTTGTCATAAGTCCCCCTTTTTTTTTCGTCCTCTCCCCCCCCCCTTTTTTTTTATTTTTTTATTTTTTTTTAATTTTTTTTTTTATCCCGACTTTTATTTTATAATTCCCATTCCCGACCCCTATTAGGTGACTGATCTGTTGTTTTGTCAGAGATGCAGGTCTCCTTTCGTAATTTTCGAAGGAGGTGTGAGAATAAAACTTTCGTGACCTGCATCGCCTTTTTTCGACTTGCAAAACTACTTATCGGCCACATTTCTTTAGTGGGAGGTTCTTATACTAACACTTAATTTTATTTATTTTTTCATTGTATATATATATATCATTCTTGTTCCCCCACTCCCAATTACATGTATATATTGTCATTTTTTGGGTTTTAAGTAGGTATATCATGGAGTAAATTTGTTATGGTGATTGTGACTAGTTAAGTTAAGAATGTTAGTTAGGTCAACATTTCCCCCACCCCCTTGTAGGCCTTGTGCCAAATTTTGTATTTTTTACAAATAAATATTGTTTTTTTTGACGTGGTAAGCAACAAAGCTCTCTGTTATTTTTCTCTGCCAGTAAGTCCGTTATCATAGTTATTATTGTTATTTCTTGTTACTATTGTTAATTGTTAAATTTGTTGCTTGCTTTTTGTTACTCCTTATATTTTTATTTATTTGGAGTTTGTTATTTTTTTTTACCGTTCTCCGGCCATGGCGACTGCCAGCTGTGCGCCTTCGGAGACCTCTGAAGTGGTTGATAAGTCATCTCAGCCTACTGATAAAACGGACTGGAGTAAGGCACCCGCCCTTCAGATAGACGTTGACGATTTTGTCGCCAAGGCAAAAAACTGCACGCATTTCGTGACTGAAACTGGAGTAATTATACAGTTACCAAGGTTGGAGGAATTCCAGAAAAAAACGATATTAATGTTCGTAGTGGACAGAAAGTCCAAAAAACTGATTAGGTCCTCAAAAGAAACTGTCGCAAAATTAATTGCAACGACCGGAGTACGTGCTGAACGTATTGTGAAGTGTAAAGGATATAATACCTGGAATAGTCTCTTTAAGACCGAGGATGTGTGCATCGAACTCTCGAAGAAAGAAATAATCACTAAAGACTACATTCTGCGAATGGAATACATGGGTCGAAGGAGAACGACCATCTCCGTTTTCGAAGTTCCGGCTGTTGTCCCTGGCGAGTATTTGGGTGCCTTTTTGCTGAAGTTTGGAGACATAACCGCAATTACGGTTGATAAGTTTAATGGAACGTGGTCGTTTGACGTTTGGCTGAACGAATCGGCGTTCAAAAAAGTGCCGTACTATATCGAGGCGAATGGGGAAAAATTGCCCGTGGTGGTGGCTGGAAGGCGTCCAGCTTGTTGGATATGCAATGAGGTTGGGCACTTAACATTTACTTGTCCAACAAGGATTAAACCGGCCCAGCCTAACCCCAAGAACAGAGTGCTAGAACACTTGACCCCGAAAGTTGCAGCGGAAAAGAAGACTCCCTCCTCAAATCCAACAACTGAAACTGTTACCCCGGAGGAATTCGAGGACTTATGTAACACAGCAAACGAATCTCCTAAAAAGAAAGTCGTTTGGAATATTGTGACGGGAAAAAAATCGCCGAAGTCCTACGCTCAAGTGATGACCGAAGAGGAACAACTGGAAATAGAAACCAGAAATGATCCAGGTGGAGAGAAATATAAAGAAATATTAGATCTGAAAAAGACTCTCGACGAGGAACGTAATACTGAGAAAAAAAAAGAAAAAAAAAACGAGGAAAAAAAAATGGTCAAGTCAAATAAAACTACTTCCCCGGCCAAAGAACGTCGCTCTCCAGCCAAAGGTGCACCCCCACCATTAAAGTCATCCCCACCAGTAAGGGAATCTAATTTGACCCCCTTATCAAAAGATAAGCCCGTTACCCCCAATCCATCTCCTTTCTGTTCCCCGTGCAACACCCCTAAAAGTACACCGCCCCCCTCTCCAATGAAGACCGATATGCCGCCTCCTGCCTCACCCACCGCCCCCTCCACATCCCAGAAACGCCATCGAAGTCCCTCGCTAGAGGCCCGGAAAAAGAAGACCCCTTTCTACACAGGCAAGGATGTCTGTAAAGTAACTCCTGAAACTGAAAATCTTATGATAAACCATCATAAGAAGAACTACCGAAACCTAGCTACACTAAAGATGGTACACAAAAAAGACATTACAAACCCGGAAAATTTCTTGGATGCACAAAGACTTTTATCTGTGGTTAGATCAAGAGACAAAGCAAAAGGGGTTTGGAATATGATGGAGGAAGCGAATAACGCCTTTAATATATCGCCTCCTCTCGCTTTCTTTAACGATGAAGAAGTAGTATTACTGCAAAAATCTTGTGTTGGGAGGGTCCCTATACGTATCCATCCTACACTCTACAGGGCAATAAAATTAACTTTCCCCTTAGACATTGGCGGTGTGGCCCCGGACGGTCTCGTCTCAAATGAATTGGGACAAGGTTCTCTGGGGTCATCTGTCGGTGTCTTAAATGCATCAATGTTCGTTTCGGGTTCCCAACTCTAAGAGCACTAGAATGACACTCAGATTAGCAAGCCTAAATGGCCGAGGGTTGAGGGACACCGCTCGTAAACTTCGAGTAGTACGTGACCTTCAGCGACTCGGCGTGGATGTATGTTGTTTGCAGGAGACCCACTTCATTCCCAGTGATTATCAGGGTGCGCTGACTAGAGACTTTCAGCTCTATTCAGCGTACTTTGATACTCGCTCAAGAGGGGTTTCCTGGCTAGTTAAGCGCACACTGAATGCGACGTGTGATCCAATCTATGCAGATCCTGAGGGAAGGCTGTGCGTTCTTGATGTTACCGTAAAGGATGTGGCTTTTCGGCTTATTGGGGTTTATGCGCCCAACGCCAGTTCTGAGCGGGTTCCTTTTTTCGGCGGATCGAGCCCTTTATGGATACGTCGCGTCGGATAATTCTAGCGGGAGACTGGAACGCGGTCTTGGATCCCGATTTAGATCGCTTGGGAAAACCTAGGGGAACTAACAGCAACGGGGATGTTAAGGCATTTCGGGACTTTATCGATAAGTTCGATCTTGTCGATAAATTCCGAAATGAGAAACCCCGTGAAGTAGTATGGACTTGGACTGCTAGTCGCGGCTCCGATTTAGGGCAACTTTCGAGTTACCTTGATCGGTTCTTAATTAGGAGAGTCGATTTAGGGCTTTTAGATTGTCCAAGTTTTCATAATATAGTTTACTCGGATCATAGGCTTGTCCGGGTGCGGGTAAACTTAGATAGTCCTAAGCCTAGATTGGCTGGTTACTGGAAGTTCAACACATCGTTGTTCGATTTGAAGGACTTTCGGGAACAGCTTTTACTAACATTACACAGGGAATTGACGGGTGCTATCATTGGGAATAAGTGGTGGGGCCACCTTAAGAACGTTATTAGGTCCTTCGTTGCCGATTATAGTCGTCGACTCAACCTTAGATCTAGGGCAACGAAAGTGGCACTAGAAACTAGTTTAAGTCGGGCGGCGGAGGCGGGGGATAGCGTTACCTTTACTGTAGCTAAAACGGAACTGAACTCCTTGGATAACAAGGCAGATCAGGGATTGATAGTTAGGTCTAGGTTAAAAAGAGTGCCGCACGAGGCGACAAACATGGCCGCGTCACTGCGTGCGGAGGAACGTCGACAGTCTACTGATCGACACATCGCCAGTGTCACATTATCGGATGGGCGTCTCGTGACTACAAACGACGGGATTTTGGAGGGTTTTCGCTCTTATTTTCAGGATCTCTTTACCAAGGAGCCCGGTCTGACAATGGCTCAGTTCGACGCCTATTTAGCTGACTTTTCTCGTCTCGAGGCGACCGAAGCAGCTAGGTGCGAAGGGTGTATAAATGAGGATGAAGTCCTGGAGGCCCTAAGGAAGGTTGGCCTTGATAAGTCTCCGGGTATCGATGGTCTGCCTTACGAACTGTATTTGAGGTTGTCGCCCATTTTTGTCCCCCTGCTGGCTGTGTTGTTTAACTCCTGGTTTAGGAACGGGTCTATCCCCCAGTACTTTACCAGGGGTATCATCAAATTGCTCCGCAAGGACAAGAGTGGTGGGGATGGTATAGGTAATTTCCGGCCCTTAACAATGTTAAATACAGAGTTAAAGATTTTGGCCAAGATCTTGGCTAATCGTCTGCAGGTTGTCTTGTTTCGTCTAATAAGTCCCGAACAGACTTGTTCTGTTAAGGGCCGGACTATTCAAGATAATTTGCACATGATACGCTTGATCATAGAGAAAGTCGACACTGAGGCCGCGCTGATCAATTTAGATCAGTCCAAAGCATTCGATAGGGTCGATCATCGTTACTTGGAGGCTGTCTTGTCTTCGGCTGGATTTGGTCCCCATTTCCGCTCCTGGATTCGCCTCTTTTGTGCAAACCCCGGCACGTTGGTTGAAGTGAATGGAATGAGGTCAAAGCCTTTCGATTTGTCCAGATCTATTCGTCAGGGATGTCCGCTTTCACCGATGCTTTATGTGCTTGCGTTGGAGCCTTTCCTTCGCAGGCTTAGGGTGAATCCGGTCCTTCGTGGGATTACTTTGTCTGGTGCTTGCCCCATGATTAAGTACTCCGCCTATGCCGACGACGTCACTGTGCTTGTAACGAGCAGTGCTGAGATTAGGGTCGTCGAAATGGAAATAAGACGGTATGAACAAGTGACAGGGGCCAAAATCAACTGCGATAAGTCTGTTGGCTTACGCATTGGTGCCTGGAGGGGTGTTCCCCTTCAGGGGCCCTTTGGCTGGACGGATGGGCCTTGCAAGATACTCGGCGTCTGGTTTGGTCCTGATCTCCAGTTGGAGAAAAATTGGTCGGAAGTGTTGAAAGCGGTTAAGGCTGCAGCCCGTCTGTGGTCTTTGAGAAATCTTACTTTAAAAGGAAGAGCGGAGGTGTGTAATTCTCACATTTATCCTCTCATCCTCTACCGTCTTTCTGTGCTCCCTCTGCCGGCGATCACACTAGTTGAACTAGTGAAGGCTCTTTTCGCGTTTTTGTGGCGCGGAAAGCAGCCCATGGTTCGCCGGGAGATCTGCTACTTGCATCCGTCTGAAGGCGGTCTAGGTATGCCAAGCGTTGAGATTCGTCAATATACGCTTCGCTTACACTACCTAGACCGAATGTGTACACCTTGTGAGGGAAACGGTGAATTCTGGAAGGAAGACACCAAGAAAGCCTTTCCGGCTTTGAAAAGTTTGCACTTGCATGGGGGTGAGGCATTTCGTTTACCTCGACGCGAGTGCTCCTTTTATCGCGAGTGTCGACAGTCCTTGAAGTACCTTCTAAGGGTGTCAGAAAGCCTCTCTGACACCCGAGTGTTGTCTCGTAAAGCACTATATCGGGTTATGGTGAGGGGATCTGTTCGTGACGATATTACTGAGGAGCTCGGTCTTACGAAGGGAGAACTTCGCTTGATCTGGCCTTGGGCGCCTGGGTTGAAATGCTTCGATAATTACGAGGCATCACTCACCTGGCTGATAATACGAAATGCACTCTGGGTCGGCAAAAAGCTTTACGCAGCGGGATTAGTAGAGACACCAAGTTGTGTTCGATGCGGCGACTGGGAGGAAACGACCAGTCATGTTTTCTTTCATTGCCCCATCGTTCGCCCGCTGTGTGAGTTAGTTGAAGGCTACACGGTTCGCATGTTGAACGGACAGTTCTTCGTTTTGGAGTCTTTTTCGACAAGCTGCAATTGGGCACCAATCATGAAGTGGGAGGAGCATTATGTGTTTCTTTGCTTACTAGCAGTCATGAGAGGAGTGATTTGGTCGACACGACAGAAGGAAGTCTACGGGGAAGAGACCTTCACTGCTCCCCAGCTTGTCCTCATTTTCCAGTCTCGCTTGAAAATGCGTGTCAGGCTGGAGAAGGTGAAACTCCCTCCGGCAGATTTCAACAAAAGGTGGGTGAAAGTTGCGCGTTTGTGTCGTTTGAATGGAGCTAATTTTCAGTGGTACTTGGACGTGCCTTAGACAGAATATTGGGTGGCCGAACCGAACACTGACCCTTTTATTTGACCCGGTTAGGCAAGTTTAGGTTATGTTTTGTTTTTCTTCCCCTTTTATAGCTTAGCTAGAGGTATGTAAGTTGTCATAAGTCCCCCTTTTTTTTTCGTCCTCTCCCCCCCCCTTTTTTTTTATATTTTTTTATTTTTTTTTTATTTTTTTTTTTATCCCGACTTTTATTTTATAATTCCCATTCCCGACCCCTATTAGGTGACTGATCTGTTGTTTTGTCAGAGATGCAGGTCTCCTTTCGTAATTTTCGAAGGAGGTGTGAGAATAAAACTTTCGTGACCTGCATCGCCTTTTTTCGACTGGCAAAACTACTTATCGGCCACATTTCTTTAGTGGGAGGTTCTTATACTAACACTTAATTTTATTTATTTTTTCATTGTATATATATATATCATTCTTGTTCCCCCACTCCCAATTACATGTATATATTGTCATTTTTTGGGTTTTAAGTAGGTATATCATGGAGTAAATTTGTTATGGTGATTGTGACTAGTTAAGTTAAGAATGTTAGTTAGGTCAACATTTCCCCCACCCCCCTTGTAGGCCTTGTGCCAAATTTTGTATTTTTTACAAATAAATATTGTTTTTTTTGACGTGGTAAGCAACAAAGCTCTCTGTTATTTTTCTCTGCCAGTAAGTCCGTTATCATAGTTATTATTGTTATTGCTTGTTACTATTGTTAATTGTTAAATTTGTTGCTTCCTTTTTGTTACTCCTTATATTTTTATTTATTTGGAGTTTGTTTATTTTTTTTTACCGTTCTCCGGCCATGGCGACTGCCAGCTGTGCGCCTTCGGAGACCTCTGAAGTGGTTGAGAAGTCATCTCAGCCTACTGATAAAACGGACTGGAGTAAGGCACCCGCCCTTCAGATAGACGTTGACGATTTTGTCGCCAAGGCTAAAGACTGCACGGATTTCGTGACTGAAACTGGAGTAATTATACAGTTACCAAGGTTGGAGGAATTCCAGAAAAAAACGATATTAATGTTCGTAGTGGACAGAAAGTCCAAAAAACTGATTAGGTCCTCAAAAGAAACTGTCGCAAAATTAATTGCAACGACCGGAGTACGTGCGGAACGAATCGTGAAGTGCAAGGGCTATAACACCTGGAATAGTCTCTTTAAGACCGAGGATGTGTGCATCGAACTCTCGAAGAAAGAAATAATCACTAAAGACTACATTCTGCGAATGGAATACATGGGTCGAAGGAGAACGACCATCTCCGTTTTCGAAGTACCGGCTGTTGTCCCTGGCGAGTATTTGGGCGCCTTCTTGCTGAAGTTTGAAGATATAACCGCCATTACGGTTGATAAGTTCAATGGAACGTGGTCATTCGACGTGTGGCTTAACGAGTCGGCTTTCAAGAAAGTTCCGTACTACATTGAAGCAAATGGAGAAAAATTGCCTGTGGTGGTGGCTGGAAGACGTCCAGCTTGTTGGATATGCAATGAGGTTGGGCACTTAACATTTACTTGTCCCACAAGGATTAAACCGGCCCAGCCTAACCCCAAGAACAGAGTGCTAGAACACTTGACCCCGAAAGTTGCAGCGGAAAAGAAGACTCCCTCCTCAAATCCAACAACTGAAACTGTTACCCCGGAGGAATTCGAGGACTTATGCAACACAGCAAACGAATCTCCCAAAAAGAAAGTCGTTTGGAATATTGTGACGGGAAAAAAATCGCCGAAGTCATACGCTCAAGTGATGACCGAAGAGGAACAACTGGAAATAGAAACCAGAAATGATCCAGGTGGAGAGAAATATAAAGAAATATTAGATTTGAAAAAGACTCTCGACGAGGAACGTAATACTGAGAAAAAAAAAGAAAAAAAAAACGAGGAAAAAAAAATGGTCAAGTCAAATAAAACTACTTCCCCGGCCAAAGAACGTCGCTCTCCAGCCAAAGGTGCACCCCCACCATTAAAGTCATCCCCACCAGTAAGGGAATCTAATTTGACCCCCTTATCAAAAGATAAGCCCGTTACCCCCAAGCCATCTCCTTTCTGTTCCCCGTGCAACACCCCATAAAAGTACACCGCCCCCCTCTCCAATGAAGACCGATATGCCGCCTCCTGCCTCAAACACCGCCCCCTCCACATCCCAGAAACGCCATCGAAGTCCCTCGCTAGAGGCCCGGAAAAAGAAGACCCCTTTCTACACAGGCAAGGATGTCTGTAAAGTAACTCCTGAAACTGAAAATCTTATGATAAACCATCATAAGAAGAACTACCGAAACCTAGCTACACTAAAGATGGTACACAAAAAAGACATTACCAACCCGGAAAATTTCTTGGATGCACAAAGACTTTTATCTGTGGTTAGATCAAGAGACAAAGCAAAAGGGGTTTGGAATATGATGGAGGAAGCGAATAACGCCTTTAATATATCGCCTCCTCTCGCTTTCTTTAACGATGAAGAATTAATATTACTACAAAAATCTTGTGTTGGGAGGGTCCCTATACGTATCCATCCTACACTCTACAGGGCAATAAAATTAACTTTCCCCTTAGACATTGGCGGTGTGGCCCCGGACGGTCTCGTCTCAAATGAATTGGGACAAGGTTCTCTGGGGTCATCTGTCGGTGTCTTAAATGCATCAATGTTCGTTTCGGGTTCCCAACTCTAAGAGCACTAGAATGACACTCAGATTAGCAAGCCTAAATGGCCGAGGGTTGAGGGACACCGCTCGTAAACTTCGAGTAGTACGTGACCTTCAGCGACTCGGCGTGGATGTATGTTGTTTGCAGGAGACCCACTTCATTCCCAGTGATTATCAGGGTGCGCTGACTAGAGACTTTCAGCTCTATTCAGCGTACTTTGATACTCGCTCAAGAGGGGTTTCCTGGCTAGTTAAGCGCACACTGAATGCGACGTGTGACCCAATCTATGCAGATCCTGAGGGAAGGCTGTGCGTTCTTGATGTTACCGTAAAGGATGTGGCTTTTCGGCTTATTGGGGTTTATGCGCCCAACGCCAGTTCTGAGCGGGTTCCTTTTTTTCGGCGGATCGAGCCCTTTATGGATACGTCGCGTCGGATAATTCTAGCGGGAGACTGGAACGCGGTCTTGGATCCCGATTTAGATCGCTTGGGAAAACCTAGGGGAACTAACAGCAACGGGGATGTTAAGGCATTTCGGGACTTTATCGATAAGTTCGATCTTGTCGATAAATTCCGAAATGAGAAACCCCGTGAAGTAGTATGGACTTGGACTGCTAGTCGCGGCTCCGATTTAGGGCAACTTTCGAGTTACCTTGATCGGTTCTTAATTAGGAGAGTCGATTTAGGGCTTTTAGATTGTCCAAGTTTTCATAATATAGTTTACTCGGATCATAGGCTTGTCCGGGTGCGGGTAAACTTAGATAGTCCTAAGCCTAGATTGGCTGGTTACTGGAAGTTCAACACATCGTTGTTCGATTTGAAGGACTTTCGGGAACAGCTTTTACTAACATTACACAGGGAATTGACGGGTGCTATAGTGGGAATAAGTGGTGGGGCCACCTTAAGAACGTTATTAGGTCCTTCGTTGCCGATTATAGTCGTCGACTCAACCTTAGATCTAGGGCAACGAAAGTGGCACTAGAAACTAGTTTAAGTCGGGCGGCGGAGGCGGGGGATAGCGTTACCTTTACTGTAGCTAAAACGGAACTGAACTCCTTGGATAACAAGGCAGATCAGGGATTGATAGTTAGGTCTAGGTTAAAAAGAGTGCCGCACGAGGCGACAAACATGGCCGCGTCACTGCGTGCGGAGGAACGTCGACAGTCTACTGATCGACACATCGCCAGTGTCACATTATCGGATGGGCGTCTCGTGACTACAAACGACGGGATTTTGGAGGGTTTTCGCTCTTATTTTCAGGATCTCTTTACCAAGGAGCCCGGTCTGACAATGGCTCAGTTCGACGCCTATTTAGCTGACTTTTCTCGTCTCGAGGCGACCGAAGCAGCTAGGTGCGAAGGGTGTATAAATGAGGATGAAGTCCTGGAGGCCCTAAGGCAGGTTGGCCTTGATAAGTCTCCGGGTATCGATGGTCTGCCTTACGAACTGTATTTGAGGTTGTCGCCCATTTTTGTCCCCCTGCTGGCTGTGTTGTTTAACTCCTGGTTTAGGAACGGGTCTATCCCCCAGTACTTTACCAGGGGTATCATCAAATTGCTCCGCAAGGACAAGAGTGGTGGGGATGGTATAGGTAATTTCCGGCCCTTAACAATGTTAAATACAGAGTTAAAGATTTTGGCCAAGATCTTGGCTAATCGTCTGCAGGTTGTCTTGTTTCGTCTAATAAGTCCCGAACAGACTTGTTCTGTTAAGGGCCGGACTATTCAAGATAATTTGCACATGATACGCTTGATCATAGAGAAAGTCGACACTGAGGCCGCGCTGATCAATTTAGATCAGTCCAAAGCATTCGATAGGGTCGATCATCGTTACTTGGAGGCTGTCTTGTCTTCGGCTGGATTTGGTCCCCATTTCCGCTCCTGGATTCGCCTCTTTTATGCAAACCCCGGCACGTTGGTTGAAGTGAATGGAATGAGGTCAAAGCCTTTCGATTTGTCCAGATCTATTCGTCAGGGATGTCCGCTTTCACCGATGCTTTATGTGCTTGCGTTGGAGCCTTTCCTTCGCAGGCTTAGGGTGAATCCGGTCCTTCGTGGGATTACTTTGTCTGGTGCTTGCCCCATGATTAAGTACTCCGCCTATGCCGACGACGTCACTGTGCTTGTAACGAGCAGTGCTGAGATTAGGGTCGTCGACATGGAAATAAGACGGTATGAACAAGTGACAGGGGCCAAAATCAACTGCGATAAGTCTGTTGGCTTACGCATTGGTGCCTGGAGGGGTGTTCCCCTTCAGGGGCCCTTTGGCTGGACGGATGGGCCTTGCAAGATACTCGGCGTCTGGTTTGGTCCTGATCTCCAGTTGGAGAAAAATTGGTCGGAAGTGTTGAAAGCGGTTAAGGCTGCAGCCCGTCTGTGGTCTTTGAGAAATCTTACTTTAAAAGGAAGAGCGGAGGTGTGTAATTCTCACATTTATCCTCTCATCCTCTACCGTCTTTCTGTGCTCCCTCTGCCGGCGATCACACTAGTTGAACTAGTGAAGGCTCTTTTCGCGTTTTTGTGGCGCGGAAAGCAGCCCATGGTTCGCCGGGAGATCTGCTACTTGCATCCGTCTGAAGGCGGTCTAGTTATGCCAAGCGTTGAGATTCGTCAATATACGCTTCGCTTACACTACCTAGACCGAATGTGTACACCTTGTGAGGGAAACGGTGAATTCTGGAAGGAAGACACCAAGAAAGCCTTTCCGGCTTTGAAAAGTGTGCACTTGCATGGGGGTGAGGCATTTCGTTTACCTCGACGCGAGTGCTCCTTTTATCGCGAGTGTCGACAGTCCTTGAAGTACCTTCTAAGGGTGTCAGAAAGCCTCTCTGACACCCGAGTGTTGTCTCGTAAAGCACTATATCGGGTTATGGTGAGGGGATCTGTTCGTGACGATATTACTGAGGAGCTCGGTCTTACGAAGGGAGAACTTGGCTTGATCTGGCCTTGGGCGCCTGGGTTGAAATGCTTCGATAATTACGAGGCATCACTCACCTGGCTGATAATACGAAATGCACTCTGGGTCGGCAAAAAGCTTTACGCAGCGGGATTAGTAGAGACACCAAGTTGTGTTCGATGCGGCGACTCGGAGGAAACGACTAGTCATGTTTTCTTTCATTGCCCCATCGTTCGCCCGCTGTGTGAGTTAGTTGAAGGCTACACGGTTCGCATGTTGAACGGACAGTTCTTCGTTTTGGAGTCTTTTTCGACATGCTGCAATTGGGCACCAATCATGAAGTGGGAGGAGCATTATGTGTTTCTTTGCTTACTAGCAGTCATGAGAGGAGTGATTTGGTCGACACGACAGAAGGAAGTCTACGGGGAAGAGACCTTCACTGCTCCCCAGCTTGTCCTCATTTTCCAGTCTCGCTTGAAAATGCGTGTCAGGCTGGAGAAGGTGAAACTCCCTCCGGCAGATTTCAACAAAAGGTGGGTGAAAGTTGCGCGTTTGTGTCGTTTGAATGGAGCTAATTTTGAGTGGTACTTGGACGTGCCTTAGACAGAATATTGGGTGGCCGAACCGAACACTGACCCTTTTATTTGACCCGGTTAGGCAAGATTAGGTTATGTTTTGTTTTTCTTCCCCTTTTATAGCTTAGCTAGAGGTATGTAAGTTGTCATAAGTCCCCCTTTTTTTTCGTCCTCTCCCCCCCCCTTTTTTTTTTTTTTTTTTTTAATCCCGACTTTTATTTTATAATTCCCATTCCCGACCCCTATTAGGTGACTGATCTGTTGTTTTGTCAGAGATGCAGGTCTCCTTTCGTAATTTTCGAAGGAGGTGTGAGAATAAAACTTTCGTGACCTGCATCGCCTTTTTTCGACTGGCAAAACTACTTATCGGCCACATTTCTTTAGTGGGAGGTTCTTATACTAACACTTAATTTTATTTATTTTTGCATTGTATATATATATATCATTCTTGTTCCCCCACTCCCAATTACATGTATATATTGTCATTTTTTGGGTTTTAAGTAGGTATATCATGGAGTAAATTTGTTATGGTGATTGTGACTAGTTAAGTTAAGAATGTTAGTTAGGTCAACATTTTCCCCACCCCCCTTGTAGGCCTTGTGCCAAATTTTGTATTTTTTACAAATAAATATTGTTTTTTTTGTACGTGGTTGTCTATACATCTAAGGAGACCTAATTAAAGGGGTCGAAATAAGTTATTATGTGTACAACCTTAATGTGTGTATAGTTTTTCTTTTTATAATTCTGTTTTGCTCTGTTTAAATTACATTGAGCTCTGTTATTCAGATTCTCTACACAAAATTGAAATCTACACACTATATATATATATATATATATATATATATATATATATATATATATATATACATATGTATGTGTATGTATATGTGTATATGTACGTGTGTATGTGTATATTTATTTTTTGATTTTTTATTCATATTTTATTTATTTATATTTTTTATTTGTTTTTTATTTATATATTGATTTTTTATTCATATATTATTTTTTATTCATATATTGATTTTTATTTATATATATATATATATATATATTTATTTATATATGAATTTTGATTTTTTATTAATATATTTATATATGAATTTTTATTTTTTATTTTTTATTTATGTATTGATTTATTTATATTTTGATTTTTGATTTTGATTTTGATTTTGATTTATATATTTATATTTTTATTTATATTTTTATTTACATTTTGATTTTTGATTCTTTATTTACTTATTATTATTTTTTTATTTATATATTGATTTTATTTATATATCGAATTTTTTATTTATATATTGATATTTTTGTTTGTTTTTATATATATATATAGATTTTTGATTTTGATTTATATATTGATTTTTTATTTATATATTGATTTTTTATTTATATATTGAGTTTTCATTTATATATTGATATTTTAATTATATATTGATTGATTTTTTTATTTATATATTGATTTTTTATTTATTGATTTTTTATTTATATATTTATTTATATTTATATTTTTACTTTAAATTGATATTTGTTGATTGAAAGAATCGAAAATTTATATATACATACCTGTATTTTATATAATAATAAATAGTTACCTCCCCTTTTTTAGATAATTTAATTAATTAGAGTTGCGTACCCTTATTTATGTTCAACATATAAAATAATATATATAAATATAAAAATAATATTTTATTATTATCAATTTAATTTAATTTTATTTTATTTTATTTTATTTTTCCCCTCCTTTCTTTCTTTCCTTCTTTCTTTCTCTCTCTTCTTTCTTTCTTTCTTTTTTCCTTCCTTCTCGTTCTTCACTTCTAAATATAGAATCTCTTACTTAACGGGTTTTTCTGATCTAAGCGTCCCGTCGGCCTTCCATTTCAAAATTCTGTGTACATAGCGTTTCATAACTGTTATAAGTGTTTTTTGAAGAAATTCCATCATTTACTATTTCAGACTATGCTGAAGAAGACGGAATCGGGAATTTAAACCCGTTTCTTGTCAGAAACCACTGGTCCATGTCTGATTAAAATCTGTATTTAAATATATATATATATATATATATATATATATATATATATATATATATGTATATATATATATATATATATATATATATATATATATATATATATATATATAATATAAAGTAATCCAACAAAAGATGTAAGCGTCAACTAATATCTTAGAATTAGTGAAAACATCCGGATAAAAACTGAAGCTCAATATACTGGATAGAGCATTACTATTATAATATAAAATGAAAAAAATAAAATAAGGTGCCAATCAAAATTTATTAGAATTCAAAGTTCAAGCAAAGTTAAGATAACGTTAAGATACTTTGCTTGAAATTGTAATTCTAATAAAATTTGATTGACCCCTCATTTTATTATTTCATTTCATATTATAATATTTACATAATATGTATATATATGTAATATATATCTATACAAATAATATGTATATATATATATATAATATACGATA
This sequence comes from Sepiola atlantica, assembly GCA_963556195.1. Taxonomy (NCBI): domain Eukaryota; kingdom Metazoa; phylum Mollusca; class Cephalopoda; order Sepiida; family Sepiolidae; genus Sepiola; species Sepiola atlantica. The sequence goes on along the minus strand of OY744526.1, from coordinate 110,408,626 downwards.
TGTATAATATATATCTATAAGATGTATATATATATAATATATATATAATATATATATATATATATATGATATGTATATATAGAATATATATATATAATATGTATATATAGAACATATATATATATAATATATATGTTACATATATATCATATATAATATCTATATATTATATATATAATATATATATAATATGTATATATATAATATATACATATATATATATATTTATATATATAATATGTATATATATATATAGGATATATATACATAGGATATATATACATACATATATATATATATATATATATGTATAATATGTAAATATATAAGATATATATATATAATTATATATATGTATAATATGTAAATATATAAGATATATATATATAATTATATATATAATATGTATATATATATAGGATATATATATATAATTATATATATAATATGTATATATATATAGGATATATATATATGTATATATATACATATATATATATATATATATACACATATATATATATATATATATATACATATATATATAGGATATATATATATGTATATATATACATATATATATATATATATATACATATATATATATATATATATATATATACATATATATATATATATATATATACATATATATATATATATATATATATATATATATATATATATATATATATATATATATATATATATATATATATATATATGATTCCGATTAAGTGCGCTCCCCCTACAATCTGAACTCAACATCTCACTATTGGAGTTACTTCATTTTTGAACGCTTTTCCATGCTGCCTTCACGCAATACTTTTCTTCTCCATCTAAATCTTCTTTCATTGCTCACCTTATTGGCGGGCAATTACCAACTGGACAAACCCCATATCATTTTTACACGAACTTTTTTTCAACTCTCCATTCATGATATTTTTTCAAATGTTGAATTTTGGATTTTCCATTGCCAACGTATCTATCTGCATAATTCCTCTGATGATAATATTTCGATTTTTGAAAAGCCTTGGCTTAGGGAAAGAATAATAAATATAATTTTATTACGAAAATACCTTGCATTAAACAATCGAAGTTTTAAATAAATCTGAACATTCGTACATGTTTATCACTCTTCTTTTATCTATCTTTATATATATATATATATATATATATATATATATATATATATATATATATATATATATATATGTCATACAGATAAAATCGCAAATGGCGACAAGCGTCAGACCACGTGCGATGTTCAAATGAAGCTACTAAGATAATCTCGGGAAATTATATACAACATATTTCTAAGAGGTCGATCTAATTAAAGTATTCATAAGAGACTGTCTTTTCTTTAGCTCGATTTTTAATTAATTTCTATGAATATGACTTTGAAAATCCGTTAAGTTATTTAAATAGCACCTCTTCCTCTTTCTCGTTGCTTTCTCTGCCAACAAACGAGATCCTCTACGCTTTCGGCTATGGGCTACTCTGGAAATGACGTCTCTATTGATTGAGTGATCTTCTGCTGAACAGCAGATTGGTATAAAAAGAAATGTGTCTGCTAGCGTTTTATGATTTTCGTAGTTAGAAATAAAATTGAGTAAATATACACATCTTTTTCATGTATATTTATACAAAGAAGAATAAGATAAAGAGTAAGAGTAAGAAGAAGAAGAAGAAGAAGAAGAATTAGAGGAACAAGACAGAAAAAAAAGCAAGTAGATGGAACTTATCAGAAAACGAACAGAAATATAGAACATGAACAAAATTAGTATAATACCAATAACTGTAGGAGCACTAAGACATATCCTAAAAAGCATGGGAAATAACTGGGAGAAATTTGACTCAAAAGGGAGGACTGAGACCATACAACGGACGACAATCACGAAAACGACATAATTCTTCTGACAAATCCGCAGATGCGGAGATCAATCCACAGAAACCACGAACACTTTCCAGAAACACGAAAAGTAAAATATAAATATAGTAAGACATAGAAAAACACGCGAGCCCAAGATAACTAAAAAAGCCAGACACCTTATAAAATTACACTCCCCACAAAGCACACACACAAGTGATTGCACAAGCCTCATCTACTATCAAACACCATACCAATGAAAGGCCAAGGAGATTTGAATAACAATGAAGACAAAGACAGGGAGAGAGATTTCAACCTGATATTCACCTGAAACGTACGGAGAGAAATCGAACATTGGGGAGGCTTATTGTAACTAAAATCAAGGGAAGAATGATTGTCGTTGCCTAATAAGAAATCAGTGGTAAACAGTTGTTGGAATAACGCAACATGTTTTTTTCGATGCTTACCGTAACAGTGCTGTAAATCTGGAGAGACGCGTTGTCAACTTAACTCATGTGAATACATCTGCCAATGACTTGGTTAAAAATAATAGACTACTTTGGAATACGAGATAGCATTGATTCCATACAATGTATTTAACTGATGAGAATATCTATTATAGAAGGAGAAAAAGAAAACATACTGTATTGTTTTTACATAATGACAGAGTTTGTTGAGAGAGACACCGTGACCAAGTATTAAAATGAGGGAAACCTTCGTGCGCAATGTTCAAATTAGTATTCATCATGCAATAATTTATTTTAAAAACTGTAAAACAATTTATCCAAAAAAAGACAATCATTGTCTACAACTGTGTGCTAATGATCTGCGAGCTTTCGAATTTAGTCAATGTGCCAATTATTCAAGACTCACATCGGCGAGCCTGTGTACAATGCTGCCTTGATCGCAAGAGGCAGTAGTCAGAGAAACGTCTCGACTATATCTGACCACTACACAACTTCGACAGCGTTCAAGAATTGTAGCACGGCGCATGGATATTTTCACAAACCAATCTACACAAATCAACAACAGGTAAATTATTATAAAATAATTATAACACATACATTTCCAAACTAAAGACAGGTGGCGCAACGGATAAAATGCTAAGAATTAATCAGTTCTAAGTGAAAGTCTTGTGAAAGTTGATGGTTTAATCCTCAGTACAATCGATATCAATAATACAATAACGAATTGTTCAATACGTCTACCCGGCTATTGCTGATAGAACAAAAACCAACTGCATCTTTCGATTAAATAAAGAGTTCTATTCGGAATTATGTGCAGATTCCCGACTTTGACAAATATACTCCCGAGTTCAGGAAGAGTCACATGAGGAGAGTCGGAGGTTACACTAGCCGAAACGTTGTGAGAATAATATCTAAGTTAGGAACAGTAGTCCGAATAATACAAATAATATAAATGATCAGTCATCATTAAAAAAAAACTGAAATATAATAGTTTCATCAGTTTACTGTCAGAAATGTTAAATTATAATAGCAATTATTATTTACATACGTTGATGCTTTTTATAAGGCTAGATGTGTCGTTAATAATATAATGATTCGTGCATATCTCAGTCTGATGGAAGAATATTGAAATTAAGAAAAGTTCGTGGGCTTTACATCACCCAGCCTCCACAAAATCTAGTCACCCCTTTCTAAAACACCATTAAATTTGGTCGCAACGTCTCACAATGAAAGAAAACAACCAAGTAGATAATGATGATGATAGTGATGATGATGATGATGATGATGATGATGATGATGATGATGATGATGATGATGATGATGATGAAAATGGTGCTTCCAGTAAGGAGAAGAGAGGCGAACCAAAAAAATAAGAACAAAATGTCTGTTTTCCAGCGTTTCCAGTGTCTTGCTGAGTTGCTAATGAGAAAATACCTCGGCTCTTTTTCCCCTTTAAAGCATGCATTTCTTTCGATGTTAATACCATTGAAAATATGAAAGAAAGCAGAGAGAGAGAGAGAGAGAGAGAAAGAGAGAGAAAGAGAGAGCGAGAGAAAGGTAAAAAGCATCAATGAAAAATAGAGAGATCGAGTCAGAGAACGGGGTAAGGGTAATAGAGAGATGAGCAAATTAGTATGTATCGACGAATAGGATAATTGTATTGGTAGGGAGATGAAGAAGACAAAGTAGTAGTAGTAGTAGTTATAGTAGTAGTAGTAGTAGTAGTAGTAGTAGTAGGAGAAGAAAAAGAAAAAGCAGAAGAAGGTTTAAGAAAGAAGAAGAAGGTTTAGAAAGAAGAAGAATGGGGAGAGTAATGAATATAGATGGAGGGGATGGAGAAAAGACCCAGCAGAATTCTAATATAGATAATAAGGAAAAGCGTAAGCCAGTGGATGAGAAATAATGAGAAAATATTTAGATAAGGAAAATAATCAACAAGAAGCAGAAAAAGGTGGGAAACGAAAAAGACAATAAAGGAGAGGAGGTAAAAACACGAAAACAAAGTGTAAATATATAAAGAATCGAAACAATAGATGATGATAAAGATAAGAATAATATTGAATAATAATAATAATGATAACAAGAAGAAGAAATAAAATAATAATAATAACGATCATAATTATAATAATAAGTATAATAATGATAATAATTATAATAATAATTGCTACGAGGAGGACACTTAAACAGGGAAACGGAGTCACTACTGACAGCTGAACAGAATAACACGATCAAAACGAATGATAGTGAAGCTAAAATACATACACCCCAGGAAAACAGTAAATGTAGCCTTTCTGGATAAAGAGACTAACCGCTAAATCACATAATAAGTAAATGATAGAAACTAGCCCGAATAATAATATAAAAAATAAAGACTGCGTCGGAAAAAGAGTTCACTGAAAGCTATTTAAACGTATGCACTTTTAAAATTCAGAAAAATAGTATAGAACCGAACGGGTGACAGCACTCGAAAATTAAACGCGCAAACTCGTCTAGGGCATGAAGGTACAGACAGACAACCATGTGGAAGCAATGATACCATCAGTTATAATAATTAAGACGACAGCGAAATTCTGCCAAATTTTAGATTCCATCGTCTCAGCATACCACAACATTTTTCTTTTTCAGTTTGATCAACAAAAAAACTCTTCGAATAAAACATGGCGGGCAGGTAGTCTGACAACGTGTCGCCGTTGCCATCGACAGACGAGAATCGCGTCCAGTTAAATCACTGGGCGAGAGGTCTATGCCCAGCACAGAGAGATTGAATATCCACTACGCAAAACAGGGTCAAGCGTAACAATATCGAGAAAATTAAAGCAGGAGACAACAGGACGAGAAAAATAAAATAGTAAGCAATTTCATGTATTATGTATAAGACGGATAAACAAAGAGTAGACACGAGAAATACATGGACGTGGCTGTGAAAAGAGAACGTGAAAAGAACAACGGCACTGTTATTTACAATTTAAAAAGAATAACACAGCTAAACTAATCTAAATAAAAGCAAAGATAGACAACACACAAAACAAGAATCAAATGTAAACTCTGTGAAGAAAGTGACTAACTAGTCAACCTTATAAGTGAATGCAATAATCACCGCTTAAAAGTATATGAACATATACATGATTGGATTGGACACGTATTATAACTAGGAACTAAAAACGACTACGCATTGAACACATACATAGTGTGTAAACATAAATCGGAATCAGTATTCGCAAATAAAAGGCAGTCAATACTGTGATAAATAAAAATCAGTGCAAAAAGAGTAAAACGACGCTTAAGCCTAACCACCATGAAAGCAAGATCATTCCTGCTAACCAGTTGGTCACACCTTTCTTTCCTGAAAACAGGTTTAAACTGAAGGGCGCTGAATAATGAGCTAAAGACATTGAGATTACAGGCTATGAATCATATATACTGCCGTCGTACAAGTAATTATAAGATCCCTAAGAACAATCCCCAAAAAAACTAAAGAAAAAAAACCTGAAGAAATTCTGAGCATATAAACGTTTGATTCAACCCATACCATCGCATTGATCGTGAATTATTAAGAATAAAATGGCACTGCAGGTAACAGTGCTCATCCACATATAACTTTACATTATAGAAGATGGCATTGGGACTAAATGTTAAGCACAGTCGAGCTAGAGATACTAACAGTCACCAACGGGTCACATGACTATATGGTTCATGTGGGATTATATAGAGGAATAGTACCAATACGATCCCACCAAACAATAACGTACCAACACTGTTAGTATTTGGCCATAATAGAACTGAGAGTACTAAAAATATGGGGAAAATTGCACTCACTAATATTGCAGTGAGGTCGACGAGATTAGATAAACGATGAATTAATTAGTTCGTCTAATGACTTAATTCTCAGTGAACAATAATAACATGTTTGCCAGTCTAAATCTAAATACAGAACAATATATATATATATATATATATATATATATTCATTTATATATTTCGGCAGCAAGTCATGCGTCGTTGAAGACCACAGAGGTTTCTTTCTTCGCTATCCTAATAATAATAATGATAAAAATAGATATTAAAAAAATTAAAACGAAATAAATAAACAAATAAAGATATATATATATATATATATATATATATATATATATATATATATGTAAATAAATAGATATATAACTAATAATAAAACTATAAATACGGTCCTTTACTAATAATAAGACACAGCCTCTTGAAACGGTTGCGAGAGCGAAAGCGCTCGAGGAATGGTCCACGATACAACGTTAGGTGACATACTCCACCAATTAACACCGGACACCGACGAATCGCTCGGCGCGTCGAGAAATTAACCAGAAGGATAGCGAAGAAAGAAAATCCGTGGTCTTCAACGACGCATGTATAACATATATGTATATACATATATATATATATATATATATATATATATATATATATATAGTGTGTGTGTGTGTGTGCGTGTGTATGTGTGTGTGTCACGTCATGTTGAAAATAAATCAATAAAGTGCTCGATCGCAAAAATGTGAGAGCTAAATATAAATAATTTATTTAAAAAAAAAATACGTTACATATTTCAGTGTCGCACCGTTGTTTAATCCAGATGGACTAACTTTTTTTTTAAATCGTCTATAGTTTATAAGGAATCGATAGTGTCTCGAAATTCATACAACAGGGAGAGATGGCCCTTGTTGTTTTCATTTCGAGACGCTGAACATTCATTATGGGCTATATACGATTTACATTTGTTTTAAAATCAGTCTATCCTCAGTAAGTGCACGTTTTATTTCTTTTTTAGCTAAGTAAACTCCCATCTTCGACTCTCTTATTTTAAGCATTATATCTATTACTCACATACCTCTTTTTCACAATAACCTTCTCTCACAACCTTTCCTAATTCACATCTTACTCATCATCGATATTGGGCTGTACCCAACTAAGATACATAGTTTCCTGTTCATTGAGAAGCTATTGCATTCTTATATGGCCTCTAACGGGATGTTAGGAGAGGATGTCAATATAGCGACATGTCATCAAAACGCACCTGTGACCAATATAGAGTAGGATTTGCTCCTGGCTTTAATATTAATATGTTGGGACAACGATAGCTTAATTACGGGTTTAGCCAGGAACCACTATGTCTATTTCATATTTAAAACGAGAAGGGGAATACGTTCTTTTATACGAAGGAAGACACATTGGTATGAATAGCATGCATACATATTAAAAAAGGAAACCCATAGAGAGGTACAATTAATAACAGACAACAGGGTTTTGCGAATGTAAGTGAGAAGACATTAATATAATAACAACCATTTACACAACTAATTTACATGAATTTAAAGGCGTGTTTGTGTGAAGAAATTGTTTATTGAATTGTTCGGTTTTAGTTAAGGTCACTCGTGGTGTTGAATAGAGAACGTTCGGTGAGTAAACACGAGTTTAGAGATATGTTTGTCTATATATATTCAGTAGTGTGTATATTCGCGTGTGAGAGTACAGAGAGGGTGGTTCTATGAATGCGAGCGTGGAAAGCTCCGTATTTCGATTAGTGTCAATGTGGTGTGGGTTTGGATCAATATGCTTCGTTCGTGAGGAGAAATTAAAAATCATTACATGCTTTATCCCTTGAGCTTTCCTCGATCAAACGGAGAGGGGGAGTTGACAACGACCTCCGTGGGTATTTTGTCGGGTGAAACCGAATACAAAAGAGATGGAGCGAGTGAATTGTTGCTCTTTTTATAGGGTCTAACATCTCGCGTTGGTCACTGACTTGTCGTTCCTGATTGGCCGACGTATTCAGCCAGTGTGTTTTCCGCAAGATCGTCCTTTATTTGCCTGAGAATAAAAAGTATATAACAATACAGAGAAATAAAGGGGGTTGAAATATACGCCATTTGCTTTCATGCCTAGCTCGTGTAATATTTTAGTTCACAACAACTTTATCTATAGTAAGTAAAACCCACCTCTCATGTTGGCCCAGTAAGTAGTCTCTTAACTGACAACCTCTAACTGAGTATAAATCCATTGCAGACCAAACCCTTCCAGTCCTAGACAAACAAAATGGTAATATCCTTTTGTTCTACTACTTAAAATTACAAAATGACGTTCTATTCTGAGTGGTCATGGGGCCCTGACCCATTATCTAACCGAATATTCCTCTACTCATTGACGTGGGGATAACATACCCTTATTTCTCTAAAAAGCTAAACAAAATAATAGAAAGTTACTTTTAAACTAACTAAAGATCGATTATGATATGTTTTGCAGTCTTGGACGGATTTAGTGATGAATTGGAAAGTAAATAACCCATCACACATCTAGTCCATTAATCTGAATCTTAATTGCCGAAACAAACATATAACTCATTGGAAGGATTATCAGTAACCAGGGCCAGAGTGCGATGATATGTAATTTGAGCAATCATCGAGCGTTTACATTAAAAAGGGTTGTTTATATGAAAAAGTATATGGACAAAAATATAAAGTTATCACATCTATATGTATTTTAATTAACAGTGTTATTGATACAAATATAAGTGTCCTACGCCTTTAAAAATGGAATTAAATTATGTCTGTACTAATGAAACGTTTTATTAAAAGTAAAAAGAATTATTATAATTGAGCACTATTATATGAACACATTCAAGATTATCCAAATGTGTTTACAATGTAAATACAAGCATTACCATAATTACTATATATATATATATATATATATATATATATATATATATATATATATATATATATATTTACATATGTAAATATAGATATACATGTATAGATGTATATATAAATATATATATTTATATATATACATATATAAATATATATATAGATGACTATATAAAAAATATATAGATAAGTATATAAATATATACATATATACATATATATAACAATAAATATATATATATATATATATATAAATATATAAATGTATATATATAACTATATAAATATATACATATATAACTATATTTTATATATATATATACATATGTAAATATATATATATATACATATATATAAATGAATATATATAATATAAATGTATGCAAATGGATAAATATATAATATAACTATATATATACACATAAATATAACATATAAATATATATATATATATGTATAAAAACAGGTATATATAAATATATATATACATATATATATATATATATATAAATATATGTATATAAATATATATATACATATATGTATATATATACATATATATATATATATGTGTATAAATAAATAAATATATGTATATATACATATATATATATATTTATATATATAAATATATATACATTAATATATATATATTTATATATATATACATATATATATATATATATATATACAAATACACATATATATAAATATATGTATACATATACATATACACATATATATGTATATATATGAATAAATATATGTATATATACACAGATATATATATATATATATATATATATATATATATATATATATATATATATATATATATATATATATATATAGGGTGACCAAAAAAACGGGCCCACTTTAATTAGGCCCCGTTTATTGATGTTTCTTCCGAATGAAATGAATTTTTTCTCATAACTAGTTTATTATATTCAAAACATCACCTAAAACCACTAGGGACTTTGACCTTTTGTCTCTGTTCTACAGCATGTGTTCTAGATGGCCTCCATTTAGCTCCGTGCATTTGTTGAGGCGCAGAACGAAGTTGTCTATGACGTTCTTACAGACTGAATTGGGAATGGCTCTCATCTCCTCCCTGATGGCTTCCCTGAGTTTCGTGATGGTTATGGGTTTCCCTGCGTACACTCTATCCTTAAAATAGCCCCAAAGGAAAAAAATGAGGCGGGGGGCTTAGGTCCTGGCTATAGGGGTGGCTACTCAAAATTAGTATTGAGACTGATCACTCGGCCTCAGAAGTTCTCTTTCAGCCAATCTCGGGACAGGTTTGAAGTGTGAGAACTTGCTTCGTCTTGCTGGAACCAGAACTTGCTCATGAGCGACAGGTAGAGGGTCTGGAGCTCATTATTGACGGTTTTGAGGACTTCCACATACCGTTAGTTGGTGACTGTCACTGCTGCGCCAGATTCTTCGATGAAGATTGGTCCGATGATGCCTCTGACCGAGATAAGAGCCCACACCGTGCACTTAGGAGAGTAGGGGGGCTTGGTGGTTACTTCATTGGGTCTGGAGGACCCCCAGAAGACATTTGTCTTGGAGTTCGCCTTTCCGTCAAAATGGAAGTGGGCTTCATCTGAGGTCCTAAGGAGGTTAAGGAAACCTGGTGTCTCCTAGATCTTATCGAGCATCTTGACTGCCATATCGCTGCTCTGCTTCTTGTCTGAGGCTGTAAGGGTCTGCAGCGTCTGTATTCTGTATGGGTAAGCCCTGATATCGTTCACCAACACTCTCCTGCAAGTCTCACGGGAGATACCAAGGGGCTGACTTCGCTTACGCACAGAGCGTTTCGGACTCTCCTGGAGAGACTCTTTCACACTTTCGACCAGCTCGGCAGTCCGCTTCTTGGGACGTCCCGATTGGCTTGGACGGTTCTCACTGGCAGCGTTGAGGTTCTCCACGGTCCCATACTTCTAAAAGTGGTCCACCCAGTTCTGAAGTCTTCTTTTGGATGGAGTCTTTTCACATTCGAACTGATGCATGAAACTGTCCTGGGTTTTCTTAAACGAACCTGTCTTGTAGTAAAATTTAACACAGTGTATTATTTGTCCCAGCTCCCACTGAGGTATTGTTGTACTCACGGTCGTTGATTCTGCCATGTCCTGTAAAATAAATGCAATCGGTGAATAAATAAAGGAGATATCACATAAATATATATACATTCATATATATATATATATATATATATATATATATATATATATACATATATATAGAAATATACACATATATATATACATGTATATATATAAATATACATATATATAAATATATGTATATATATATATATATATATAAATATACATATATATAAATATACATATATATAAATATATGTATATATATATATATATATATAAATATACATATATATAAATATACATATATATAAATATATGTATATATATATAAATATACATATATATAAATATACATATATATAAATGTATGTGTATATATATAAATATACATTTATATAGATATATGTATATATATATAAATATACATATATATAAATATATGTGTATATGTATATATTAATATATGTGTATATAGATATGTATACATATATATGTATATATATAGATATATATATATATATGTATATATATATACATGTATATATGTGTGTATATATATATATATGTATATATATATATATATATATATATATATATATATATATATATATATATATATATATATATATATGGGAAATAAAAAAGGAAAAACCAAGATATATTTTTTATGTATTCATCCACGTTTTGTCTTGATTATAATACTTAATCACGATGATAATTTTTAGAAAAATGTAATGCAAGTACATCGAAATGTTGGGTTGACATGATGGCTTGATAAGGAAAAGTAGTAGTTGTGACTACTAAGAGCGCTGGATGCGCGTCCAGACTGCGAAAAGTCAGTCGTGTCGAAGTAGCCACGGCTACCACTTTTCTTCATCAACCAATCATGTCAATCTTATATTTCGATGTACTTGCATGACATTTTTATTAAAATTATCATCCCGAGGATGTCTTACAACAAAGACGAAACGTTAATGAATACATAAAAACAGATCTTGGTTTTTCGGTGCTAATGCCCCATTACGTCGGATTACTCCAATCCATCATTTCCTATATATATATATATATATATATATATATATATATATATATATATATATATATTTCTAGAGAAATAACCGTTCTTAGACTGGTAGAATTTTTCTTCAGAACAGAGTCGAGTAAATCTACTTCGTTGCATTAACATCATTGTCAGTCAAATATTCTTTGAATTTATAAAACTAATGTTACTTTGAAAAAAACAAATGTGTTTTTTTTTTTAATTATATTGTTTTAGAAGAGGGGATGACATTATTCGATCTTGAAGCAATTCTTTTTAAAATTTGTTATGCATTTTCTATGTAAGTACGAACATAGGATTTATGTATATAAGTTGAATCGGTATCCCAATGTTTTTCTTAATGACCTTTGTTTAACTTGTTTTTGTAAGAATGGTATTTTTCTAGTACATATATATATATATATATATATATATATATGATATGTGTATATATATGTATATGTATATATGTATACATATGTATATATATATATATATGTATACATACATGTATATATATATGTATATATATGGGTAAATAGATATATACATGTATATATATGTATATACATGTATACATATGTATATATATATGTATATATATATATGTGTATATGTATATATATGCATGTATGTATATATGTCTATGTATATATATGCCTATATGTATATATATATATTTGTATATATATATATGCATATATGTATATATATATATGTAACAGTATATGTATGCATATGTGTATATATATGTATATGTATATGTATTCATACATGTGTATATATATGTATATCTATATATGTATATATATTTCTATATGTGTGTGTATATGTATATGTATGCATATATGTATATATATATATGAACGTATGTATATATACATATATATATGTGTATATATATATATTATAACTGTATATAT
>OY744526.1:110328042-110393042 GCA_963556195.1 Sepiola atlantica | reverse complement strand
ATATATATATATATAGTCTCGGAAGTTTCTCAACCATTAAAAAAATGTAGTCCCAAGTCGTTCAGTGGAAAAGCACTCATGTAACTCAATTTCTTTTTACAGTTATTATATTAGTTTTCTTCTAACATTATTCAAGTGATCATCAGTTGTTTATCATGAAAAACTGTTTCGGGAATTTCAAAACAAGACAGTATTTAATTTCATGGCTTCCCAGTTGATCAGACCCCACTTCTCTTAAAAGACAAACACATAAACGTTCCATTCACTAAATCTAAGTTTTGTTCCATATAAATGTTTTGCTAACTTATATTAGTTATTAAAAAAAAAGTATTTACCTATGCTGTTCGATGTCTAATCAAATTTATCCATTACTCACAAAAATGTTGCTTCATTTTAAATTGTTTGGACGAATTCATTACACTATTATTTAGGTGATTAATGTATTTTTATTTTTATTTTTATATTATAAATATAAAAAAATATCAACATATCAATATATATATATATATATATATATATATATATGCATATATATACTTTAGTCCCTGCTTCTTTGTTGTCCATCTCCCCGTTGTCATCAATCTCAAATTAACACTAATATCCCTTGTCCACTAACAGCGTTTCCAATTTGCGTTTACAAGCCAACTGCCGATTTTATTATTTCAGTCACAGCGTTTCCAATCGGCGTTCCTAAGCTAACTGTCGATTTTTCTCTCTTTTTGTTCTTCTTCTTCTTCTTCTTCTTCTTCTTCTTCTTCTTCTTCTTCTTCTTCTTCTTCCTTGCCCCCTCACAGCGTTTCCAATCGACGTTCATAAGCTAACTGTCAATTTTTTTTCTCTTTCTTCTTTTTCTTCTTCTCTTTGTCCACTCCCAGCGTTTCCAATCGGCGTTCATAACTGTCGATTTTTTCTCTTTCGTCTTCTTCTTTTTCGACTTTTTTAACATTTCTTTCTTTCTCCCTTTCTACCGTGTATTATTATTGTTTTTCTTTTTCTCAGTATAATTAGTGTATGTATTATATATATGTTTATGCTTATTCTACATTATCTTGATTTAGATAGCTTTGGATTGTTCTATCAATTTATTTTGATTAATTTGATAGGACGTAAAAGCAACAGGATGGGTAGTAATTGCCTGATTTAATTGTCTAAATATTTTATTTTGATCGCCACCTTGTTTAATCATTCTTATTATTAGGTCAGAAATTGGGGGTATGAAATCTACTAATTTTAAGGTAACACGAGCAATCCTCAGAAACTCGGACATAATACTCCCGTAAAATATATACACAGGGCAGGTACTATTTTTATATGGTATCCGAACGATACGAAAAGGGAATCAAGTTCTTTTATCAAACAGTTTATGGATAAATATTCTATCTTCAATTTTTATATCCAAATCAAGAAAAGTAGCTTGTGTTCCCTTATGTTCACAGTTTAATTTTAACTCATTAGGATATATTAAATGTTTAGTATTTGCAAACTCTTCGCTTTCATTAATGCAAACAAGGTCGTCAATATATCGCCTATACCCATGATAACTATACGCTCTAGATATATATATTTGTTATTAATGATGACATATACATATATTCAAGCCACTGTAAATATAGATTTGTCAAAAATGGAGACAGATCCAAACACATTGGAATACCTATTGTTTGGAGTAGTAATTTATTTCCTATTTGAAAGTAACTCTTTTATAAAGTGACTTATAAGCATTGTCAGACCAGTTTTGGACACACTCGTCTTACCATTTTTAGTTTTACACCAAAATTATTTAGATTTTGCAAAGTCTCTGTATTTACCTTTTCCTCCTGCAAAAGCTAAATCTATAGTATTACCTAATTCTTTAATAAGTTCTTTATGTGGTATTTTTGTATATAATGTACTAAATCATATGTCGAGATTGATTTAGCCTGTTTACGATAATTAATGCGATCTAATTTTTCTTTTACTAGATCTGAATTATTTACCACCCAAAATAGGATTATATTACTATAGAATTTACTTTTTTATGGAAAGTATTTATTTGGTTTATAATTTATTTAAAGACTTTAGATACAGCCATACTTAGAAATTTAGTGATGCATATTTTTTAGGCAACAATAAAACGGGCGCCAACTGGTGTTTTATGCATTTTAGATATCCAATACATACATGGAAGTTTTTTGTACTTTTCTTCTAATGTTAATCCTAATTTTTCACAAATAACAGTATTGTTTATAATAATATCATCGATTTTACTATTACTAAATTTATAAATATCTGAAGCTTAACCTATTATTCCACCTTCTAGCAATAAGCGTTGTATATAATACTTATTACAGATAAAAGCTATATTATTTGTCGACTCATCAATAGGAACTATTACAAACCTATTTTGAAGCATTTAAAACTCCGTAGTTATTTGTGGATTTCTAAGGAGCAGATTCGTTTTTTAGGGTGTTTAAATTATTTTAAACGTTCTACTTTTTATTTACGAATCTAAGTATGTTATTTTTTCATGCGTCAAATGTAGAGTGCAATAGTTTATGTTTTTTTGCCATGGATGCAGGTACATTATCTAACGCTTTATTTATTTCCTAAACACATTTCGCATAATTTAAACATTTAGGTTCTCTATAGTTTGGCCTTTACTTAGAAGTTTTCTTAATTTTGAATGTTTACCTAACCCTAGATTTCCGGTAATTATATGCTCTATGTTAATATTATATTAAGGGGAGGATTCACATTCACATGATGATATATAAATTTCATCATTATCATTAATATTTAAATTCTCTACAGTTTCTTTATAGTTAAAACACTTATTCCGTATAGTTTTCCCTAGTTTATATGTTACTATTGGTTTCTGTTTCTTTTTTAAGTTACTTAGGCAGTGACTGAATTATTTCTGGATTATATAAATATTTTAGGCATATTTATATCATCTAATCTTTTTTATATACAGGACTACACAAATATTTCGGTGTTTATTTTTTATACACTCAGAAGGGGGCTTGTATAATTTTGTATCGATTATATCCATGATATACTCATACCATTGAGGACGTTCTTCTATCCTATATATCATATCCGGGTTTAATAATATTATAGATGCTATGTGTTTTAATACCTTTTTCTTTGTTTTATTAAGAAGTGTTCTAATGATATTAAAAGACTCGGAAATATTAGTCATCATACTCTCTTTAGTTTTTTTTTTAATTCCTCGTATGAAACGGCAGATTCTCTATTGTTTCTATTTTCATATGTTCTATCTCTAGTACCGTAGCGAGGAAAAGCTGGATAAAATCGCCCTACATTTTCTAATTCTTCTTGTATATATATATATATATATATATATATATATATATATATATATATATATATATATATATATATATATATATATATTTACATATATATTAAACATGATATATATATACATATATCAATGTAACGTATATAAATATGAAACAAATAGAAAATTGTTCATCAATGTGTTTTTATTTTATTTTAGGACTTGTTTCATATAAAAAAGGAATTATGTTTAATATAAATTAAATTCATAAAGATTAAAATTATTCCCGAAGATATCGAATTCCAATTAAAAAACAAAAGCTCATTTTAGCAATAAATAGAGATCATACATATATTTTAATTTCATTGTTTTATTATATTATTGTATAAGGATTTTATTTTAACACAAGTCATCTGGTTACAATTGTTTCAAACAATCTGCATAACAAGAAAAATCAACAAGTTAAATATAAATACACATTATTATCTAAGAACTAATAATCCCGGCAACATCGTAAACTACCCGAATATCTATGCATATAATTTGTTAACAATTGTAAATCAGATGACTTGTCTTTGGAATAAATCAGTATTACAGTATTAAATTAGATCATAATATATTTTCAATAACTACACACATATATATATATATATATATATATATATATATATATATATATATATATATATGATATAAATATATAGATATGATATAAATATATATATATATATATACTATAAATATATATATATAATATAAATATATATATGTATATATAAATATATATGTATATATATAATATAAATGTATATATATAATATAAATATATATGTATATCTATATATGTGTATATATATGTATACATACATATATGTATATATATATATATGTATACATACATATATGTATATATATATATATATATATATTTACATATATATTAAACATTAATAATACATTGAAAGCTAGAAAACACTTGAATTTACATAGATTATCTGCAAGAAAACACACCCACAGATACTTTATCACTGCTAACATAACAAAAACATTTCCTTCTTGTGCATTTCTACTGATAGTTGTATAATCCGAAAACTCATATGCGGTCTCTAAAGGGTTTAAATAGTACGCATACTAACTAACTCGTCGTATATTATAATTAGAACTTGTATGAACCTTCTTATATCGCTGTGTGTTTTTTTTTTCGAAACGTGCGTGGAAACTTTAGTTTTAGTTTGAACATTTCACTTATTTAACTTGATTTAAACTTAATCTATGAATTAGTATATGTTGTGTGAGCAGTGTCACATCTATTTAATGTGTCTAGAATAGAAACCAGCGCGGGCTTTAAACTATTATTCGAAACTCGATCGCCCTATCAGCTCTTGATATCCGTTATCACTATTTGTCACCGTAACATTTAAAGATAAACACACCGCGCGTGCGTGGTCCCCCTCTGTATGTGACTCGATGTGGCGAGTGTAAAATCCAATAAATTTGGGCAATTTGGGGCATTTTTGACCCCCCTCCGTTTGACCCCCTGGGACGCGAACTAGAACATTGCTGAGGTCAAGGATGATCATTTTATATTCAAAACAATTACCTCTACATTTTGGCCAAGTTACAGAAGAATTGAATGGATGGATCAAACGTTATGGGAGAAAAGGGTAATTTGTTGACATTTTCGGGGCTTTTGACCCCTGGGGGCGCGAACCAGATTGTTTCCAAGGTAAACGATACTTATTTTCTATTAGGACCAATTGCCTCCACATTTTGGGGAAGTGTCAGAGAGATTGAATGGATGGATGAAAAGTTATGGGGCAAAACATGTCATTTTTTGCAATTTCGGGGCTTTTTGACCCCCTGGGGGGCTGACCATAAGAGTTTTCAAAAATCGGAGAATGTCACTTTCTAACTTGACCAAAGTTACAACGTCATGCAAAATTACAGAGAAATTCAATGGACGGACGGACGGACGGACGGAAATGCCTCAAAACATAAGTTCCCCGAGGACCAATTATGATGGCGTATATAGTCAGATGAATAGCTAACTACATTGTTCTATTGTTTGGCGAAGGGCTATGCACTTACCAAAAATGGGGGATAATTTATATTAAGATTGGCAGAGTCTCGACCCAACGAGGAGCGCATTTAATAGTAACGCTGGCAATGTTGTTGTAAGTCAAAAATCATATTTAGTAGTATAAATTACTTACATAAAAATCTGATGGCTCTCTCTTTGAATGAAAGAAAGCCTCAGCAGATTGAGTGTACTCTACGTTCTATGTTACTATAAATGTAACTCACTTCGTGTCCTCACACCATTTCTGGCTGTTTACGCTGCGTGTTTACCTTGTATTTGAGGGGACAATAATCATTCTCACTATTCCAGTCTTATAAATATTTTTTATTGGTAAATTATGGTAAAAAAACTAAATATTATATAGTTCATTTTCGCCTATCCCGTTATCAAACCTTATTAAACGTTTACATTTCTACTCCCACTGATTTGATAAACGTATATATTATGCTTCTCAGAAAGTTCTGAGCTTAATAGTAAAAATATTAGACAAACATTTTTATTTTATTTTGTTTGCGCCGCCCTGACCATGGCCGCTGTCTGGTCACCACGTAAGTATCCTCTAAAATAATTAATATTTTATTTTATTTATTTTCGGTAATAATTCTTTAAACCTAATGCTTATTTTCCTTTAAAATGAATTAAATCAATATTAAATTCATGGAGTATTTAAAATGTTGACTGCTAACCTAGCCCTTAGCTATTTTCACTGAATTTAGGTAAAAAAAAAATAGCGCCGATAATAATGGCACTCGTTGCTAAATATGACACAAATTGCACAAGTAAAATATATAGATAAAAATCGCACAATGCATTTTGATACAATACATCTAGGAACACATTTAGCAGTTTGTTAAATTAAAAAATATATATATGTATCTATATTTAAAAGTCATTCCCCTCCCCCCCCCAAATGTAACTACCTTGTTAAGTGATCATGTGTGGACACCCTGAAAAACAAACATACAATTATTTTTGAATTTAGAGTCGGGGGTTTGTTGCGCATATAAATTAAACGTAAAATGATCCCTCATTTCCGGGTCATTCTAACATTTTAGGATAGTTGACTAAATGTTTAACACTAACCAGAAGTCGAATGCCAAAGTCATAAAACCACACGTAATCGCTTTATAATTTGTATAACACCCCGGACTTAGGGTTAGTAGTAGAAAGGGGGCGTTTTTTAATGACTTTTAACCATGAAATATGTTATACTAAAGTTTGACATGGAACATTAATATGACCAATATTTGAAACAAACTACATTGTTTACATGTCCTTAAAACGTGTACTGGTCTAAAAGTTGTGATCATTTTACGTTAATTTCTTTTTTTTCGAAACTGATTGTTTGCTTTCTATTTATTTTTATCACTAAGGTTTTCACGTGGTTTACATGTAATTGCCTAAAAATGTAATAATACATTATTTTCTTTAAAAAAAAGTTATAATTGCGAATTGGCGAAAACAACCAAAAAAAAACAACACCGATAATTTCATATGAATGCAGTATTTATAAAGTAGCGAAAAAATGTTTAAAAATTAAATGTACTTATAAAAATGTATTGATAATCTAAAAAAAAAATATAACACTATTGTTTGATTAATTTTGTTAAAATACATTTATCCTTTCGTTGGTGGGATTTATTTGGGTTGGAATTATTTTGCTGGGCTTTTGTTCGATGGGATTTTCTACGGTCACCGCTACCCTCCAACAAATCAGATTCTACTTGTTTTTGCGAACACCCTGGGAAAATCCCGAATTATTATAAATTTGCAGTAGGAGATCAGTTCCACACATACATTTAACGTAAAATGGACGACTATTTCCGAGACATTCTAGCGTTTGAATTAAAAATTGTTATTTTATGTTAAGAGATTAATAATGTGCGTTTATTTGCGGGAGGGGGGGCTACTTTTTAAGCGATTGCTCATGGATGTACGCTCTTACAAGTTGGGTTTAGTGAACATTCCTAAAAAGTGAGAATGTCCCGAAAATTATTGTCATTTTACGTTAAATTCATATACGAAACGATCTCCAACTCTTAATTCTGAAATACTTGTTTTTTCTTCTTTCCACCATGTTTTCAAGGGTTTCACACGTAATAGCCTAAAAAAAGTAACATCTTATTTTGGGTAGTTTATTGAACTGAGGATGCGATTCTAGATTATTATTAGTTGTAATATTGCTATTATTATTATCTGCATTATGTTATTCCTTTTACTTAAGGACCACCTCTTTATAATTAGGATAAAAATATGAACATTCTTTTATAGAGGGACGACCCAAACAAGAAAATGAATTCAATCTCTGTTCGCCTCATCTTAAGAATGGTTTTCTCAATAGAACATTATTATATAGAAACTCATTCTTTGTATTGAGACGAGGCTTTGTTAACTATTCTGTTCCTACACCGTCTCCTTATTTTGCATACCAATCACCACTATTTTCAATTGTTTTCGAAAAATTCAAATACCACTTTGTCAATTAATGACGAACTTATGCACATCGGCTTTGTTTCAAAAGAGAAATATATCTTTAGTTGTCTCACATTTTTAAATTACAAGAAAAATATTGATATTGTTTAGGTTTGCAAAAGTATATGCGGATATTATACAGGGGTTTTACAGTAATTTTAAAATAAAAAAGCAACAAATCACTGATAAAATATTTAGATATTTTAAAAGAATCAGAGTCGGAATCGTAATAGTTTCGGAATCGGGATTTTTTTTTGAATCGTCTAATCAGTAGCAGGTACACGTATAACGCTTTCAACTGACCAGTCAAATATTTGATCATTAATTGACAGGTAGACCGGGATAAATCCTGCAATTAAATGTAGCAAGTGACGTCGATAGTGACCATAGGGCAACTAAGAAGAGAATGTATTCTGCCCAATTATATCAAAAGCACTTGCATCAAATAAATAGAATTCAAACCTCTATACAGCAAGTAATATGTTTAGGGTATTGTTTTTGCGACTGTGGATTCTTAAATTTGCGTGAATTATTGTATTTTTGATAGTATCGTGGACAGTGGAAGTTGCTTAGTGTTGATAAAGAACGAAAACACGTACATTCATATGAATCAGCATGGTACGATTTTTGACCGGATAATTGTTCCATTGCCAGGAAGTCCCCCAGTTCTAATTCAATTAAAACGCCATGCTTTTCGGAGACACAAGCAGTTACCGGTTACATATATATCCCATAGCAAAAGAAGGCCTTTCTACATGCAGCTTTATTACCAAATGATCATCCAATTAATACTGATCAAGCACAATCCAATTACAATGGTGGGCCAACGTACACCGGGGTGTCAACGTTATTAAACCGACATCATTTTTGTTTATAGAAATCGCGCCAGACAAGGCATGCAACCACTTGATGTAAATAGCTAACAAGAACTAAACAGGATTATCGCAAAGACAGAATATGTGTATTGACCTTAGTCCTGAAAAGACCAATGGTATAGGTAGGAGGAAAATAGTCAGCAGGAAAAGATATCCACCAGCCGGCAGTTCTTGGAAAGAAGCTACTAGAAACATAAATTGTAGTATAATGAAGTATCAAAACAGCGAATCAAAAGAGACCACGAAAGCAACGAGGCTTACAAACCAGTGGAAAGATCAGACGATTCTAAAGAACATGTACAATAATATAATTTAAAGAATAGATTGAGACTAGAAAAATCACGTCTGTGAGAGACAGGGTGCAGAGAAGATGACGGGGTTGGGCCAATCAAATTACAGATACGTATCTGTGCCTCACGCAGACCCCTCAAATGGCACAGAGATTGACAAGCCTAAAATATGATAACAGTAGTCCATACATTGTCGGACTTACAAGACGGAACCACGTTAATGTAAAACAACACCAATAGTGAAAGTGTTGCTATGGAACTGACAGGCTGCTAATTTAGAACACTCATGTTTTCGGTCCACGTCAGTTTTTATTTCAGCACGCTAACACCCAGGTAGTGGAAAGGACTAGCGATTTCCATATCCGTTAATGTAAGCATAAACTGTGTTAGTCAAGTTGTGTGCGGTTACATTAGTCTTAATAAGTGAAATTATATTTCGCTTCTTAAATTTAGTGCACCAGCCACTAGTCTATACCACGTAGACAGGTTGCAATCAAAGAGTCTATAACGTAAAACGTCCCGCACTGTATACAACACTCCCGCCTCTATTCGATCGCCGGAATGTTGCATTCATGTGCTTTTCTAGAAGTAATTCCACGGAGTCTGCTCCAATGAACTGTCTGCACTTATATCTATTCAACGTAAATACACCTGACCGAACCGATTAGCTGCAATAGTCCACCTCTTTAATGTAAAGGTACCCAGATGCCGGAACCGTTTTTACTGGGATAGCTTTTTTAAGTCGATCTGCTTGCTTTTATATGTGTTTCTCTGCCCTCTTTTGCACTGATTGTATCAATATGTAGACATTTAAATATAATGTGAACGAACATCTTGCTGCACAACGCAACACTTATGGTGCCCCTTATAAATCTGGCACTAAACCACATGTGTCCCTTATGTCTCAGTGTCAATATGCATTGTTTGGGGTGAATTAATGTTTTAAAATGTAATTAAATAATAGAAACATTAATTAATCGATGTTTATGTTCATTTTTTTGCAAAATAAACTGATTCGTATTGACACAACACATGATATTTGGTCATATTATTTAGAATAGATATAAGAAGCCAATAGTCAGTATAGCAGATCCGTTTTTTGTACAAAGATATTATTTTTTTTAAAGATTTTAAAACATTTTCAGAATATGTTACTGTAATTAAATGTTTTATTAATTCATAGATTATTTTGTTTTTTTATTTTTTTGTTTTTAATGTTATAAATTTCGATAATTTTTATTTACAAAAACAATAACCATGTTAAAACTATGGAATACCATATGTAAAATAACATATGTCAAAAAAATGTCAAAAACAATATGTCATAAAAAATATGGCAAAAAAATATGTCAAACACAATATGGTAAAAAAATGACAAAAAACATGTGATCAGACAATTGTATTCATGCATTTTTTACTCTTGCCTTTGTATCTTTATTCATAAAATTATAAAACTGTGTGACAATGTAAATACGACTAAGCCTTATTTGTAAAAAAAAAACACGATAAATATTTTAATAATTTATTGAAAACTAAAGTCAATTAAAATAAGAAATACATGATCTGACATTAAAGGATTTTAAAACATTTAAACACCTCTCAGCTTTTTAAAATTTTACTTTTGCTTTAGTATCGTAAATAAAAAAAAACGAACCCATTTGAATCCTGTCCTCTTTTTATTCTTCATCTTCTTTTTTTCTTCTTTTGCTTCCCGTTGTTTTTTTTTACTTCGTGTATGTTTTCCCCTTCTGTGTCGCTGCTGCTACTACTTTCTACTTTTTTCTATCTAAAATTTTTACTATTTTTTACAAAAAATAATTAAGATTAAATACAAAATGAGCGGGGAAAGAACGAAACAAAAGTGAAATTTAAAAGTATCTTGTGCAATGCTAGATGTGTACATAAGTACATAGAACTTAATACTGAATATTTTAAAACCCTCCGTGTATCGTTTATATGAAGTCAAGTGACTGTTCTCCTATTTCCATAATCAACTTTAAATCATAATCAAACGCTATATACCGAAAACTGTTTCGTCGATTATTTTCGACGTAACTTTCTCCGTTTCAAGAGAAAAAAATGTCATTCGATTTTTTGGATTTTCATATTAAGTCTTCTCCCTCGTTTCTGATGTGATTACTGATGTCAAATAAGTTGTTGCAAAAGATAACTCTCTCACTCATAACTACTTGCTATTAAGGAGATACATGTTAATAAATAAGTAATAACAGTAATTAAAATGTTACACAAATCATGAACTATCATATATTTATGCTATCTTCAATATATATTTTTCATTTTGACTTGCTTTTTTCGATTCGTTTATTTATTTTATTTCATTATTTTTCTGTCTATTCTCTCGATATTGTATTCCTTTATATTTTTCACGATTTTATCATTTTTTTTTAAGCTATTTCTTTTGTTTTCTCTTCCTTTCCATCTTCTTTTGTCTTTCATGATTATATCCCTTTTTTTCTTATTCCCGCTTTTCTTCCTTTCTTTTTAATTTATCTTTCTTTACTTCCTTCTTTTATTCAAAATTTTTCTCGTTCTTTTTTGTTTACATAATTTTATATAAAGTCTGCTACCAGATAGTTTGTGCCCCTTCTCTTAGTAACCATTTTTCTTTCATTCAATAATGACCGCAAGCTGCATTCATCACGGCGCACGCGCGAACACGGCCTGACGCAGTCTGCCTTCGAACAAGCAACAACCAAAATGGGATTGTAAGAAAAATGACCCCAGTCCTACACGAAATAAGTGCGACCGTTTGAAGCAGGGTTGGCAGTCTCCCGCTGTGACCCCTCACTGTGCAGGTCCATTTGCACATTCGCTTGACATTCTTTACTGGGAAAAAGGAAAATAATACAATATAAAAAGAAGGTATTTTTTCTCCATTTCTCTCATCTCTTCAACACGCCTTGCTTCGTTAACACTCATCAAGCCAACTTCTCCTCTGCTTAGAGGTTACACTGGGCAAAAACAACAAACAGTCAGACGCAAAGCTGACCCATTCATCAGCACACGTACCGTGCAAGTGTTCGTTGATGGAGAGACATTTAAAAAATCGCACTAATCGCCAACACACACATATTTTTTCCGAACGTATTCAAAACTGTCTTAGACGGAGTTTTTCGTATTATTACAAATTCAATATAAAAAAGGGCCGAGTGAAAACTGTTCGGAACTATTATTTAAATGCAGAATAAATGTAAGTTTGTAAGTACGAGAAAGGATTATTTCATGCCGAATGAGTTGGGAGAGACACGTGTGATAAACGCGCATTTTGGCGTTGAATGCACTCCACCTCAACTCTATTTTCTAAAAACGTGTGGTTAACCTAATTGAATTTACATAGAAATATATCTAACTATATACAGTAAGGGATGTGTATATTTCTTGTATAGTGTGTACAGGATTCACCCATGAATTAATTAACCGGTCAATATTAACGTTTATAACACAACTCCCAAACATAAGGTGTCGAAATGTAAAGAATATTTAGTTTGAGTTTTATACAAAGAAAGTAAAAAGGGGGCGGAAACCCTTTCGCAAAAAATCAGCTACAGCAAAAATTAGACAATACGTATGAGACATCATTTAGTTTATATTCTATAAACATGTCAGTTTCTTAAAAGTATTTTTTACGGTTTTTAGGAGCATAACATGATCACAATATACCATTTAAAAATTCAATTATTTCAGATGTGCACTGAATTCGATGAAATTAAATAAAATTTCATTAATTTCTATTTCTTCTTACAAAGAAAAAAAAGTTGGCGATTACTGCAATTTTAATTTATCAAGCTAATGATAGAGACACACCTTGTGAATGCTAAACTTTTTTCTGACCAACTGTAAAGATTGAGGACATATCGTTTGACTGCGAATATATAAACGGTCATCTTTGAACGCATATACCATGCACTAGATACGGCACATAAAGTGAGCGCGATAGTGCGTGATATAAGCTAAGCTTCTGGCATGGTCTTGCATGAAGGTTGCCTCATGAAAATAAATTCATACAGTATTACTAGACGAATACTAAATATAATCAGATCGTTCTTAGCAAAATAAAAAGTAAGGTCGTCCTTGATGGTCGTAAATAAAAACAACATGAATTCAATACGAGTGTGCCCCAGGGGTCGGTCATTGCACCCTTATTAATCCTGATTTTCATAAAGTACCTCACTGATACAATTGTGCCCGAGATGAGTATGTGTGCTGATACGCCCACGCTCTTTTGTAAAAAAGAAGGGCAAAACAAACGCACATATATCCAAGACAATGCCTGAATCCTTAGAAAATTACCTGAAATCTATAATAGAATTGGAATTCAAATCTATAGGTATATGTAATGCTAGGAAGACAAAGATACTTTTATTTAACAATTATAATAAACTTTTACGACCACCAATTGCCATCGCTAATAGCACCTCATCTGAGAGTTCAACATTCAAACTCCTCGGTGTAACATTCACAGATAAAATAGACTGGCACATATACATAGAATACATAGCCAAGTCTGCTGCAAAGAAAGTGTGCTCGTTCTACTAAGCAAGAAAAGTTATATCACTTGTCAGTATCCTATATATCTACAAGCCCACCATTCATGCATACATAAGTAGTCGGCCATGTCTAGGCTAGTGCACCAACTACTAGTCCCTCCCTTTTAGTAAAGGGTCTAAGCAACATCCTCTACTCTTATACGTGACACACTGCGCTTGTTTGTTAACAAGTCTATCAATTTATATGCTCTGACGAATTTGCTACACCCCCACACAAATACACCCGGCAAGACCGACAATCAGCAACATTCCCCCTTCAGTGTTGATGTGCTAAGATGCTGGAAAGCTTTTTACTCTAATTGCCTCCTTTCTCGAAATGTTTCCTTTTTAATTACCCTCCTATTAATTTCCTGCACGAAGATGTAGAAATGTAAATGTAATCGAAACAAACATCTCGCTGTACAACTTTCCGCTTAACATGCCCCTATAAATCTGACTTCTAATTCACAGGCAACATGTCCATAACATAAAAGGGGTTTTCATGTTAGGGACATTTTGCCGTGTTTTGGGTAGATGCAAGTAAAGAATAACGATACCTTATGCTTATTTTCTTGAATCAAAATGTATGTACTGCACTTTGATCGAAATATGAATGGGATTCTTAACATAAGGTTCAATACCATGATATCTTTATTTTAATCATCGTAAATAGACAGCAGTACAGATGCAAACAGTTCTGTTCGGGTAATTCATTTTACCCGTTCTAAGACGCGTATTGTTCATTAGAAACCTACTTTCCTTACACATTATATCCTGCGATTCAAAGAGAAAGTAAAAGGAGCGTATAGAACCAGATAAATGGGTGATAATAAAATAACATGAAAAAAGTACTCTCCTAAAGAACACGTATGTATATATATATATATATATATATATATATATATATATATATATATATATATATATATATGCGTGTATGTGTGTGTGCATTATTTTACTAAACATATCCGTCTGTGTACAGAATTCACTAAAATGAGTGTCATTTTGGTGAATTCTCAACACTGACGGATTTTTCCTTCAGTGTTATTTATTTTAGGCAAAGGGAGGATTTTTGTTTAATGATGTTTAATAAAAGTCCGGACAACGCATAAACAGCCAACACCTAACTTACTGTTATGTAAGATTTGAAGAAAAAATAAATAGTAAGTCCCAATTCGATTTATTATTTTGTGTTCCTTACAGCTTACAACCTACGCGGCACTCTTCATTGCCCTAAGCTTCTTAAACATATTACTATGTATATTAATATAGGTTATCTTCTGCGATTCATACTTTAATTATTTTTTTCATTTTTCTCTTTCTTTTTTCCTGTCTTCCCCTCCCTTTCCTCATTTATTTTTCTAATGTTCTATGGAGCGTTAAATAAACCGTTGACTTTTAAACAATCACTTTTAAGACTTTTATATGTTGTAATGTTTTATGGAACGTTATATATACCGTTGAATTCTGAACGCTACTTTTCAAACCTGTATCGGCTGTTCTACAGTAGCACATTTCTCAGCGTTCTAACTGCTGAGCGCTTCATGATATTTATTTTTCAGACTTTAGTACTTGTTGCTGTATTCTTTTTTAACTTCCTGTCTTAGTAAAACCTCCTAATAAAAGGTAAAATGAAGATAGATATTTGATTAATATTTAAGTTTCTCATATTTCATTTTCCACGCACACACACATATATATATATATATATATATATATATATATATATATATATATATATATATATATATATATATATTTATATATAAATACAGGGTAGTGCAAAAGTCGCGCATTTGTTTGTTTAGGTGATATAAACTACAACATTTCAAGTGGTTTCTGATAAATAATACATTTACTTGGTAATTTTTTTGCAGTAGGTTTTAAAAGTAATATCCTTTAAATGGGCATCATTTTCGGCCCTACAAAGACGGGCTCTAGTAAGGGCATTTTCCATTACAGTCCTTAGAATAACTGGCTCTAGTTCTTGGAGTCCATGTCTGATATTGTTTGTAAGCTCTTGAATCGTTGTAGGCTTGTTCACATATACTCTTTCCTTAAGATAACCCCAAAGGGAAAGGTCAGAGGCTTTTAAATCCGGTGAACGTGAAGGCCAGTTAAAATCAGAAAATCTGCTAATTAAGCGCTCGCCAAACAATCCCCTTAAGAGCGCCATACTTTGTCGGGCAGTGTGGGCAGTAGCTCCATTTTGTTGGAACCACATTTCTGGGTTGTCCTGAACAGCTACCTTTAAAAAAATCAATCATTTGTTGATATCGTTGTGAAGTTATCGTCACCGCGAAACCTTCTTCGTCTTCAAAGAAAAATGGACCGATCACTCTTTCGGAGGTAACACCACACAATACGGTACATTTTAGTGGGGGTAAGTCACGCTGATGAACGGTTCTTGGATTTTCAATGGCCCATATTCTGCAGTGTTGCTCATTTACGAACCCGTTCAGATGAAAATGGGATTCGTCGCTCATTATCAGCTTATGGATAAACTCATTTTGTTCTCTGGCTAATTGCTGAATGTGAACGGCATAAGCTACGCGTGATTGCAAATCTGTGGGTTGTAATGACTGTACACATTTAATTGTGTATGGAAACAGATGCAATTCACGCAAAATTCTTTGAAGTGACCTTCTGGACATCCCTATCTGAGTGGTTCCTCTTCGAGTTAAGGTGTCTGGAGTTTCAGCAATGCTATCTTCAACGAGTGCTACATTTTCCGCTATCCGTACTGAACTTGGTCTGCCAGATCGTGGAAGATCACTGACTTAACCCTGCTGCCGAAATCGGGCCACAAGACAATCAATTGTGGTCTGACTGGGAGATTGTCTGATATTATAATGCCGACGATAGGCTCTTTGGGTTAAGTTTATTGAACGATGGTTTCCGACGTAAAATTCAATAATTTTGGTTCGGTGTTCAGTACTATATTTTTCACTGATAAATTATCAATGTTGATATATGTAATATTATGAAAAATAAGGAGCAAATTTCATTAAATGTGAAAGTTGTTACTGATTCAAACTAATGCGGGACGTGTGCGTAACCCTGTATATATATATATATATATATATATATATATATATATATATATATATATATATATATATATATATAAATAGATATAAATACATATACATGCATATATATATATATACAAATATATATATATATATGCATATATATTTATATACAAATATATATATATATATAAATATATATATATATATATAAATATATATATATATATATATATTTATATATAAATATATATATATATATATACATATAAATATATATATATATATATAGATATAAATATATATACATGCATATATATATATATACATATAAATATATATATATATATAGATATAAATATATATACATGCATATATATATACAAATATATATATGCATATATATTTATATATAAATATATATATATGAATATATATACACAAATATATATATATATGCATATATATATGCATATATATACATATATATATATATAAATATATAGGCATATATATACATATATATATGCATATATATATAAATAATTATGTGTACATATATATACATAAATATGAGTATACAAATACATATGTATATACATATATATTCACACTATATAGAGGCATATACACAAATATATATGCACCTCTATATATATGCATATACACACATGTATATATGCGCATCAATATATTTGCATATATGCACACATATATATGCACATCTATATATATATGTATGCATATATACGCACATATATACCCATCTATATATATGCATGTATACCCATATACATATATATATAACACATATTTAAATATATATATATATATGCATACATATACATATATACATATATATATACATATATATGCACATATATATATATACATACACACATATACACATATATACATATAGATGCACATTAATATACATATATATATACATTAATATACATGTATATATGTATATAAAATTATATGCATGTATTAACATATATCTATATGCATATATACATATATATGCATATATTATACATATAAATGCATACATATATATATATAAATATAAACACACACATATATATATATATACTTATACATATACACATATATATACACATATATATATACATATACATATATATACACATATATATACATATACGTACCCACACCTATATATATATACATATATACACATACACATATATACATATATATATAAATGTATATATATATATATACATATATATACATATACATATATATACATATAGATTATATATATACATATATATATATATATATATATTATATATACACAAATACATATACATATATATCTACGTATAAATATTATATATACACATATACATATATATATATATACATTAGATATACACATATACATATATATATACATTATATACACATATATATATATATTATATACACATATGCATATACATTATATACACATATACATTATATATACACATATACATATATATATATATATATATATAATATATACACATATACATATATATTATATATTCACATATACATATATATATAAATATATTATATAAACACATATACATATATATATAATATATGCATATATATATTATATACCCATATACATATATTATATATATACACATATCTGCATATATATTATATATACATATGCACATATATATTATATACATTCATATAAGTTATATATATATATATATGTATACACACATATACATATAAATTATTTTTACGCATATTTAAATGTACTTTATATATATAATGCACATTTACATGTGCATTATATATACACATATTTACATGTACATTACATATATATGTATACATATATACATATTCATTATATATATTATATGAGTTAAATCTATTGGTATTCATCTCGTTACATATCGTGGCCGTCTCGGAATTTAAGTTAAGATCATTACTTGTATTCCGGTGTCTCGAATACGCGACCAATATGAATAATCATCTCTTCCCTTACGATCCCCGAAAGGATGAAACGTATACGTATGCAGAGAATAAAAAATATATTATTTGTGGGGGCCTCTTCATGTATGCTGATCACTGTAGTTAGTAGTATTAATACAGCTGTCATCGTAGCTGTAATGCATTGTCCTTAAGCAGTTGTAACACTTTTGACGACGGCAGCCTTTAATAGGTTCAATCCCTCACTGATTTTTCAGGTTATTTATAGTGGTAGTGGGGCAGCATAGCTAACCTATTATTCGCTTTGTGATACAAGCACAAATGTGGCACAAATGTTGTACACATTTGTATTCACATATGGAGAACATTTTCAGGTAGTTAGCTACCTGTGAATTATATCTCCATGCCCAACATATCATAATTCAAAATTGTCGCCATTTTAAATCTACATTTTCGCTTAGCTATGGATGTAAAATTGCTATTGACTCTATTCGGGTGTCTAAATATAAGTGTTGATGGTCAAGTAATCCGATGGTAACACGATGCATTGCGTATTTTTTACCACTTAACTGCTATATTGGAGTTTTAAATGGCCGTTATCTTAAATCTTCATTTTCGATTATCAGTGGGGCTAATGCTGCTTTTCACCTGATTCTGGTGTCTAAATATATGTTGGGGTTGAGCAAGGAATCTAATGATAACAATCTGCATTTTGTATCTTTTAGCAATGAGCCGCAATGTTGGATTGTGTATTGGCCGCAATTTAAAATCTACATTTGCGATTACTTTTGAGCTTAATAGCGCTATTGACTTTATTCTTGTGTTTAAATGTATGATTGGGGAAGGGGTGTGCTCAAGGTATCCAATGGTAACAAGCTGAATTCCGCATCTTTATTAATTTTGCTGCCATATTGAATGACCCGGAAAAGGACCAGTTTAGGCTAAACTATATTTCGGTACAAATGACAGAGAATAAGTTCTAATTGACATTACCATTTCTGGGTCAGATCTTACCTTTTCTGTGTAAAATGTAACTCTACTCCGAGTCATTTTTGATTCAAAATGGAGTTTGACCCCAACTGATACTTTTCCAGGTCTGTAACGGAATTTTTTAGAGTTTAATTGTAGTAGCAGTTTTCATGGCAGTTATGATTACAGAAATGCTACATCTGTCTTTTCAGGTTCATCGTGATGCATGTATGCCTGTAGACTGACAGTGCTGGTTGTTCTTCTGAAAACAGTTCGATAACCATGTCCAAGAGATTCACACTACCTCATGCTGAGCGAACTTCATCAATACAATAACCTCTCAACACTACTGACTGGAGAGTATGCATCATCTGTCAAGAGGACAAGATAGAGACATTGAACCAACCTGAAAAAATCTAAGAGAAAAGACATTGGTAGTGGATACAGTTCACCCTCAGAGTACTTGATCACATTTAATGAACTTGGAGAGCTCGCAGGATCACTCCAATTAGAAATACTTGATGATGGACATGGCATTGAAGCTGCGCATAGTTGCACACGGCGCACAATATCACCATACGTGCAGGCTCCGATAAAAATCACCAAACTCCAAACGCACCAGGGCACATTCACGGTCGAGTACAGAAAAATTTCCAGACACTTGTTGCTTCTGTGGACAACCTGCACGGGTTAATATTCTTCGGAAAGCTGCAACATTCGAAATTGACAGACAGGTATGTGCCTGTACAAAGTTTCTTGTTGATGCAGAACTGATGTGTCGCCTCAGTTGTAGGGGTATGGTTTCGTGGCACGCTCAGTATCACATGCAGTAATCGATAGGACTTTACAACCACGCGTAATCGGGCTAATCAACAGGACCACAAGACTCCGACCAAGCGACAGATATTTCGGCAGTAGTATTTACGTAACTCGTTCTCAACATTTATTTTAAAAAAACAAGACAAGATGAGGAGACAGCACCAGTATTTAAATTGGCTGATCTTCTTAACCTGTTTCAGTAGAGAATAGAACAGCTTGGAGCGCAGCTCGATACGAGAGTCAACTCCACACGACTGAAACAGAGATTTCTATCTCACTTTCCTGACATGCTAACCGACACCGAGGGGAGAGACATATTGATGCCATTTAAAGAAGATTTCGGTGCTGCTCTTGACAAAGCCTGGGAACTGGACAGTGATAGCGATGCAGGCGATCTTGAACGTGCTGCACATATTGTTCACCGTTATATGTTTGGAGAAACCAAGCCCTTCATAGCATTCTGTGAATGATGTCAAGAAGAATATGGGCCATCGTTGCTGCTTGCACTTATCAGCATGACTCTCGAAGGACCGAGCATCAAGGACCAGACGGAAGACACACACCCTGAAGCACTTACCGCAGCACAGATACTGAAGTTCAACAGCGTCAAAGACAAGCGAACTCGTGGCCCCACATCGTCCACCTGTGGCAAGCACAATGTTGTACAAGAGACCCCACTTCCTATAAGTGGACAGCAACAAGACTGGGCTGTGTA
Organism: Sepiola atlantica; assembly: GCA_963556195.1. Taxonomy (NCBI): domain Eukaryota; kingdom Metazoa; phylum Mollusca; class Cephalopoda; order Sepiida; family Sepiolidae; genus Sepiola; species Sepiola atlantica. Next base: position 110,371,986 of record OY744526.1, on the reverse strand, counting down.
CCTTTCTTTCAACAGCTCTCTTGGAATGGTTTGACCAGGATGGCAAGCAACTTGTCATTACTGATGGAGTGGCAGTGCTCGGCAAGCCACTACTACCAGATCTGACTTTAGTCGACCTATGCAACCATGAAGAGACTGAGAGTTGGATGTTGATGCATGCATCTCACACAGCTAAGCACGGACACTATTCAATAGTTATCCGGACTGTAGACCACGACGTTGTGATGCAACCAGAATACAAACTATGGCTGGAATTCGGAACAGCCCCAAGTGTTCGATACCTAGCAGCACATGAAATAGCAGAAGGACTGACACCAGAGAAGGATCGTGCACTGCTAGTGTTCCACGCTCTAACTTTATGTGATCACGTGTCAAGCTTTGATAGGCATGGCAATAAGACCGCATGGGCAGTATTGACAGTACTGCCAGAGTTAACTGAGGCGCTGATGCAGCTGTCTTCCGCAACAAGTGACACACTAAATGAGGCCTGGTGATACCAGATCAGGCTGCCCTGTGGCTCCCTGAGACGAAATTCACCTACATTGACGTTTTTTTTTTTTGTTTTGTTTTTTTTGTTTTTTTTTTGTAAAACCTAATTATGTTCTACAAAACCAAAAACAAAAACAACAGCCCCTCTCCCTTTCTCCCTCCCCTTTTTTATTTTATTTTTCCTACCCTACTCCCGGTCCTGGATATGACCTTAAACTACATCCGATGGTGAGATCCGGCTTACGGATATATAAGAAAATTTAAGGAAATTTAAAGTTACCCAAATATACTTATCCATGTATAAATACAACATTTAATTTCTTAGTTCGATTTTATAAAAAAGGGAGGAAAGGCTAAAAAAGTCTCCCCCCCAATAAAAAAGAATAAAAAGAAAAAACTCCGGCATTAAATGACCACATAGGTTGATATGCCGCAAAACCAACCAATCCAATCCAATCCAAACACCATGAATAAATATTTGAAGATATCAAGAACTTGAAGCATAAAAACTTTTACCAAAATGACTGGATTCGGCATTAAATAACCTGAAAAGGGTTGATATGCCGTAAAACAAAACAACCAAACCAAACACCATGAATAAATATTTGAAGACATAAAGAACTTGAAGCATAAAAACTTTTTACCAAAATGACCGGATTCGGCATTAAATAACCCGAAAATGGTTGCCGTAAAACAAAACAACCAAACCAAACTAAATGAGGTAATGTGCACCATCGAGAGGTTGGTGATTTTGTTGTATGATCGAACAATAAATGCACGGACATTCACAAGACCAGGAGCAAACTCTTCGCAAGGAAGAACAATGTGCAGCTGATCCTTCCAACGACGGCAGCTTTAGAGGAACATGTCAAGAGGGAAGTATATCAAGGTCGAAATGTGTGGGGGCAGATACTGCTACTAGCACCAGAACACCCACCACCAACAAACTGGTGTTTGTCAATGACTTGAGGACAATACACACCATACTGGAACAGGCTATCTGAAGCATCTTACATCTGCATCGAGCTGGTGTCTTGCAACTGCCATAAAGGGTGTGTGAGACGCTGCAAGTGCAAGAAGGTTGGCACACCCCTCTGTGTGTAAAGGAGACTGCACATGAAGATGAATCAACAACATTCATTTACTTGTGGCAGTGCTGAACTGGTTAACACGACACTGTTTATGTACACATATATTCAGTACCGATATATACCTAGCTTCAAATACCAAACCATTGTAAAATGTCAGTACACGCCCAACTATATATATTAGACCATAGCATGCCACAATTTTAACTTAGATATTTAATGACTTAAGACATGTATCAAAAGTATAAAACTCAAAATTAGTAGTTGAAGTAAATTGATATTTTTATTTAGAGTTATACAGGAATAGCTATTTTTGAAAAGCTTACGTTGTTTTGAGTTAATGTTCACACTACTTTTGTGGATATTCAGATGTAACCCCGAATTGATCATTTTGTGATATAGATTGAAGAAATGGAGAAGACTAATCAACCAACTCTCTTATGAAAAATGCCATATCAAACCTAGAACAACACAATATATAATCAATAACTCAAATTGTCCAAACAATTTTTACTTAACAGACTTTGAGTAAAAAGTGGTCTTGTCAAAAATACATGATGATGAATATTCATCTCTCATGAATTAAGTAGAGTACTGTAATTTTCAAAAATGGATATTTTATTTGTCATGTACCATTGAAATATTTGACCCCGAGGTAATCGCACATGTAAAATTCAAGTGGCGGCCATTTCGAAATACAATATGTTGGTTAATTTATAAAGATACCCAATGCAGATTGTAGCCATCGAATTTATTTTCTCCCAAAACATATATTGGGACACCAGAATCGAGTTAATAGCAGCATTAGCCCCAAAGGTAATCGCAAATGTAAGTTTCAAACAACGACCATTTTGAACTCCAATATGGCGGCTAATGAGTACAAAATATGCGATGCACATTGTAACCATTATATTTCTTGCCCCCCCCCCAAAAAAAAAGACATTTACCCACGAGAATCGAGTTAATAGCAGCATTAGACCTAAAGATTTTCGAAAATGTAAATTTCAAATGGAGGGCATTTCGAATTCCAATATGGCGGACATGAAATTGAAAATTCCGAGTGGCTCAATATCTGAAAATGTTCGTCATATATCAATGTACATTGTGCCAAATTTGATGATTGTATCACAAAATGTACAATCCTTTTGAAAGTTCGTGCTAAACCGGCTCACTAAGGTCATATTCAGCAGTAAATACATATTTTTTTACGACTCAAATCGAAAGTATTCTCAAAGGAAAAATAAAATGGAACAAGAACCCCACTGTCTTTACAAACACAAATTTAACCGAAACACTAAATGGACAATTCGAAAAATCAAGAAAACACATTCCGTGTAATTGAATAATGGTTTCTTAAACATACATATACAATTAATTATTCATAATAAATATATTGAATTATTATAAACATACATATTTCTTTCATCCATATGGGATTCTGAGTGTTGAGATAATTGCTCCGCTGGTCGCACACTCCGATCCCTGGGTGCGAGTTACTGTTAACGCAACTCGAACATCTCAGCCGTTGCAGCTGTCGTCACAACTCTCCAGATAGAAGATAAATAAGGTATATTATATATTATCACGCGCACATATAGTACGCTTTTCGTAAAGTGTTCAACAAATTTAATTGTACAGAAACATTTACACACACATATATATATATATATATATATATATATATATATATATATATATATGTGTGTGTGTGTGTGTGTGTATGTATATATAAGTGTCTGTATATATATGTGTTTGTGTGTATGTATATATAAGTATATGTATATATATATATGTATATATATATATATATATGTGTGTATGTGTATATATATATGTGGGTATGCATATATATATATGTATATATATATATATGTGTGTGTGTATGCATATATATATATATATATATATAATATATATATGTATATATATATGTGTATGTATATATACATATATATATAATATATATATATGTATATATATATATGTGTATGTATATATATACATATATATATAATATATATATATGTGTATATATGTATGTGTATATATGTGTGTATGTATATATTATATATATATGTGTGTATATATGTGTGTATGTATACATAATATATATATATATGTATACGTGTGCATATATGGATATGTATATATAATATGTATATATATATATGTGTGTGTGTATATACATATACTATATATATATATGTATATATATATATATATATATATGTGTGTATATATGTATATGTGTATGTATAATATATATACATGTGTATGGGTATATATGTGTGTATGTATGTATAATATATATATATATATGTGTGTGTGTATGTGTCTATGTATATATAATATGTATATATATGTGTCGGTATATATATCATATATATGTGTATGTATATATAATATATATATATATATGTATATATATGTGTGTACATATATATATATGTGTATATATGTATGTGTGCGGATATATATATATATATATACGTGCGTATATGTATATGTATATATATATATGTGTCTATATATATGCGTATATATGTGTATATATATGCGTATATATGCGTGTATATATATATATATATATATATATATAAATATATATATATATAAGGAATAAGGTAACATAAATACGTTTGAAGCATTTAAAGATGCGATATAAATGTTAAAAGAAAAATAAATCGAAACCGATGTTTTTTTTTTCTTTTATAAACTTTCATTTTTTTAGTTTATATTGATACAAATATTTCGCCCATTGAAAAATGGGCCTTTTTAATGTGTCTGTATATCCTGATGTTATCGGATTTGGATTTTCCCGGCTTCTGTTGGTGCAACCGGGCTTAAGGGATCTTCTTGTGGTTTTCCACTTTCAAATATGAGAACGTGAATGCACACGAGATAGGTATAACATTTAGGGTTCATATATTTTTAAGCATCTAATTTAAATTTAATAAGGAATAAGGTAAAATAAATCACTATACACTAAAACAAAAATGAAAGTTTACAAAAGGAAAAAAAGTCGGTTTCGATTTATTTTTCTTTTAAAGCTGATATCGTATCTTTAAATGCTTCAAATGTATTTATTTTACCTTATTCCTTATTAAATTTCAATTAGATGCTTAAAAAATATGAACCCTAAATTGTGTCAGTGGCGATTTGTGTTCGAGGTTCGCGCCCGCTGACCGTTGGGAATTAGTTCCTAGACTGAAGATTGCGTTAGCATGAAACATCGATGTCTCTAGGTATATTTTAAATATTTAATATTTATAAAAAATATTATTGTATATATATATATTTATATATATATATATACATACAGGTGCGATAAACAAATCGCAGATATATAGTTTGTGTAGCACACGACAATTAATCGGTAGTATCACTGATGTCTCTATAGAAGTATTATTCACAGAAATGTTAGCCCCCCTCCCCGTCCCCATTCCCAGGAACTAAGGATATTCTCACTGGATTGAGGATCGACACGCGACTGTAAGGCTGCTTACGACCGTGTTGGTTCTATTGTGTCTCTCACCGACGTCAGCAGGGATTAAATCGCGACATCATCTTCTTCGCTCTCCCAGCAGGGAATTGACACTCATTTTAGATTATAACAAATCTATTAATCCTTTCTTGTCTTTCATTATAAGAAAATCACAGACATACGAGTTGCATTATCCTCTGTTACATGGTTTAACATTAGTATTAACACTTGAGAATAAATGACAAATATTCGGTGAGAATTGAGTAGAATATACCAACCCAAATCAAGCAATGTATATTAAATGCTACTTTTATTCTATTTTATTAACGTACAGTAACCACTGTTTTCAAGATGTGTCGACTCAGTCAGTACGTTTTGCGCTTACAATAGTATTTCAAACTTAATTATTTCTGTAGAGAAAAAGGGAATATAAGAAAGAATGACAGTTTATCAATACAAAATAATTAATTTATATTGACAACTTGTTAAAATAACGCTAAATAAAGTGCTGGAAATGAATGATGAAAGGTTCGTAAAAAATGATAGTTAAAACATTCCAAAAAACTTTTGATTGAAGAAAGGTTATTTTTGCGTCTCAGGAGAAATTGACTACACATGTCTCTTTCGACTGGCGCCGAGAACGTGTAGTTTTACTGCGTGTATGAATGAGATAAGCACGTGGATGTGCGTGTGTATATTAGTGTACCGGTGATGCTAGTGTGAGAGTGTATGCACGAACTTGTGTTTATGCGTTCCTTTTGCAGAATGCATAGTCTCTTGCTATATTTAGTATTTTGTTACTGTATCTTTTATGTGGGTGCTATTTGTTGAGTAAGTGGCCGTTCAGTCTAAATGGACTGACCAAACGTGTTGTATTTGAAAGAAAAAGAAGAATGCGAAAGAAAGCTGTGTGTTTGGGTTTTAGAGTACGCGATGATTTTGGAGATTCACTTTTCTCGCTTCTCTGGTTGACTGAAAGAAACTGCCCTATTTAAGCTTTCGTCCAATCAAATGTCGTCAAGTAATAACAACATTCGTCGTCGTTTCTGTTTCAAGGATTACTTACATACAGACCAAGCAACGGACGGACTAAGCATATAATGGAGTTAGGTGGCCGCATCTAAAAATGCTATTTTAAACTGTTGTGACACAACAATTAATATTAAATCGCTTTCAAAGGTAACTTAAACATGGTGGAATCATTATATCGCTCCATAAATAACCCAACACATGTGACCCTTTACCTGTATGCGATTCACATAGGTCTAAGATGAAGTACCGCTGCTATATGTATGGAGGTAACGCTCGGAGCTCTATTTCTTGCGTTGACAGAGTACAAAATCAACTTCGCAATCTGCTGGGACATAATGTTTTCACATATTCTACAACCCGTTTACTCACGGAAGTGACGTTGCTAATCTTTCTCTATTCTATCGTTATTTTCATGGATGGTGCTAGACGTAGTTTCAATCTTTGGCTAACCTGTGAAATAGTCACAGTAAGATTGCGTCTTTCACCACTACAAAGAAAAATATTCCTTAGGGTACCTAATATCCAACGGAAATTACATGAACAAAGTTTCTCTCAAATAAATTCCGACTTAAACAAACACAATACTACGCGACTGCTTCAAGTCCAATGTTAACATATACTTTGGTCGTACTCTTAAGGAATCTAATTCGTACCATTCAACCCATAGTTTCTGAACCTATCATAGTATTCTTCACAATCTAACTGAGAATCTCATTAATCTTTATCATCGGGTGGTATTTGGCCTTTGTAAGTGTTAATTTGTAAGCGTAACAGACTGACGAAAATTAGAGATAAATATTTGACATGACAGACCAGCAAACATATTGAGCTTCATATACAGATTATAAGGGGCATGTGAAATAATATGTATCTATGCAATCTGCGATTTCCGCAAGGAAAATACAATTTCATATACAAAATCTATTATTTGAACTTAAGCATGACAGCACGATGAAAATAGTATTTCTAACTAAGCAGACATACTGATAATGAAAGAAAAACTTGTATGTATTCAAAGTAACATGCGGCTATTCAATTTTCGTTTTATCCATTAAAATATATTTCAAACTATACTTTGACCTACAGACCGGCGATTTTTATTATATATATATATATATATATATATGATAATAATACGCAAAGTCATTTCATGTTTGGGCGTATGTTATCACTTTTAGCGCACAATTAATAAGATGGCATGATCCGATTATCAGAAATGATCATTAGTGAATTATCTAGTGTTGCTACGGTAAACAATTGCAACTTTGCCCATTTAAAAATTAATTGTTCATAAGATAATATTATGTGATCTCGTAAACTAAAACAGTACGATTTTAAATAAATACATTTACAGAAAGAGACATTCGTTTCATTGGTTTGAAAAATATTTAGCTGACAATTATTTTTACGGTAACAATACAGAATAGTTATTGTTTAAAAATAATTAAATTGCTACAATTTTAAATAAATAATGAAGAGACATATCCGTTTTATTTTTTAAGAATATTTAGTTTAGAGCAACAACTATTTTTTCACGGAAAATAAAAGAGTATGTTCTTCATGATAGTATTGACCCTGAAAGACATTTATTATTTCAAAAGGAATATTATTATGAACTGTAAATCGTACAGATTGATTTAGCAACGACCGTGGAAGTTCCATGGGGGTCTAACTAGTTATCAAATATGAGGTTTACGTTTGGTTCAACCACTTGAGACTAAAACATAATCCCTATGCATTCAGATAAAAATACGAAAAGAAAAAGCTTATGCGAGTTGTACACAAAATGGCGGATTATTAATACAGGCTTTTAAAATAAAACGATCAGAGGCGGGTTTAATGTTAATAAAATGGCTTAATCCTCATTTCGACTAATCTCGCGAAAGTGGGTTCAAGTGTTTTTTTAGTCAAGAGATACGTTTTTGTTTGTCCTATGTGAGATTATTACGTTGCAATTCGATGTTGTTCAGATGTTTATCTGCGTTTGTTCTTGTTTTCTTTTTGGCCCTTTTTTTCTTGCCAGATTATTTTATTTTCTCATATGTTATTTGTTAAGCCGTTTTTGCATTTTTTGTTGCGTTTTAACCTTGTAACTTACTTGCAGAAAACCAAACTGCCGTCATCTTTTATTAAAAAAATACATAAACATTCAGTGATTATCCATACCTTATACGCTGATTGTTCTTGTACGCGACATTGTATGCTCCTTTTAGACTGAGCGTTTATTGCCTGAAATCGAAACTGCTTATGTACACTCTCAGTCGACCAAAGACTGATGGAAGATCGAAGAAGTTTATTCAATTCGATCATTGTTCAAAATCAATAACCAGAGCTTTTGGTGAAGGGATTCATACATATCGATAATAACTGTGTAATCATATTATGTCAGCGAATTTAAGATGTTAATGTTCACACGTTCGTACTTCCCACGAAACAAACTCTTCTTGCTCTCTTACTTTTAGTCATATGACTTTTTAGATTGCGATAAAACATATTTTAGTTCAGATGTGTGTAATACGGGAACAAAGGAACAAGTAAATGTGTATTTGTTTGTGTAACTTTTCTTTAGGGTGTAATACAATTGAACAATACGGTACGCAGACGGGTTATAGGTTCATGTAAGAGAAACACATGAATAAATGAAAGGGGTGAGTGAATGTAGATAAGATGATATTATCTTACTCCTGGAGTTCCTCCATTCATCTAACGTCGGTCCGGTAGAGAACGCAGACCTTACATCTTGTCTGTTTGGGATACAGGCAGGAACTGAAATGTGTATATCGATCACGTGATTTGGCTTTAGCGCGTTAATCTCGTTACATATAGACGCGCACCTGATTAAGAGGCGATGATTATAATGACTCGCCAAGCCGAATCACAACTCTAGTAGATCGACAGAAAATAATTAATTCGTGTAAGCTACTACATCAACCCCTGCTTAGGCTTTTAGCTTATAACAAAATAAACTGTATTGATTGCAGAAGCACATGAGAATACAATTGAAAGAAACATGAAAATAGGTAATTCATGTAAGCTGCTACAACTCCATATCCGTTTGTCTTAAGTCCGACTACTAGTTCAGCAAGTTTATAAAATTTGCCGTGTTATATACGAGTGGGTTTACTCGTCAATATCTTACAATATCATTTCTCAAACGAATTGCATAAAAAAAACTCTTACTACATTCAGCATGTTTTCATAAGAGTAAACATAATATTGAGCTAAACGGTTTTCGAATCGCTCACTTCGGAATCGATTATGTCTATTCAAAGTTCTTTGAATTTATTGTGTTCAATTACGCAGTAATACTTTTAGCACAGGCAAAACCACAGGAAATGTTTATTCGTGATTCAACAGTGAGCGGTGTCCAACTAATCAGATGTAATTAATCAGTTAAAACGTGTATTGTTTCTCGGACAATAACATATAAATTTCCCAGTTCCACCTTATGACTCAAAACTTCGGAAAAATATACCTGTCGGCATCGACCAAAAACGGAAATAGAAAACAAACTGTTAATAGTACTCCGAATTATGCAAAAATAGTTAATTACAAAAAGAAATGTAATAAATAAATTGAAGTTTGTAAATCGTTTAAAAAAATAATTTGGTAAAAACTAGTCCGACAAAACCAATGAAATATCACTTCTTATTTAAATATTTAACACTTAAGTAAAGCAATAAACGAACGCATGAAGTCGACATAAAAGTTCGTATTTCATACAGGATTTGATGAATAAGAATATAAAACGATCTTCATTATGACAGAAAGCTGAAATTAAAAAAAAAGAACGGCTTTTTTGTCAACCCAATACTAAGATGAATTCCATTTCGACATTTCGTAAAATTCCTGATTAATTTTATTCTGAATATTTGTGTTATGTATAACCACTCTTTTTACTAATATTCTTTAAACAAAAAGTAATTAAGAGAAAAGGCAAAACGTGTGGCGCAATGAATGAACCAAATAAGAAGACAACGGTGTAGTAAAAATAGTTTATTATAAATAGCATTAAAGTCAAATATTGATTTATGGTTAAAAAAGGAAGAGAAAAGGCTAACGATAAAAATAACACACACAAAAAAATCAGACCTGGCAGTCAATTGTTAATAACACTATTTGATGTTGTATTATAAACGATCGACTGGCGGGTCTTGTTTGCTTTGCGCGTTTTCCCCTCTCTATATTATATATAGGTTGCGCCAATAATACAAAAACGATCCGTATAAACGAGGTTTGGCTCCAGCGAAGAATTCAAATAAAACTGAGGCATATTTTGAATCCAAGGACAAAAAAGTATCAAATTCTTACAAAAGCGTAGGAATCAGTGTATCACCTTAGAACAAGATTACGTTGATAACTGAATTTCAATTTTGCTAATTTTTTAACTTTCCTTTGCGCAAACAAAGCATATTGCTAGTGAAGCATTGGGGGCTACTAAGAAACAGCTTTATAGGGTTTAAACTGCGTTGGTAATTGGGCAGCAATATATTTGTTCACATTGCATTTAAATGTCTGCATGTGTTTACGGTTAAAGAAACAAGGATGCAGTGAAACCATCCAAAAGGTAACCAGCCCGAGAAAAGAAGCTATGAGAGTAAAACATCTTCTGCCAATTATGTATAGAGGGAAGAGTTTGATGCTAATCGGGTTGGTCAGTGGTATTTATGTATATGGTGAAGTACAATTGAGGAGCACATTATGGACAAATACGTTTAAAACAAGGAAAGGTATTCAACACTGCGGCGATGCAATAAACGGGTGAAGTATTGCAGAGAGTGCGGAATCTATTAAGTTACAAATTCGTGTCCGTCTCCTCTCCAAGAGCTAGAGAGAGGCTAGTGGTTGGTGAACAAGAACAGGTGTTGCAACAATAAACCATGCCCGGTTGAATGTTGGCTTTATAAAAACATACATTACTTGTAGATGTGAATTGTTTTCTAGCCTGATAGAGGGAGTCTACCTCCTTTTCAGCAAACTTGGCAACAACCTCCGCGTACTTATTCCCAGTTATTTTGCCTGAATAAGTCAGTCCGATGAGTTTGAACGTTGAACTCTCGACTACGTTTCTATCGGCCATGACAATCGATTGTTTAAAATGGTTCTTATGCGGTTAACAAAAAGGTAGCATTAAATGTGACCATATATTTTGGCTCCATTTTTTAACGTTTTGTTTGATCACTATGATTCGATCAGTCTGTCTACGAGTGTGTAATTCTTTATAAGTGTCTATATTTCAATAGATCTGCTTTTGTTAATGATTTTCGGGGGCGTGTGTATGTTGGGTAACTCTTTGTATATTTACCATTTGCTATTAATCAAATAGTTATTAAAGTAAAAAAATGCAAGAATATTAGTATTAAAACGAACTTCAAAAACTACTATCCATCTAATATTATAAGGCAGTTCATGTTCGTACGTAATTTATCACTTTTCATCTACATAAAATAATAGTGGTGGTTATTACTCTTTTTTCTAAGGTAAAAGAAATTCCGACTTTACCATTGTAAAATAAATTGTCTCAAAATAACATTATGTAATTCCGTCTACTATAACAGAACACTTTTAATAAATGCATTTCAACATGTGTTACTCATTTTAGTGATTCGATGAATAATTAACTAACAATTATTTTTGCAGTAAAGAAGTCAGACAATATTTTTTGTTTAAAAAATTAAATTGCTATAGGGTTATAGAAAAAGCTAGATTCGGTATTATTTATTTAAAGAATGTGTAGCTGACAATGATAAATAATTTAAACGGAAAAAAAGAAGATAATATTTTTAAAACGTATTGTCCATGACGACGATTTATTATTTCAAAATAAATATCATAAATTATATGAAGTAATGTAAAAAAGCATTGTGAAATTAAATCCACTAGAATAGACTTTGTAAACACATCAGTCATTCTAATATTTGGTTAATAGTTGATAACAGAATAAATAACTGAGTGGCTCTTCGAAATTTCAGAGGAACATTCAAGGGCGTACACTTTTGAATAGAAAGGTACTTTTGGTTTTATACTTCTTAGCAAATGCTTACGTGTTGAGGCTTAAAGATTTCGGAAGCTATGAACATGTTTCAAACAAACAACATTACATTAATAAGATAGGTTTGTTTTAAAAACGACATTTAAGAACAAGGCAAAACAATACTGAAAGTATAAAAAGTTAAGACACAAATGTAGACCATGTTAATTTATGTTAGATCCCCAAAAACACAATTCAAGGGAAACTAAGAGTGTATTGTGCTTGCTTTTACTAAGAATAACCTAGAAATTTAAATTCAGAACTTCCTATTTTCACGAAGTTTTAATAAAAACTGGTAAAAAGAGGCAGACAAAACTACTTTAATTACAAAAATGCTGCCACACAAATGATAAAGCTTACGATTTTGTATCCTCAAAATCTTATGGAGAATACGGCATAATCAGTATTAAAAAGTGCATCTATTACTAGTGGGCGTTTGGTAGTTGTCTGGCTGAAGCCGAAACTATATTATTACTTCTATATCTACAGCCGAAATAGACTATTGTTGTCTTGTAAAGCCTAATTAAAATTACTATATCATTTTGTAATAATGTATCGTTTTATGCTGAATAAATTTAAATGTAATGTATTATCTTTTAAGGCTTAATAACAATAAATATAAGAATATGTTCTGTTGTCATAAGACCATCCTAAATTACCTGTTTCTTTAAACGATAGGGTTATATATGTTCGTTCGTCAATATACTATCATCCCAGGCATTACACCCTCTTTTCTTAGAGAAAATAAGATAATGTAGTATATGTTTTGTTAACATAATACCACCCTCCTAAACATTACCCATTCGTTGTTCGTGGTTTAGTGTCTATGTTGTTGTCAATAGATAATCCTGCTAGGCATTACCTCATCCTTAGTTAGGACAGGGTAATATGTTATCGTTACTCATGATGCCAGTCTCACATCTATCCCCTTCTTGTTTTTTTAAAGAGTGGAAGTGTAATATTTGTTATGTTGTTATTATTACATATTCACAGACATTGCCTCCTTATTTGGGGTGGAGGAACAATGCCCTATATGCTCGTTTAACATACTACAATCCTTCCAGTAAAGGTAATCTATAATCTGTTTCAGAGTCAGTAAACCATTACCCATAGCATTGCATGTTCTTTTGGTATAGTGTAGTATATGGTGTGTTACGAGACAATCATCGCAAGCATAATTTATTTCTTTGGGTTGAGAGTCTAGAGTAGTATATGTGTGCTCTGTCAAATATGCGACGAAAGGAAGCATGTTTGTGTGCTGTAGGTTTTCATCAAGTGTAACTAGCTTTTTCCAAGCTAATCGTGAAACTATTGCGTTAGAAAAAAGTGCATTCGTTCTTTCGAGAGAGACAAACACCCATGTTCATAAATATAACCGAGTTTATGCAATCCATATTCTTTCGATTATGAAACCTTGCGAATGTCTGCGATTTGTATGGTTTTCAAACGGCAATCTTATTCAACTACATTTTTCACTTGGTCACCGTTAATCATCTTTGACCGGCCAGAATCGATCCAACCATTTTTGGAACACCCATTCTGTAACGGAATTCTTCCTATACACATGGCATATATTTATGCAGGTTTCTCTCTTTTTGTTTTTTTAAGTGTAGTAAAAACGCATCAGATGCATGATCTTCCATTTCAGGGCCTGAAATAGAAAAAAAAATATAAGAACTCTTCTGATCGTAGGCTTATTTAACACTGACGTCAAGATACTTGCAACACCAAATACAAGATTTGAGGAATAGGAATATAAAACGATCTTTAGACCGCTGGGAATGTAACATTCACAAAACGACCGATATATTTTGTCCAACTAAATATTTATCATACAGAAATATATTACAATTGATCTACTACAATACAAATACAAGAAACATTAGAAAAAACATTCTTAAACCAGTATTAAAAATTGACATATGTTATGGACTTTTAAAGTTTACGAGAGACATTAGTGAAATAGAAGCGGGGCCGAATCTACAATTGAACTTGTGATGTTGCATTTTCATCGATATATATATATATTACATTCATGAAAATAAATGTTTGGACTGTGCTAATTTTAATTATTTGCGTTTGTTTTTGTTTTAAAAATGATTACCGACTACTTATCAAGGCCAAAAGTCACTAAAATATATGCATTAATGACATGGATTGTTTGTAATTAAATGATGATAAATATTATTAGAGGATTGAACAAATGAATGGAACGAAAAAGTATTATAACTTATTGAAAGGATTTATGACAATTAAAGGCGGGATTTATTACGATTTATGACATTTAAATCTATTTTCTCAAATTCAGTGGAATTTATTACATAACGAAAATAAAATAAATTTTGTTCATAAATTAACAAAAGAATATTCTTAATTTATTTCAATTGAAAAAAAACTACTCAATGTAATTAACCAATAGCCACAAATATGTTTAGCGCATTTGAAAAAAAAATATGATAAAGGTTTTATACAAGGAAAAAAGACATGAAGAATTTATGTTGTCAGTTCTTTCAATAAACAATTTAAAAATCAGGTTAGGATTGTTCATATTGTTTTAAAGCATTAAATGCTTTACATTTAAAATATAACACATTTAGACAAAATGCCTATTTAATATAATATTCAACGAAAATGTGTCAGACTTATTTCACATCTGCAACGAGACTCTAAAATATTAGTATGATGTTGCATCAGTCGCTAAATATGTAATCAGTATATTCGATGTCACGGGCAAGTGTCAACGGTGTGTCGTCTGCCTAATTCAGAGGTCATTATAATGGTTACTAAAACATTCTCTTATGATTCTCTAATGCATTATGATTATTTAGATGCATATATTGTAGGGATTAGTTATACATGGATATGTTATGCCATATTTTGCACTTCGTAACATCAAGTGTTTGTTCTATAAATATATTTTTTTCCAAAAATTGTTTTATACTACTTTATATTATTCCTATGAAACGTGTTTTACTTGATTAAATTTGTTCAAACTAATAAAATCAATAAAGCATTTAAGGGTTGCATCTCTAAAAAAGAGAGCAGACGGGATCATGCGGGGCTTGTTGGGTCGTCAAGTACCTGGCAACTAAGTTTTCCAGACAACATTGTGAGTAGATATAACTTGCTCAGTTTGTGAAAGCCATTTTTCCAGAGAGTACCTCTTCCATCGGAAAGGCTATTCGTTCTCTGCTGACCGCCTCAGGTACTTTCACTAGCTTCTTGCTTCTTGGCCTTTTGGTCAAGATCAAAGTGTAGTATCTGTTCCAATGGATACTACACCCTATCGCCCGGTATCCTCTTGGCATTCGGGTCTTGATTCCGACAGTCTGTGAGTTTGTTATTTGCAGTTTTAGGAGGCCCACCCTCCCAGGTTTTGCCTCCCCTCTTTGGGGTATAGTAAGTTTATCGCTTACTGCCTGAGGCGCCCCTACGGGGCAATGCCGACGGGGCTGCCCAGTCATTTATTGTAGGCCAGAGTGCTTATTTTTTCTGGTGCTGGCTTTCCAAATCCCACTTTCCCGTTGTGGGGGAGATAAATAGCACGCTGAAAGGTTCATTTACGTTTTTTTTTACTCGTCCAAAGTGCCCTTCTATGTGGGAGTTTGTCTTCCCATTTTAACCCTCGAATTAGTGTCAATGATAAAATTCGATTCAACCATAACCGAACGTGTCAATTGCTAGATTACTCTACTATCGTTGTGTATTTTGCTTAGTACCCATTTTCTATCTGCTACATTGTTCAATTTTTAAGTAGCTTTACAAAAGTAAGTTGTTGCATTATCGTATAACGGCTAATGCTAATTACTGTCTTAACCAAGCCCGTCATATTATACTATCCTTAATATTTATTGTTTCATCCTTATCTTTCACTGCTTACTTTCATACTCAAATTACAACATCTTCTTAAACAACACTTAATTATTATTAAAGTATCTCCTACACACATATAGAATCGTCTTAAGTCTTATATGTATTATTTTCAAATAATTCATTTAAATACCTTTCTGCTTATTTCCACGCACACTTTGTATCACCTTTTTTTTTATTAATGACTCTATAATTTTTTCCATGGAACTCATTGAATAGTAGCTTACACAGAAGCAGTCAATTATCCCTAGTTAAAAATGATCCGTGGTGTGCGGTCTCGACCCTTAAACTCCCGGGCGACCTTATTTCATTTATCTAACAAGACTTGATTTATTGCGAGTTCAACTAACTTTAAATCCGTCTCATCCGGCTTTTGTTAACCATGATTAATATCCAGGATGAGAAAAATTTCAAAATAACAATATAGCGATGTTATCCTCATATTGTAATTAATTTGCATGTGTCTATCATTTTATCAAGTCAGCAGACTAATTCCGGAATACTTCCAAATTATCAAGACGAGACGTAAATATTAACCCGTTTTTAAAGGACCTTCAATCGCTTCTTATTTCATCAGTGCCAGACTTAATCTATCGCTACAAGCAGAACAATGCGTCGTTGCTAGGGTGTCACATTTGTCATTGATTTCAAATATTAAGAAAACCCCATAGGTGCATTTAGTAGTGATGTGATTAAAGTGTATAAGAAAGCACAGTGAAACCCGATCCATTTATAAATCCCAGTAGGTAATGGCCTTATCTGAACGCCCCGGTAATAATAAGCTGGGGAGGTGGTACAATTTTACAAGTTGTTTTTCTTTACCTTTTAGATTCAGTTATAAATGTTCTTTTTTTATTGTTAGCGCCGAGTCTTCGAACTGATCACAGGTTACCGCATATATTCATACGCCTGTAGTGCCGCCGATATCTTAACATCAGCAAAGTAGTACATATTTCATTCACTCGGAAAGTGCCACATAGCCTAATAATAATAATCAAAACGCGTACACAAATATATCATTATGTCGTTGCCCAATAAAGCAAGCAAACCTGCATAGGTTATGAATGTGTGTTCGCCATGAAAATCTCATCGGCTTCCAGACTAAAAAAAGGAAGCGTAAATTGGGAGTAAAACGAAATTAACAAAGTGAGTTAGTTTAATTTAATTGATGATATTTAAAGCAATTCAAACAATTATATGTTAGCGGCTGTTCTGTCAGCAATCACAATGATATCAGATTCTATATTCGTTCTCAAATGATGTAACGGAAATAAAATTATTTCAGAATTTAGTTCATGTTATAGTTTTAGTTTTAATGTCATCGCTGTTGAATGTAATGAGTGGAAATAGTAACTTAAAAGAATATTTGATCCGGATAACAATTTAATACAGCTGTTGGTAATTTTTTTTGTAATTAATAATTACAACACAATATGGTTTTGTTAAATAATATTTTTTATCCTTCTGAATAGAGGATTTGTTCTTTTGAAAATAAAATAGGCTTAACGGACTTTACCATGTTGTTATACTATTCTTTATTACACTATTTAAAATAATGAAACGAGTAAACTTTAATTTACAAATGTTTGTTTCAACTTTCACATAACTACGCACACGCACATCTCTCTCTCTCTCTATATATATATATATATATATATATATATATATAAATTATATTAAATTATCTTTAATATTTGCCCTACGTACGACGTCGTTTCAAGCTTATGGCTCTAATCAGCGCAGGGAAATATCAATCCCAGACGGTCATAGATACATCTTTAATTTGTAGGCGTTTCCTTTAGTCCCATTAGGCCACGAGAGATTGCCATGTAGTAACGGAGATATTAAGGGGCGTTTACACTGAAAGCGGCGAGTGTAGACACCTAAACATTCGATACCACTCAACGGCAGGATCTGAGCATTGCACTGCATCTTTTAAGGGGAATGTTTTTTTAATCTTTCCGACAGTGCTCACCTTTCAATTTTCTTTAGAAGGGACTCATAAATAATAATAATAATAATAATAATAATAATACTAATAATAATAATAATAATAATGAATTTCGAATATGCAAAAAAACGGTACAAACACAAACCAGAAACTGTACTAGAAAAGGAAAAACACAAAATCATATGAGATATGAATGTACAAACAGACAAACCCATAACAGCAAGGAGACCGGATATGATAATCAACAAGAAAGAAAAATCCTGCAAAATCGTGGACTTTGCCGTTCCAGCAGACAACAGAGTGATTATCAAAGAGACGGAAAAAAGAAGCTAATATACTGAACTTGCCAGAGAATTGAAAGGAATATGGAACATGAAGAATATCAGTATAACACCAATAATCATAGGAGCACTAGGAACAGTCCCCCAAAACATGGAGAAAAGACTAGGAGAAATAGGAATCAAAGGGATAACTGAGACCATACAAAGGATCGTAATGATCAAAACAGCTACAATCCTGAGAAATGTCCTCGAATGCGGAAACCAACCCACATAAGCAACGAATGGAGAACAAACACATGGAAGCACAAAACAACAAAACCGGGGAAAATACAACCGCACGAGAGAGGTGCAAGCATAGGCTGACGCCACGAAAATTATGGACAGAGGGTCGAAGATGGAAAGCGCAAACCAGACCTCCACTGGAAGAGCGCGGACAGCTCTGGGACCTTGGGGAGGCTTGTTGCCACTCGGGCCCCAGAGAGGACCAATGGCCCTTATCAGCGGGAAATCGTTGGTATGTAGCTGTTGCGATTACCGCAAGGTCATCAGCGGTGATGAACGAAAAGAGGTGGAGCATACTGGAAGTCTGAGGAGACTTGTTGTCACTCAGACTCCAGGGAATACCACAGGTTGTCGACAGTGGGCGATCACTGACGATGACCAGTGTGATAACTCCTAGTGAGTAAATAATAATAATAATAATAATTTATATATATATATATATATATATATGCGTGTGTGTATGTGTGTGTGCGTGGGTATGTGTGTGTGCGTGTGTATGTGTGTGTGTACGGACATAATCAGAGTTAATGTATTTAATACTCAATATAAAAATAAGCATATTACATGATATAATGAGGAAATCAAATACAAATCACAGTATTAGAAAATATTTTGTTTCTTTAATGACGCCAACTTTGTCAAAGTGAATAAAATGCTATTTGTTCATACCTTATACTAAGGCAGATTGGTGTGAATAATAAGGAAGTCAATATGTTGATAGGGGGGTCGAGAATGATGTCTCTTAAGAAATGTTGATCTCCTTATTGTGTTCCCACATTGGTACTTTTTATTTAAATGTATATTATATTTCTTTTTGATAATATATATAATATATATATAGATATATATATATATATAGAGAGAGATATTATATATATATATACATATATATATATATATATATATATATATATATATATATATATGTATGTATTATAGATATATTATAAAGTGGTGAACTAAAAGCGAACTTTTAGGAAAGGTAAAACCTATTGTGAAAAGTATACAGCTCAATATCCAGGATAGAGCAGATAGATATGTAGAAGGATGAAAAGGAATTAAAAAAGCAAAAGTCAAATCGTATTTCTATTCAGTTGCTCAGAGCAAGGTATATTCCGCAAAAGGGCAATTTATAAAAGTTAACATTTTCCTTAAGCCAGACTTTTCAAAGAGCAAAATCCTATCATCAGAGGAAGTCGCTGCGATAGATAAGTTAGCAAAGGCCAAGATTTAAAATTTGAAAAAGTAAAATAAACATTTTAGGGAAAAAACACAAGGCAAAACTCTGCCCGAATGCAAGCAAATGTCCGATTGCAAAAAAGTATAGATATATTATATATATATATATATGTATATATATATATATATATATATATATATATATATATATTATATATATAGATATATTTAATATATATATTATATATAGATATATTTCATATATATATATATATTATATATAGATAGATATATTTAATATATAGATATGTGTATAGATATATTTAATATATATATATATATTATATATATATATATTATATATATAAATATATTTAATATATATATATATTATATATATAGATATATTTAATATATATATATATATATATATTATATATATATAGCTATATTTAATACATATACAATATATATATAATATTTATACATATATATATATATATATATATTACTACTGATCCCTATCAAGTTATACTGTGTCCTGATTATTTCTATCCCTACATCATCATCATCATCATCATCATCATCATCATCATCATCATCATCATCATCATCGTTATCGCCATCATTGTTACCGACGTTGTTGTCGTTATCGTCGTCCTGTCAAACTGAATCAGCACTGTTCGCATTGCAATTCAGTTCTGATTCTTTTTGCTATAGAAACGACCGTCTAATCGTCACCCACGCTAATTATGCATACACTCTTTAGATTGTGTGTGGTGGGGTGCGGACGCCCTATCCCCGCCTCCCAGAGGCGAGTGTCAATGTAGCGACAACGCCCACCCCAACCTACCCAAGCCTACTGCTTTCCAACATTTTCCACTTCATCCAGCTTCTCCTTAAACACATTCGCCTTCAGAAAATCCGGCTACCCTTTTCTCTCTCCACGGGTGGCCAACTTTTCTACACGGGCACGCGTCCCTTTGCAACAATATTCTGCCTCCATCTAATTTGTTTTTCGTTCAGTCATTCCGAAAACTCCGCTAATATGACTACCCTTTCTTCTTCTTCTTCTTCTTGTCCGTTATCTTTGGATGATTCGTGTTCTTTTTTATCCTCTTCGTCGTTTTCCTCATCTTTCTTTCCTTTTCTTTCAGAACCCTATCCCTCCATTTTTCGTTAATTATTTCTTCTTTCGTTTTTCATTTCATGTTTTTGTGTACTTCTACTATATATATATATATATATATATATATATATATATATATATATATATATATATATATACTCACTCTTCTCGCTTTTTTCCCTCTCTGTAACTCTCTCTCCTTCTCTCTATCTATCTCACTCTCTCTCCATTTCTCTTTCTCTTTCTGTATATATATATATATATATATATATATATATGTATATATATAGATATATATTATTATTATTATTATTATTTTATGTAACAACATGAAATGTTATATGGAAATATGATATTGTATCTTTCGATGTTCAGTATTTACTTTAACAGTGCTCAATACGTGAGTAGGGAATCGTCAGGCTAAAATGGATGTACACATACTTTCAAATTAGATCAAATAGAACACTCATTTTGATTAAACCACAAAGAGCAATCGTTAACATTCAAATACCAGTAGCTGAAAGTGCAGCAGAATAGCGTTTAAGGTGTATATATATATATATGGAGAGAGAGAGAGAGAGAGAGAGAGAGAGAGAGAGACAGGGAAACATCTTTCTCATTCTTTATTTAAAGTATTCGTTTACCTTTCCAACGTTGAGTTAGTTTACCTGTCAGTTGGGAGTTTTCTATCTTATAGTATATTTGTGTTGTTGTACCTTGGTCTCACTAGATTCCATGACAATAATTCCTCTAGTCTGGTGGAGTAAACAGCTACGGTTACATCATTAGAAGAACGTGCACTATTCCTCGTAGATACCAGTGTATAGTCGTGTTGAGGGTATCTTATTGAAGCTTGGAAAATTATGTTATTTTTAATATTTTGTCGTGTGTGTAGGGTGATGTGTACTCATATTTGCTTGTCTTGACAAACCCTCATACATAGCGACCGAAAAGAGCCGATGGCGAAGTCTAATAGGTAAGTAACACTCCCGTGATTTACTATCGTTTTCATTTTACTTCAGTCGAAGTTCTCAGAAATAAAGAGGCACTTGATCTCTATATGGGAGTTATAGATATTCGAATATTCCATTAACGTTTAGCTTTGCCTGTCAAACTTTGAGTTAGTAAATAATTTAAACATTTATGTTTCTCTTCCCAATTGAGCAGGTTAGTATATCATAGTGTATCACAGTTGTTGTCTTTTGGTTTTACCGGATTACAGGACAATAATTAATCTAGTTTAGTGGAATATCCTGTTGAGTGTTGTTACTTGGATTAACATTACTAGGATAGCATGCACTATTCCCTGTATGGGTCAGTGTATAGCCATTTCGAGGGGATATTATTAGGGCTTCGAATGCTATATCATTTTGAGTATTTGGTTAGGGGGTACTTGTAGGGTAAGGTATCCGTATGTCAGGTTGTCCTGAACCCCCTGTGCAGAGAGACCTACCACACTTGAGGAATGTGTCTATTAGGTAAGTGTTTGTATTTGTGACTTTGTAAAGCATTCTTCACATAATGCTCAGAATACAGTGCATGCAAAAAATGGTATAGTGTGTAACAGCTGTTTCAAGGCAGTATTTATTATCAGTCTACAATAAACGATAAATAATGTAAACACTGGCGTATCTTCAGAAATACATGTTCGTAGTTGTCCAGCAAAAAATACGACCGATAAAAATGTTCAAAAAAGTTGAAAATTGCAATTAACTGTAACACTTTATTAAGCTAATTACGTTATATGGGACTTTTATCTTTTGAACCAACATTATCTATAGCAAATAAGTTGTAATTTGGTAACACTTTGATTTAATTAATTAGTGGTTGGCAAAATAGTACCGTCATAATTTAACCTAATTATTAATTATTTGGGCATTAAATGATTAATTGAACCAACATCTTATAAAACTAGA
The DNA here is from genome assembly GCA_963556195.1 of Sepiola atlantica. Taxonomy (NCBI): domain Eukaryota; kingdom Metazoa; phylum Mollusca; class Cephalopoda; order Sepiida; family Sepiolidae; genus Sepiola; species Sepiola atlantica. Next base: position 110,349,254 of record OY744526.1, on the reverse strand, counting down.
AATAATTTAGTTCATACAATGGTGTTTAAATAGCAGACTTCATGAAAGCTGAAAAGTTCAAGATAACCGCTTCTTTTTATCTTTTTCCAACTAATATATTTTGCATTATGATATAACTAATCTCTATTATTCATACAATTTTTTTCTTCGTCTATGTTCAACTAGTCCTGTGTCTTCTTCTGTAACATACTTTTATTCAACAACGTTTTATCGCCTGCTCAACACTTGCTTGCCAGTTTTGTGTTTGCTCTAATCAAACTGTTTTTTTTTCATGTCTATATTTAACTCGCTGATTGATGTTGTTTTTTGTTTACTTACTATATCTTTACTTCTATATCTTCTTATGTTGATTTTTCTCACGATTATTGTTTATTCTACTTATTCGTTTTCCTTTTCTTTTTCTTTTACGTCTTTGGCCTTTTGGCCAAGATACAAGTGTAGTGTCTGTTCCGATGGATACTTTGTCCTGTTCAATTCTATGAGGTTCACCCTCCCAGGCTTTGCCTTCTCACCCTTTGAGAAGGGGTTAGTTTATTGCTATTCGCTTGAAGCGCCCCTACCGTCGGGGCTGCCCAGGCATGTTTTCTAGGCCAGAGTGCTCTGTCTTCTTGAAGTCGCTGGGTTTTCAAATCCCACTTTCCCGACCTTGTGTCACATCTTACCGCTGTGGGAGGAAGATGAATTCATCCTATGGTGTTCTGTTTGTTATTATTAAGTATCAGTTTTCTTTTTCTAATTGTGTCAACTTCCTCCTTCTCTTGTCTGTATGCTTTATCTTCTCGGTGTTTTTTGTTAGTTATTAAAAAAATATTTTTCTTTCTTCTTTTTTCGATTTCTTTTTCTGCGCATCATGCATATTTTTCTCTATCATCTTCTAATGTTACTGCTGCATTTTTGTTCCTTTTTGGTAAAATTAGGTATCTTCTTAGTATTATTATTATTATTATTATTATTATTATTATCATTATTATTATTATTATTATTATTATACGCTCAGTCATTTCATGTTTGTACTATGTTATCACCTTTCACACACATTCACACTCTATATGATAATACGCTAATGCTTTTTAATGTTCGTATGTACGTTATCACCATTCAAACACATTTAAATTATATCTAATAATACGGTAAGGCATCTCATGTGTGTACGTACGTTATCACCATTCACCCACATTCACAATCTATATAATAATACGCTAAGGCAGTTCATGTTCGTACTACGTTAACACCTTTCACACGCATTTAAAATAAATATAATACTAGTCTAAATCATGTTATGTTCGTACGTAGGTTATCATCTTTCAAACACATTTAGCATCTTTATAATAATACCCTGAGAAAGTTCATGTTCGTACGACCCTATCACCTTTCACAGACGTTACACAAAAAAGATCGCCCTGTTGGCGATTAATCTGAAGTCGCGAAAGTAAACAATTAACTTTCTCTATTTTAAAATGATGTGTTTAAAAATCGAATGATATCGTCTTGCCGACTAAAATAGTACGATTCTGAATAAATACATTTAATAAAGTGATATTTGTTTTCTTGATTTGAATAATATTATTCCGGCAATTATTTATGTTTCATATTATTTGTTTTAAAGAATTGAATTGCTACAATTTTAAATAAACCTACAAGATACATATTCGCCAAATTTATTTAAAGAATAATACGTTGGCAATAATCATTACTTTTACGGAAGAGGAAAAATATTTGTGTGTAATAGATTTATTATTTTAAAACGAATATTATTATAAACAATACATTATTAAGATTTGTGTAGAAAACACCGGGTAAATTTTACGGTTTCCGATAGTGATTATTCTTATTCGTCTTCTTTCATAGCTTCTTTGTCTTATTCTCATTGTATGTCCTTCTCCTTTTTTTCTTCCTTTTATTTTTTTTTTCATTTGTATGCATTTTCTTTTTTCGTTTTTACTCTTCATGCCCGTCTTTTTCTCCGTTCTTATTCTTGTTATTGAGTATTTATTTACTCCTCTCCAGGAGTAAGGCACAAGGACAGTTTTATCTTACTCCCACCAGTAAGATGTGACCCAAGGTCGGGTCGGGAAAGTGGGGTTTGAAAAGCCAGCGCCCGAGAGGTGAGCACTCTGGCCCGGGTAGAGGCGCCTCAGGCAGTAAGCAATAAACTTACTCCTCCCCAAAGAGGGGAGGCAAAGCCTGGGAGGGTGGACCTCCTAGAACTGCACAGGACCGACCAATAGACTGGCGTAAATCAAGCCCCGAAGGCCAAGACAATACCAGTTTATGGGGTGTAGTATCCATCGGAAGAGATACTACACTTTGATCTTAGCCAAAAGGACAATTCTTGTTGAGTATTGATTTACTCTTCTCCATGAGTTAGGCACAAGGTCAGTTTTTATCTTACTCACACCAGTAAGATGTGACCCAAAGTCGGGTCGGAAAAGTGGGGTTTAAAAATTGCCTGGGCAGCCCCGTTGGCATTCCCCGGTAGGGGCGCCGCAGGCAGTAAGCAATAAACTTACCCATCCCCAAAGAGGAGAGGCAAAACCAGGGAGGGTGGACCTCCTAGAACTGCACAGGACAGACCCATAGACCGGCGTAAATCAAGCCCCGAAGGCCAAGACAATACCAGTTTATGGGGTGTAGTATCCATCGGAACAGATACTACACTTTGATCTTAGCCAAAAGGTCAATTCTTGTTATTGAGTATCTTTTACTGTATTACTCGTTTTCTACTGCTGCTTTCTTTTTTCTTTCATTTTCCTCTCGTGTACTTACTTTTACTTCCTCTTCTTATTATCATGATGTATCTTCTTCTCTTTCTTTCTTTCTTTTTCTTCTACTTCGCTTACTATTTCTTCTCTTCATATTTCTCATTTTTTCGCTCATGCTGTTACAACTTCTATAATATCTTATTAGCAAAATAGTCTACTTCTGGGTGCATATTTTCGCTAATATCTGTAAGGAACGGACATATGCTATCTCATAAAGAAGAAGTAATGCCTGGCAGGATGGTCTCATGACAAACAATCATGTGCTATACTGTTTCTCAAAAACGAGTGGCTATACCTTTGAAGATAGTTCGATAAATATAAATCAGATACTACACCCCCCCCCTCAAAAAAGTAAAGTTAGTAATATCTGTAAGGATAGTTTAAATACAACAGAACAACTACTTAATTACCTTACCTAAATTGAGGCTAGTCTGAAATATTACAGTTAACTCAATTGATAATTAAAAGATAATCAAGGGAGGCGCGATAGCGCTCTTACCCCTTAATAAACTTCAAAAACGACCTATGCTAGAAATCTTATTTCTTTGATCAGTCATAACTCAAAAACCAATAAACCAAATTATTTAAAACTTTGCACAAAATTTTCATTTGATAGGTTCTATAAGTGTGTCGAATTTCAGCATCATTAGTCAAGGCAACCCAGAGATTCAGAAAGGTCAGGAGTGATGTTGTGTTATCCGTGTGTACGTACGTACGTGCGTACGTACGTGTGTGCCACCCTGTATCTCATCAACTATTTGATGGGTTCAGCTGATTTTTAGCAGGGATAAAGGTTCTAGGGTCTAGTTGATGGCATTTTAATTTCAGTTTACCATATACCTTAGTTTTCCAGAAAATTCAAAAAATCTTCAAAATTACCATTGTCTCAAGACAATGGTAATTTTGAAGATTGAAGGCATAGCCTTTATAAAAGTAGTGACATTCCATGAAAAATGCCAGTATACTGAAATCATATGCCCTTAATAGGGTTAAGATGAAACTTCATATACACTAAATGTACAAAAGCAAGGAAATTCCCAAATGTTTACACTTTTATTGTCATTAAGGGTATGACTACATATCAACCAAGCCATTTCATTATCACATCACTACAGTATAAATCTCTATGCCCGAGTGGATGAAGTGTGTGAGGTGCGCTGAAGAAAAATTCCTACCAGTAAAATACATAGCGCTGTTGTGCTCGGATACCCTTAATGACAATAAAAGTGTAAACATTTGGGAATTTCCTTGCTTTTGTACATTTAGTGTATATCAATTTTCATCTTAACCCTATTAATGATTTTAGTATACTGGCATTTTTCATGGAATAATAGTATAGTTTCAGTTTCAGACAGCCACATAGTAAACCTCGAGTCGAAATCGATATTGTGATTATTAAGTTTTATACTATTTCATCTCTGCAAAATAATTTCCTTTTTAATAGTCGTCCACTTCATCGTTTTCTTCTTCTTCCAATCTACATCCGTCATAAATCACTAGATCGGGATAATTATCGTATTCTGCTTATTCGTGCTCGTCACATTTTCATTCAATATTACTCTCTTCGTCGTATTACTTTTCTCTCTCTTTTCTTTTATCACCATAAAACGTATCATCGGTGTTTTGCTTGGTTTTATTCTTTCTTTTTCTCTTTATTTTTCTTGCGTCTTCTTCGTCTCCATGTTTGACTCCTCCTCTATCTCTCTATCTCCCTCTCTCTCTCTCTCTCTCTCTCTTTCTCTCTCTCTCTCTTTGACAATGGTTTTCTTTTTAGTATTCGTTTACTTTTCGTCTCTTTCTTCCCCTAATCTCTATACGCCATTAATTAATCCATCATAATTATTGTATTCTTGTTCTTGTTCTTCTTGCTCCTAGTCCCCTGTTCGTTCATGATCTCTCTCTTTTATCTCCATTATATTGTTTGTCTCTTTGTGTTCCTATTCTTACCATTTGGTTCTATCAGATAAGTCCGTCGGAAGATACCGGCTCCCTTAACAAAAATGCACCAAACATAAATGTTATTGTTTTTTTTTTCTTCTTTTCTTTTGCTAAACGCATCATGTTCTGCAATGTCAAACACAAACACACCATGTTTGCTCTAAGAGGCAGCCTGACCAAGCGCCATGAATAAATACTTGAACATGTGGGGGAATGACCGAATTCAGCATTACATAACCCGAAAAATGTTGATATGTCGTAAAACATTAAAAAAATAAACATATCCATAAATATTTCAAGATATAAAGAACTTGACGTGTAAACACGTTACTAAAATAACCGGATTCGGCATAACATTACTCGACAATGGTTGATATGCCGTAAAACAAAACATTCACACAACCTATTCTCACCATCAAACGTTTCCTCGGTGTTTTGGTTGCCCTTATTCTTTTATTCTTTTTATACTGTTTTTTTTTATTTTCTCATGTCTTATTCGTCTTCATTTTTGTTTGTTTTCGTTGTCTTCCCTTTCTCTTTCGGATGTTTCTTCGCTCTTTTCTTTTTCATCATAATATTCTTCCTCATATGTCTTTCTCTTCTATCTTTCTGTTTATCCTTCGCCTTTTTGTTTGTTCACTTATCAAGCCTTCGCATTCTAGCTTTCTCCGCATAAAAAAGTACCTCGAAGAACAAGATACCGCTCGAGGACATCGAACGAACGATTGCGCAGAGATCGCCACTAAACAATGGCGCGTATTTCAATGCTAACGCCGACGACACAAACAGGGTGTCACAGAAGACAATCGCAGATGACCCCAGGATGCAGTGGTTGGCGTCTCACCCCTGCAACCCATCGTACAATCGATTTTTAGGCTTTGTAACAATATAAAAAGGACAATTTTCCTTTAACAGTCCAGATTACGTACGCAAAACGTCTTATTTTCTAACCTTTTTTAACGTATGTCTCCTGAGGACTTCTTGCTTTGTCATAATTTGTATTGTTTTCTGTCCCTCAATTGTATATGTGTTTGCTCATTTTTGCCTTCCCTTATCCGACTTTTAAAAGGAAACTGAATATGAGTTAAAGGTTCAGGCAAAAAAAGGTCTTCAGGATGTGTTTTTCTTTGGACTGTCACTGCCGTATGTCAAGCACTGTTCACTGACATCCGGTATTCTGTATTTAAATAATTTAAAAAAGAAAACGACGGAAATATTGACCGGCTCCGGCTTTATGTTGTCGCTGAACCCTTAACACCGAGTACAATTTAACTGCTACCGATGTCTGGGTATTGACCCGGGCTTTGACATACCTTCAAGGTGAGACATTCATCAGCAAGGTTCGAGATGCAGGAACAATAGTTAAACCAAGAGAAAGGTCTCCAAGCTCACGTGAAACGAGAAGGTACTTGACACTGCCTTTAGACTGTTACGTGCTTTTTTACGCAATAACTGCTGGGCCTTGTTAATAAACGAGACTATCGGATCAGGCTATGGTGTTAGTTGTCTTCTTACCCGTGGAAGAGACGGGAAAAGATATGGGATGCTTCCTTTGCTTGCCAAACGCAAGTATTTATATTTGGTTGACTTTTGGACTGCTTTCCTTAAAGCATACGGGGCACAGACTATGTAGAAAGCTATTAAAAATAATTTTTAAAAAACATGGCTGCTGGAAACAGTAGAAAAATGGTTGTCTTAAATGGAATATCCATAAACTTATCCAATTAAAAGTGAAAGGTGCATCATTATCCAACAAATTACTCTCCGTTTTGGTTAAAACTAAAGTGTAGTATCTGTTATACCATACTTCGACTGTTTCACCGGTGAGAAGAACTCCTTTTATACTGAAATTTATTTTTATTTTTGTCCGTTTTTTGACATAGTACATCCTAAACAAAGACGTAATAGGTTAGTGATAATTAGGGTGAACGTTTTAGGGGGGGGGGGGGCATTACAAATTTAGAGATCAGCAATGAGATGAGTGTTCACCTTGTTTAAAATTTATGCATGTCAGTACAGTCGGGGAAACAGGGCAGAATGCCTATTTGGGGAACTTGACATTAATAAAAAACGATATTGTGCGTCTCCCCTCATGGGAAAATAACTAAATAGTTACTGTCGCCGTTTATTGAATCGGCTATGTAGCGTTTAATGCTGACGTATCTATCCTTGCTAATTTCGTACTAATGCCGATAGGAATAGTATCACGTTTCAATTAATTTCAACCTATAAGCTGCCTAATCACGCATGTCGATCTAACAGGATACAATTAATAGATGACAATGTGTATAACGATTCTACATGTTATGACTAAAAATATATTGGTATGCTCTGGGTTTAAACAAATCTCCCTCCTAACTAAGATTTAACAACGCGTTCATGTTAGATTATCACCATAAAATAATGTTGAGCTTTGTCAGTGCTTAATGAGTGAATGTATCATAATGCTATCAATAGGTTAATACGGATAGTTGAAGCATTAGAATAAACATATTATACATGACTTGCAAGCAAAGTCTTACTTTCGTCTTGGCTCGGAGTAACTATTCACTGCTCAGTCTCAGTAGGCGTTTCTCCAAGGCAATTACCCTCTTTTAAAAAAATGCGCTAACCCCTATGTCCTATCCTTTACGGGAGGCCAGTTTATTACTGAGCGCCTTAGGCGTACTCAGCTGGAAATTCCAACGGATACATTCATGGCAATGTTTTCACCCGATCCAAGTGTGTACTTTGTTGGTAGAATAAGATGTTCTTCTTTTTCTTCTTCTTCTGTTTCTTCTTATTCTTCTTCTTTTTCTTCTTTGCATGTTTTTGAAACATGAGATAATACCACCGTTTAACCCTTTTCTATCATTATTATACTCTGCTAGATCGTTCAAGCTGCACTATTTGGGAAGTCGAAGGCAGAAAAGGCAGTGGTGCATCGTATGGTCCTCCTTTCCGGTTTCAATGCCCACTGTGGGTATTTTCAACTTTAAACTAACATCCCACTCTCACTTTCGTGGTCCAACACATATATACCGGGATTTTTTAGTTGAACTATCGATTGCAAAATTACCTCGCTCACATAGAAACACGTGTTGTCTATCCTTAAAGTGGTTTCTGTATTATTTCCTCTGTTAAACTTGATACTCAGGTTATACACAAATAGTAGAGGTCATAACCAGAGCCGTGGCTATAGAAATCCACTTGCTTGAAAATTAAAAGAATCTGTTCTTTATTTACTATAATTTTGTCCAGTAGTTTTTTTACTATAAATTATTATTATTAGAAGTCGTAGTATTATTGTTATTGGTATTTTTATATGTATTGTTATTGTTATTATTATGGTCGTCTCCAGATTAGGACACAAGCTAATATGGAATCCGTCTTTAGGCTTAGAGTCGGGGACAAGGTTAGAGCTAGCACTAGACTCAGGGTTACGGTTAAGGTTAAAGTAAGCTCAGGTCCTTATATGAATTATTATTATTATTATTATTATTATTATTATTATTATTATTATTATTATTTTTTTTTTTTTATTATCTACTCACAAGAAGTTCTCACACAATCAGTATTCAGTGATGGCTCACTGATAATCATTTCCAGTCCTCTCCACCTGTTTTGATTACTACTGCAAATGAATTTGCATTATCACAACAGACGCTTACCATTGATTCTCTTTGATAACGATCATTGGCCTTTTCTGGGAGTTGGATGGTACTAATCCTCCCAAATATCCCAGTTCTCTCCGCACTCTTCCAACGGAGGTCAGGTTTGTGCTATCCCTCCTCAGTCTTTCCATCCTCCTTGACCCATCACGATTGTGTTGTGTGGTATCAGCCAGGCTGGTGTCATCGCTGTTGTGGAGGGTAGGGGTAGTTTATGACATTTTTTGCAGTTTCCGTTCCTTGAGATCTTCTGGTGCTCTTTATGGGAGTTTGTGTTCTTCCTATTGCACCGTGCATGTGATTGGTTAGTATTCGTAGCTTATGTGGAAAGGTTTCCGCATTCGAGAATTGTCCTTAAGATGCCAGCTGTGTTCATCATTGCCGTCCATTGTATGATCTCAGTCTTCCCTTTGATTCCAATTTCTACCAGCCTTTTTCCAGATTCTTCGTCGCTGTTCCTAGTGCTTCTACAATTATTGGTATTATATTTACTTTCTTCATACACCATATCCTTTTCAATTGTCTTTCAAGTTCCGTGAATTGGCTTCGTTTTTCTGTCTCCTTGGTCTTTACCCTGCTCCTTGGTCTACCTTGTGGTCAGCTTGGACGGCTAAATCTACGATTTGAAAGGATTTCTATTTCTTGTTAGCTATTATGACATCTAATCTCCTTGCTTGTATATGTTTATGTTTGTACCTTCATATTCCATAGGATTTCGTGTTTTTCCTTTTCGACTAATGTCTCTGGTTACTGTTTGTACCATGTGTTAGCATGTTCGAAATGCATTTTTTGTGTAGCTCCCAATGAACTGCATTCCCCACGTAGCCATGCATAATGTTGTATTCTTGTTGAGCCGGTATTAGGTACTCACTTATCATGTGATTTACTGGTTCGTCTCTTTCTCCGCACAATCTGCATTTACTGTTTTTCTGGGTTTTATGTATTTTAACTTTAATGTAGTAGGCTTTAATAGCATTGTTTTGTGCAGTCAGTAGAGATTATGTTTCTCTTATCTCAGCTATGCCCGACTATTTTTGTGCGTCTCTTCTCTTGTCATTCTTATGAAACGCCCATGTAGTTGTTTTTTTCACAGTTTTTTTTCTAGTCTGTGTGCGTCCGGTTTCAGTGCATTCTGAGTTGTTCGTTGAGATAGTGTCTCTTGCTGCGGTGATCAGCTTTTCTGTCTTCTGGTTTATTTATTTTTCCAGCTTTTTTAGTGTCGTCCACACAGTCTTCTATACTTAGCAGCCGCCTTCCCCCTTCGTTTCTCTTCACGTAGAGTCTGTTGTTATCGTCTTTTGGATGTAGTGCGTTGTGAATGGTCATTTTTACTTCTTTAAGTATCTTTTGATCAATGTATAACATACCATGCGCCCACCTTTTTCCTTTCCATCATATTTTTTGTTCCTCGGGAAGTAGCCCACGTCTGTTCAGGGTATGATATATTTGCTTTGTCAGTTGTGCTGTTAGGATTTTCTACATTGATTGTAAGCATGTTATTGGTCTGTAATTGCTCGGGTAATTCCTCTCAGTTTCTGTGCTAGTCTTTCATGTAGGGTCATGCATGTTTTGAACCAGTACGCATGTATTCCATCGTGGCCTGGTGCTTTACTGTCTGTCATTTTCTTTTGTGGTGTCTTAATATTTTCTGAATTAATTTCTGTTCAGTTCTTATCTTCAATTTCTTGCAATGTATCTTTCATGTTTTACAGCCATTTAGCATTTTTATTGTGATCTTTCCCCATGTATTGCTCTAGAAATGTGTTGTTTATGTCGGGTCCAGTTGTTCTGTCTTTCTTTCTCCGTTTATGTTTTGTAAAACTGGCTTTCATTGTTTTGAAAGGTCCTGTTCTGTTTGTACTGTCCCGATTTGTATTTATATCGTATCAATCTTCTTCTGTTGCTGCTATCTTTTGTTTTAGTTCTTCATGTTTCTTATTTAGTATTTCCTAGTGATTCAGATCTCTGCTCTTCCATCGTTTGCTGTTCTCCTTCATCCGGTTTACGGCTTTACCTACTTTTTGAGTTTTGTGATCTGGGTTTCCAGTCTGATCTTCCATCAATATTTCGTTTGTTTATTCTTTTGGCAAGTCTTTTTTTTCTCTTTTTAATTTCATACTTACTGATTTTTCCGTCGCATATATAAAGTTGTTTATCACTGTGATAGTGTATGTTGGGATGTATGCGAGTAACCTCTTTACTTTCTCTGTTTCAACTTTTAACTTCTTCCAATCTTCGTGCCTTAGATATAGGAAAGTAGTTTTGGTCTTGGACATTACTTGTTTGATGTTTTCCACTTCTCTTGCTTCTTCTTCAGTGAGTTGTATGGATTTGTAGTCTTCGTCCTCTTCAGTTTCTGTGTTTATATTTTGCCCGTCTTCTTCTAGGGAATGTTCCTAAGGTAGTGTGTCTTGATCTGTTACCCCATTTATCTTGTATTTGATTCCTAATTATTACATCTTCGAGAACCACCCTCTATTAAGTATTTGTCTTGTTTGATCTGCTATCCTTTGTACCGTTATGTGGTAGTCAGTAAAAATCTCCCATAGAACTGTCATACGTTTCTCGGTATCCTCTTTCTGTGGGGGAGCGGCTTTTGTAGTAGCCTTCTATTACTAGTATGTTCTATTTTGTTGTATATTTCTTTAAATGGCTGTTTGGTTTGTTCTTTTTATTCCTGCTTGCTTGTGTTTGGTCCGTGTCCATGTCATACCTGAAATTTGATGAGTTTCCTACCTGTTTTTTGTCCGTAAGCTTGTTCCTGAAATTAAAGGAGCCAACATTCGCAGAATGTGGACCAGACCTCCAATGATTGCCATCCAGGGAGCACCTGTTACACATGACACTCATATATTTCTGCTGAGTCCCACGGCGTTTATTTGTATTTGTAGACATGTGTCATGGGTTGCTGTTTGTGGCAACACCAGAACCAGGCTTAGTTGTCCTGTGATCCAGTCAATGGTATAGTGTTTCTCTCATTTTCATGAATTTCAAGGTGCACTATCACACATAAATAGTTACACATTTACGAAGAAGAAAAATAGAAAGAATCAAAACTAAATAACTAAATAAATAAATTATATATACATACATTTTTCAGTATTGACATGGACTCAATACTGCTGGAATATAAACATACACCGCTGTAGAGATTCATGTTGTGTAACACATGTAACGATGATATCATAGATGAATGCTGCAACTCCTGGCAATGTGATTAACACTGTATCCATTGTTTACGGGACTGGAGCTTGTTTGACTTTAAAGAGAAGGCAGTTGAATCTTAACAATCCCTTGTATGTGCTAGTTTTGACTCGTCATCACCCTCCAACTGCATGAAAGCGTCCGATAAAATCATTTTTTGCAAAACAAATTCCACCATTCAATTTTGCCAAAAGATCCACTGGCAAACCTACATCTAAAGAAGTGTTTCATCCATTGGAATAAGCGGCATATATTCCTTATTCGCTTTTGTAACAACACAAATAAGAGTTGTCAATGCAAAGTGATTGGTTGGTGGAATAACTCCTTCTTGTTGAAGACGTTCCAACTCCTTGCTTGCTACGCCCCGTACAACATAGGGCTCCGGTCGTTTGGATCTAAAATAGGTTTTGCATCAGACTTTAATTAAAAAGTCGCCATTTATTATGTGCTAAACACTAGACTCTATTGAAAAGCCATTGCTAAACTTAGCCTTGAGTATTTCTTTTTTTTTTCAATACAGGTAATAGAAGCCATATTAAAATTGTTTACACCACGCTTGATAAGAATATCGAAAATATTGAATCTATCTCTCTAGTCTAAATGAATCAAATGCAAATCATAATCATCACATAGATAGTATGCTCCAAAAAGTATATTTATGTGTGTTTTTATCGATTGAATATTATAACAGGGGAGAAGAAAAACAGATACAGCATGACTATTTATATAAAAATAAACATGGTTAAATAAAATGTCTATTATAAAGGGGCAAGGAAAACAATTATGTATGAATTAAATAAATGTTGGATACATTTGAATGTTTAAGCCGGACTGTTGAATTTGAAAACTGATGAATTATCATCAAGGATATTAGTGCTGTGTTAAATATCATGTAAATATGTATTCTTGAAATGGTCCGAAACAAATTATGTAAATAACGTCTCTTTGAAGACAATGTTTACATAATGTCAAACTAAAAGTCGTACACTATTTAGCTACTGTTTAAACTTTGCATTCTTTAAAGAAATTTATATTTCAAGAAAATATTTACATCATGTCAAATAAATATGATATATAATGTCAAATAAATATTATATATATATATATATATATATAGAGAGAGAGAGAGAGATAAATAGATAGATAGATAGATAGATAGATAGATATATATATATAGAGAGAGAGAGATAAATATATATATATATATATATATATATAGATTTAGATTTTTCACTTATAAAATAGATCATTCAGTGAAGACCGGGGTTGTTCCAATAAAAAACAAGCTCGATGATACTCGATTACAGAGTACAGAGCATTTATATGTGATTTTATGAAGGCTTACCAAAGCATTCCTTTCAAGACACCAATGATCACCATTAAAGATATTTTTTCTTACAAATACTATTTATTCAAATTAAATGTTTTTTCCTACACGTGTTTCACTACCAAGCAGTTACTTGCTTGGCAGATCATCAGGGAAATTAAATGTCTGGAATACTGGTTTCAACTGCCGACAAAACACAATGTGGCGTTGTAATAGTTGAGGTCACTTAAGAAAAGAAGAGGAAAAAAATAAAAATAAAAATAAAAGTCAAACTTAAAAAGCAAGGAAGAACAACGATAAGAAAAGAAAGTCCTAGAAAAGTCTTAGAAAAGTAGCTTGTGCGTTATTTCTTCCACCAAGCCAACAAGCAAGTAGTCGGTCCCAAATACATTCAATAAAACCACAAAACCGGAACAATGTGCGATAATACACTTTCACGTTAGCCGGTACAATGATGAATAAATCCCCCCCACCCCACAATAAAACAAAAGAAACTAAATCATTCAAGATACCGCTCACAAGTTACCATTCCAATCCAATGATAGTATGGGAATTCTAAATCCAACTTCTCACAAAGAAAAGTCAACACAAATGTTCGTCCGAGTTCAAAGAGTCTTATTTCAATTGTTGATTTACCGATTGGGACCGACTACTTGCTTGTTGGCTTGGTGGAAGAAATAACGCACAAGCTACTTTTCTAAGACTTTTCTAGGACTTTCTTTTCTTATCGTTGTTCTTCCTTGCTTTTTAAGTTTGACTTTTATTTTTATTTTTATTTTTTTCCTCTTCTTTTCTTAAGTGACCTCAACTATTACAACGCCACATTGTGTTTTGTCGGCAGTTGAAACCAGTATTCCAGACATTTAATTTCCCTGATGATCTGCCAAGCAAGTAACTGCTTGGTAGTGAAACACGTGTAGGAAAAAACATTTAATTTGAATAAATAGTATTTGTAAGAAAAAATATCTTTAATGGTGATCATTGGTGTCTTGAAAGGAATGCTTTGGTAAGCCTTCATAAAATCACATATATATATATATATATATATAGAGAGAGAGAGATAAATAGATAGATAGATAGATACATAGAGAGAGCGAGCGAGCGAGCGAGCGAGAAAGTATTGTTCTCTACAGTTAGCTTTTTCGTATTGACAAGACCACGCAGTGTGGCCAAACGCAGCGAGCGCATTAGCCCCCGGATTCGAGCCACGAGAATCAGTCCCTACCAATGGTAACAGCCTGAGGGTCTTTCTTCTGAGCTACCAAGCTTGCCGCTGTAGACGCGGTGTGCCGTTTTCGATTACTGTCGACGCCACTGCACTAATTTCACTAATAACTTTCTGGGAAGATATTTTTCTCTATATACTTTCTCTAAATAATAATTAAATAGTAGGTAAGGATATGCGCATGCCTTGCTTATGTATCCAGTCCAGGGAAGAAATTTTTCCCAAATAACAATAGTAATCTGCTTACCATGGCATTCTTTGCAGTCGTCCCGGAAGTTGCTTGTGAAGGTTAAATACTTTCTCGATCGTGCAAGTCTTGATAAAATATAGGCTACCTGTTCCAGCTTTATTGCAACATATATCCAATGTGTTCCATGTAACGTAAAAAATTCAGACATAATCAATATTTCGTAATCATGCTACAAAAGCTCGACATCAACAAATACTATTGTTTACATATGTTTCAGAAATCGTTAATAAGTTCATCTTCAGCCCCCCAAAATTATCAGCTGTTACAAAAAAACAATGGAATTGTTAAATGATCGCAAACAAATAAAACAAAATTAACCAACCAATTTAGAAAACCTATTTTCACGTTTTTACTTTCACCCTTTTTTATAGCAGGTTATAATAATTTATTTCAAAGTCCACAGTGTATAATTTTTAAAAAATGGTTACATTTACTCCTCAAAGTAGGCATGCCGTTCAATTTTATAAATAGATCTATTACATATTATTCTTCAGAAAAAAAATCAGTAAATAATTTTCAACTGGAAAATGGCTATGGGGACAAAAATAACGAAGAAAATATATTTTCATGTCGCAGCTAGTGAATATATATATATATATATATATATATATATATATATATATATATATATATATATATATATATAAGAAAGTTTCGCGTACAAAATCGTAGGGTAATTTTAGAGTAAATATTTATAATCAATGAAACGAGCAAGTCAAACAAGTATTTCGATGGGCTGTTTTCTGTTTTACACAGTGCCAGGTCCAACTACTATCTCAATAATATTGAAGCGTTTGTTATTAACCTACCTAGTCTGTGTAGACAAAAGATGTTGACACATCAGTTGGAGATCTTTAATGATTCAAACCAACGTTGAGAGATTTACGGTTTTTTCTTCTCTCAATCGTTTTCTCAAACTTAAATCCTTTTCTCCTCAAATCGGATTCGATTTTCCTAGTTTTTAATATATATATATATATATATATATATATATATATATATATATATATATATATATATATAAGAGAGAGAGAGAGAAAGAGAAACTAAACAAACATCTGTTTATATGTGTACTATAATTGGTATTACGGGTATGTTGAAAGGTGTTTGATATAGCCTGCAACACTATTAACCGGGTAAACACAACACGTGTGCATCCTGTACTCATCAATTTCCTTAATCATTTCGACCAAGGCCAGGGGTTTGACCCGACCCTTGGATGTCAAATGCGACAGAAATGTATCAATGTATGCGTGACACGCTTTACACGCTTTGGACGCCGAATTGGATAAACGAAATAGTGTAGTGTTATAATTGATAACAGTCCGCAAGAACATTGATTAGGGTTTAATAAAAAGATGGAAAGGAATTAGCCGCTCGAGGTGATTCCCTAAAAAGAAGATGGCGCCGTGTCACTGAACGGTCAAAATAAACGGGCCAATGATTATAGACAATAGCGCCATCGAATGCCCCTCGCGAACAATAACGTTTGTTCAAATAGAAAATAACCTTTGAAAATAATTTGATCTTTCAACAAAAGCATAGCAAAATGGTTATCTTAAAGTATTATTATATAGAATGGTGTATCTTATTATAATGAATATAATGCATCTGTTTATTTAACTGAAAGTACGTACTTATTTCTTTCACCATACCATTATATTCATAACGCCCTATTAAATTATTGAATAAAAATCATTGAATTATCAAAATAAGTTTGTATGATGACTACATAATATTTCTTAATAATATTGTCGAAAGAAAGAGCAAATGGGGATTTGAAAGTGCCTAAATTAACAGTAGAGCGATTAAAAGTCAATTTAATGATTTACTTAAAAAACGATTAAAAGGCACTGCGTTAGGGGAGAAAAAAAGAGGGAGGGAGTTCAAAGTTCCCCAAAGAGATTAAGCGATCTAACAAATTCCTTCTGCCGGCACAAGGAAGGTTTTCGCATAGCAATAGAGACAGACTCCAATATTTTCAAATGGTTTTTGGAATCTGCTCTATGCAAGACCTCAACACGGTCTACTATTTTCTCCTGACGAGATGATAGTCGAAAGGGCCTTAGAGAGATTTCCGCGTATCATTTTTAAATGTATTTATAAGTTTTGTACCTCAAAACATTTATTTATATATATATATATATATATATATATATATATATATATATATATATATATATATATATATATATATACAGAATTCGTAAGCTGAGTTTATAAACATTAGTTGTTCGAAGTTATTTTCTCTATGGCTTAATCACACAAAATACATGTAAAAGTATTCCTCAATGTTGACATTAAGTTGCTTATTAAAGAACACTTATATTTTAATTATTTCAGTTAACGACGAATTGTTAATAATTCGAGTTAGAAATTTCTTGGTATTTACTCAATGTTACGTTAAGTTGCTTATGAAAGAAAACTTATATTTTAATTATTTCAATTAACACGAATTGTTAATAATTCAAGTTACCAATTTTACTTGGTATATTCTCATCTATCACTTTCACCGTCTTTCACCTGTTTGGGTAACCTCTCACCCGCTATTATTCTGGGTTCAATCATTTGATCAATCTCATTTTAATAACAACCACAAGCAATAAATATTGAATTAAAAATAATAATTGTCCATTATAAATCTTAACGAATATCGCCATGAGAAGTAATACTATTTCACTAGTAGTTGGAGAGGGAACAGGGAATTTAGAGAGAGCAAACACTAATAGTAGATGTTATTTTTGTATTTTTGTTTCTATTTAAGTAAATTGCAGATATTTTCCTGTCTTTAAATTTCTAACTCCAGCTCAGACAGTGATATATATATATATATATATATATATATATATATATATATATATATATATATATATATATATGTGTGTGTGTGTGTGTGTGTGTGTGTGTGTGTGCGTGTGGGCGTCTAAGACATTGGAAGATTTGCTTTCAGCTAAATCTTTACATCCTTTTCAATTAATGTCCTGAAAATATTCAGTTGGCTTTGTAGCTGGAATTGAAACATCTCTGCAAATGTGTAGCCAAATATTCTTGTGTAAATAAATATACGGCTAAATAGATTATTGAGCACTTTCTATATATACACATACGGTATTCACTGGATTATGCCTAGTGGACATACACTTACCTGTATTACATATATATATATATATATATATATATATATATATATATATATATATGTTTCTAAATAAATATTAAATTATGTATACATACATACGCAGGCGTGTTCGGCTTACATTCTCATCAGTGTAGGAAGTTACAATTTCAGACGTAGAAAATTTTAGGGGTCAGGCCAAATTTTTTAGGGGTCAGGCCAAATTTTTTTTTTTTACTGAACTTAAAATATTTCTCAGGGTTGTGGGAGAGTGAAAAAAAAGTTCGGGGGGCTGGAGACATTAGGGGGTCGGGGAAAATTGTTTAGGGTTAAGGCCAAATTTTTTTTTCTTTTTGAACTTAAAATATTTCTCAAGGTTGTGGGAGAGTGAAAAGAGGTGGGGAGGGCTGGAAGGATTAGAGGGTCGGGGAAAATTTTAGGGGTCAGGCCAAATTTTTTAGGGGTCAGGCCAATTTTTTTTTTTTTTTTAACTTAAAATATTTCTCAGGGTTGTGGGAGAATGAAAACAAGTGGGGGTGAGGGCTGGAAACATTAGGGGGTCGGTGAAAATTTTAGGGGTCATGCCAAATTTTATACGGGGTCGGGCCAAATTCTTTTTTTTTTTTGGAACTTAAAATATTTCTCAGGGTTGTGGGAGAGTGAAAAAAAGTGGAGGGGCTGGAATGATTAGGGGGTCGGGGAAAATTTTAGGGGTCAGGCCGAACTTTTTAGGGGTCAGGCCAAATTTGTTTGTTTTTTCTTTGTTTTAAACTCAAAATATTTCTCAGGGTTAGGGGAGAGTGAAAAACAAGTTAAGATGGGGGAGGGCTGGAGAGATTGAGAGGTCCTTAAAAATTTAGGGGTCAGGCCGAACTTTTTAGGGGTCGGGGCAAATTTTGTTTGTTTTTTTAATTTTTTTACTAAAAATATTTCTCAGGGTTGGGAGAGAGTAAAAAACAAGTTGGGGGGGGTCTGGAAAGATTGGGGGCTCGTGGAAATGTTTAGAGGTCAGGACAAACTTTTTAAGGGTCGGGCCACATTTTTTATTTTTTATTTTTTGAACTAAAAATAGTACTCAGGGTTGGGCGAGAGTAAAAAAAGTGTGGGGTGGGGGCCTGGAGAGATTGGGAGGTCGGGGAAATTTTTTGCGGCGATATGTACGTATTAACCATTAGCACCAGGGCGGCGATAGGTACCTATTTAATATTAGCATCAGGGCGGCGATAGGTACCTATTTAGCATTCGCACCACGGCGGCAATAGGTACGTATTTAGCATTCAGCGGTGGCGATAGGAACGTATATAGCATGTGCACATGGGCGGCTATAAGTACGTATATAGCATGAGCACCGGGAGTGTAAAAAAAATTGGGGGGGCAACATTTTTTTTTCTTTTATCTTTTTCATTGAAAATATTTATATGTATGGGGAGGATGAAAAAAAAATTTTCGGGGGGGGGGGGCTAAAAAAATTTGTTTTTCTTTTTTTAAACTAAAAATATTTCTATGTTACATAACATTTTTTTGGGGGGGGGTCAAAAATGTTCTTTTCTTTTTCTACGTGTGTGGGAGGATAGAAAAAAATTTTCGTGGGGGGAGGCAAAAAAATTTCTATTTTTCTGTTTTTAACAAAAAATATTTATATTCATGATAGTGACAATACATGAATGAACACTATTTTGTTTTTCTAACACGACAGGGGCGCATTAATATGAGTTCTTACGTATGCGAACTGGGCTGGAGATAGGTACATATATAGTATGTGCACCCTTGCAGAGATAGGTAAGTATGTAGTATGCACACCAGAGCCGCGACAGGTACGAATATATTATGCACACCGGGCCGGCGATAGGTTTATATATAGTATGTGCACTGGGGGGGGGCAATACGTACGTATATAGTAGTGCATAGAGGTGGCGATAGCTAAGTATTCAGCATTCACACCGGGGTTGCGATAGGTACGTATTTAGCATTCACACCGGGGCGGCGATATGTACATATTTAGTATTAGCACTGGGGTAGTGATAGGTACATATGTAGTATGCACACCGGCACAGCAATATGTACGTATTTAGCATTCGCCCCTGAGCGACGATAGGTACTTTTTGAGATCTCAGTGGTGGCGATAGGTACGTATATTACATGTGCACATGGGCGGCAATAAGTACGTATATAGTATGCGCACCGGGGCGGTGATAGGTATGAATTTAGCATGCGGTCTGGGGCAGCGAACGGTACATATATAGCATGCACACCGGGGCGGCGATGGGTACGTATATAGCACGCGCACCGGAGCAGCAAAAGGTATGTATTCAGCATTCGCACCCGGGCGGCGATAGGTATGTATTTAGCATTCGACCGGGGCGGTGTTATGTACGTATTTAGCTTCCGCACCGGGTCGGCGATAGCTACGTATTTAGAATTTAGGGGTGGTTATAGCTACGTATATAGCATGTGCACATGGGCGGCAATAAGTACGTACATAGCATGCGCTCCGGGGCGGCGATCGGTATATATATAGCACGCGCACCGGGGCGGAGATAGGTACGTATATAGCACGTGCACCGGAACAGCGAAAGGTACATATTTCGCATTCACACTGGGGCGGTGATAGGTACATTATTAGGATTCACACCTGGTCGGCGATAGGTACATATTTAGCATTTGCACCGGGCCGGCGATTTGTACGTATTTAGTATTCCCACGAAAGCTGCAATATGTACATATTAATTATTCGCACTAGGGCAGCGATAGGTACTTATGTAGAATGCACACCGGGGCGGCGATAGGTACTATTTAGCATTCGCACCGGGGCAACGATAGATACTTATATAGTATCTGCACTGGAGCGGCGATAGGTACGTATATAGTATGTGCACTGGGGCGGTGATAGGTACGTATATAGTATGCGCACAGGGGTGGCGATAGATATATATATAGTATGAACAACGGGGCGGAGATAAGTTCCTATATAGAAGTCGCAGATAGAGGTGTTACTTTTTATAGAAATATGTCATACTATTGCCCTGGGCAACGTAGGAGAAATGGTGGGGAAAAAAAACTGTATTCGCAAAAGGTAAAATAAGAAAGTAGCGGTGAAATGGGGCGACCAGGGAAGAGAAAGGTAGAAAGATAAAGAGACGGCTATAGAGAGAGGGTGGGAAATAAAAGTTTTAATATGAAGATATTACACACGCGATTTTTCTTCAATTATATGTTTTTATGACCCCGAGCAACGCCGGGTAGCCCCGCTAGTCTCCTATATAAAGGGCAGTTGTATGTATGTCTGTTTGTTTGTATGTGCAGCTACTCCTCAAAAACTATGCGGCGACATGTTAAAAAGTTTACATCTTTAGGACCGCACATATCCTGGGATCATAATATCTCAAAATTACAACAAAAAAAATTGTCCCTGGGGGTCAACGGGACCAGTTTTCGGGGGCGGGTCTGGTTTTTTGAAACTTTTTCAATGTTATTTACTGGTGATTTTGAAATCAGCCAATGTATTCATGTAACAACTTGATAAAAATGCACTGTCCGGTTTTATCAAGTAATCCCATAACTTCTGTCCGGATGTATCAATAACAGTGAAACAAAGGTTGCTCAATCACCTCCGCACCTAGCAACCTAAACTTATATCTTTTAAAATAAAATAGTTCTTTGGGGGAGAATGTTTAAGACGCGGGGGGGAATTTTTGGGGTGGGTGGGTGTTGGGGTGGGGGGATTATCAACACCTTCATCCT
>OY744526.1:110268042-110323042 GCA_963556195.1 Sepiola atlantica | reverse complement strand
TATATATATATATATATTTATATATATACATATATATATATATACATATATATAACGAGGGTTTGATGTACATGTTCTTTGTTTGAAAAGGAGTGGCTCCATACACTGATGTGAATGAGAAAATGGGCATCCCTGTTGTGTGATTTAAATTACATCTACATCCGAGGAAACTATTGGTATTCATGTTTAATAAATGTGTTTTGTAGATCCACAAAAGCGCCGTATCGATATGTATATCTATGAAACGTGAGACAGAAAGAAGCATATACGTTGTGCGACTGTGTGTATTGGTATTTTCGTAGTTTCTTGTGAGGGAGCGTGCAGATCCATATCCGGTTATTTCGCTGTGTTCGGCCGAACACGCGAAAACCGAAGAGAAAGAAGCAAGAAGGAAGCTTGTGTGGAGCTGAGAAGCCATTGACGTTGGTTGATTGCGATTTGTTAAGACGGACTGAATCAAATGAATGGCGAATGTGATCTTTTCTTTCCGCTGCAGCGACCCCTATCGGATGTTGATATCCGCCTGATGAGGCATTCACAACAAAGTCCACCGTGGCGACACGGCGAAACCAGGCCCGTTGTATCGGAAAAGACAGGAACAGCGGGAGGCACTAACACATCCAAGAGAGATGGACGACATATTTCCTCTCTCTCTCGTTTATGTTGTGTATTTTTGTTGTTTCTCTTCACTTCTATTCACTTCATCATCATCGTTATCTTCATCATTGTTATTAAACAGAACATAGAAAAGAAAAGTATATGAATTCTTTTTTTCACGTTATTTTTGTTGCATTACACATATTTACTGTATGTATATATATATATATATATATATATATACTATATGTGACTTGTTCATTTCCTTGTTTTCTAAAAATAGTATTCGCGTGTAATGTATTAATTTACCTTCATGGGAAAATAATACATTTAAAGATGTATTATTTACTGATGTGTATGGTTTGGTTGTTTGGTAGTTTTGTTTTACGGCATATCAACCCTTTTTGGGTTATTTAATGCCGAATCTGGTCATTATAGTAAAAGTGTTTATGCTTCAAGTTCTTTATATCTTCAAATGTTTAATCATCGTTTTTGGTTTGGTAGTTTTGTTTTACGGCATATCAACCCTTTTTGGGTTATTTAATGCCGAATCTGGTCATTATAGTAAAAGTTTTTATGCTTCAAGTTCTTTATATCTTCAAATGTTTAATCATCGTTTTTGGTTTGGTAGTTTTGTTTTACGGCATATCAACCCGTTTTGGGTTATTTAATGCCGAATCTGGTCATTATAGTAAAAGATTTATGCTTCAAGTTCTAAAAATAAAATAAAAAAGGGGAGGGAGAAAGGGAGAGGGGCTGTTGTTTTTGTTTTTGGTTTTGTAGAACATAATTAAGTTTTACAAACAAAAAAAAAAAAAAAAAAAACGTCAATGTAGGTGAATTTCGTCTCAGGGAGCAATAGGGCAGCCTGATCTGGTATCACCAGCTGATGTGTATGTGTGTATACACTTGTATATGTGTATATAGATATATGTATATATATATATATACATTCATGTATATATATGCACACACCTGTATGCGCATACATAGTTTTAATTTGAATACTTACTTTTCATCATATAAAACAATAATTTAGGAAGAACTTATTCATACCCGTATATATTTTTTTAAACTTAAATGTATATGCACGTGTATACTACTTATATTTATTTAGGTATGCATGAAACATTAGAATGAATGTTAATGTATATATATATATATATATATATACATATATATATATACATATATATATATATATATATATATATATAGTCTTGGAAGTTTCTCAACCATTAAACCTATATACAAAAAAGAAAAAAATGTCGTTCAGTGGAAAATCACTCATGTAAGTCAATTTAACTTTTACAGTTATTAAATTAGTTTGTTTCTAACATTATTTAAGGGATCATCAGTTGTTTACCATGAACAACTGTTTCGGGAATTTTATATATATATATATATATATATATATATATATATATATATATATATATATATATAGATATATATATATATATATAGAGAGAGAGAGAGAGAAAGAGGGAGACATTAAGAATACATGTATATATGTATATATGCATGAATATATACATTATATATATATATATATATATATATATATACACGTGTATACATACACATTTATATTTTAATATATATCAGTTCTATCGCATTGAATCATTCTCTTAGAAATATTAATTTATCTGTATTACTATTTTATGTATCCACATATAATTGTATAAAATAATAAATATTTCTGTATCAGTTTTCAGCATTTACTTAAAAAGTGTTCGATACGTAAGTCGATCTAGGTAGTAAGGTATGAAAAATATACTCATGCTAATTAAGCTACACAAAAGCTCACGTTTTTCATCCCTGTTTCATTTTAGCCTGATTATTGCCCGAGTATGAAACGCGGGATCCTCTGTGTAACTTACTTGTCCTAAATATATTTTCATTACTTACTTACTTACTTACTATATATATATATATATATATATATATATATATATATATATATATATATATATATATACTGTACATATATGTGTATATATTTTTGTGCAAAAAATTATACGGATATACACATACATCGGATTCATTACATGCATATACATGGCCGTGACACTTTCAAATAAATATTGCCCATATACATATGCACATCTATATAAATATACATAAATCTACGTACGTATACAATATCATCGTAGTATCCCTGTTTCATTTAGCGAATAATTCTTTTTAAAAATATAGATTATGTTAATCTATTGAAAAACTTATATATTACATATACATACATGTGTATAATTTTATATATATATATATATATATATATGTATAATTTTTCATATATATATATATATATATATATATATATATGTATTATTATATATATATATATATATATATATATATATATATATATATACACACATGTACATGTCTGGTAAGGTGTGCGTGCATCTGTAAATCCGAAATCCATTAGTCATAAAACACAACTGTAATCAACAGGGGCTCATAAAACGAATACATAAGACAGGTCATTGTTCACGTCACGCAAACGTGAGTATGATAAATTAATAAAGACAGGAATGTTAATCCAAGCCCACAGGATGGCGGAGTTATAGATAGATAGATTGATAGATAGATAGGCATACTCTTCGATAACAATTATTAGTCAATAGTGTGTTGTCTTTGTATCTCAAACTCAGATAATCCGATTTGAATTACATGTTGATAGTGATTAATGTCAATATCGTAATTATATTTGTAACTCTTTAGTTGTCTGCCTATATTTCAACTGACCAGAAATTTCCATCGAAAGCTTAATTGTAGAATTTGTATCACAATAAAGAAGAAACGAAACGGACGAAATCTCTAATAACAATCGAAACAGCTTAACACCGACATGATGGAGAAGTAGCCGACATTTTGAGAAGCCATTTTTAATATATAATGATTTTTTTACAAAATCTAAACGTAAGCAACTATACGTGTAAGTATCGAAACCGAAAAATAGTGTTCTTATTACCAGCTTCGCGCTTTGAAGATACCTCTGCAACAATAAATATATGTTTCTACATGACGACATTAACAATGTGCCAAACACCAACTCGCAAAGAGATATGTTGTACTTTTGATAGTTGAAAATGTGTTCGGTTTAACATGAGAAAACTCATTTACGAAAGTAGGCAGAACCCCTTTTTATACTGAAGACTTCTAATGTCCGCTGTGTATCCTCGGTCATATAATGTAAATGTGGGCACACTTCCCAAGCGATCCACGGGGCAGGATGGGACGCTAGTGTGCCGAGTATACTTCCTAAAAATACTCGAGTCTATTTGTACACCCGACAGGTATTCCGTATCTAACTCATCTATGTATGTGCCAGGCTGAACGTCCCTTAACTACGAAGGTATGACAGGAGTCGGTATGACTGGACCTTTAACCGTAATACATTGGATGAGTGTTCTACAATGATTCTTCCCAACTCCTCTGCAGTATAGATGGATGTAGACCGCAAGACAGCAATTCTTCCCTCTTTGTCAGATATATCGCTCGTAGAATGTGACGACTAATTGACTAACTAGGGGAGGCGAGAGTTACAAGACTGCCGAAAGTAAACCCAAAGTTACACTTTCTACTATTTCTTACAAAGAGGCGACGAGAAAAGGAGTACAGATCCTGATGCCGACTTGTCCTGAATTTTCACCAGAATCCTGTTAGCCGGGTAGCTTTTACGCGGCAAGCTTTCCACCGCATCTATCACGGTGAAGCAGAGTTGCTGTTTCTGAGTGGGAATCTATCTATCTAGCACTTGTCGTTGGCTAGTTTTTGACCTTGAATTAGTATTTTTTCAGAGCCTTACATCAAGTTGCTGCATGACTTGGATGGAGTGTTTCCATAAGAAACAGCAAGCAGAGACGTGTAAGGCAATATACAGATAGTAATTGAGTAGAACGTATCAACGTTGCTTCTACGCCATATCTTTGTGCCATAGTCCAAGAGAAAACTTACGGAGTATAATCAAAGGCGACTTTCACCTTAATAGAAGCAGAACTCCTCAAAAGAAACTCATTGTATTGGAATAACGGATAGTTTTAAATTCATTGATTTCGAGATGTAACTCCATTTTTAAGTCACCAAACGCATAGTTAAACACGTACTCCCTTTTCTACAGTTACGTATCCAGTTATTTATTCAGTTATTTATACAGTTATTTATACAGTTATTTATACAGTTATGTATACAGTTATCCATTCAGTGTTTTATTCACTTATTAATACAGTTATTTATTTAGTAATGTATACAGTTGTGTATTCAGTTATTTATTCAGGTATGTATTCAGTTATTTATTCAGTTATTGATTTAGTAATGGATTCAGTTATTTATTCAGTTATTTATACATTTATCTATTCAGTTATTTATTCAGTTATTCATAGTTATTTGTGCGATTTCTTTGTAGAATATTGAATTTGTATTTTTCTTATATAACACTTTATTATATTATCATAAATATTATTATTAATGTTATTACTAATAGTATTATCTAGAGTTAAAATCTAATCGGATGTATTACTTTTACTTATGCAACAATTACTTCGAGTTATACATGAAATTATATCTAAATTATCTATATTAACTAAAACTTATACGTAGATTGTTTATATGCAGTAAAACAATAAGCCCAATTATTATGCTTACTAACGTGGAGTTCTAACATCAAAATAGTCTTTATCACTTTGACTGAAGTATGTGTGACAACAAGTGCTTACATATATACCAATACTCCGCATTCTATTATTTTACGATAGTAATTGATTTGAAGTTCGCATACCAGGCGTTGTAAACGGATTCGCTAGTATATGAAGGACACTGAGTGTCCTGATTCTGCAAGTCTATCTATGTAATTCTACTTATTGTACGGAAAGTGCCATCCGTCATTGAGTATTCGACAATCTGTAACGTCTTCTGCGGAATCTGTTCGCGATGTCGACCGATTTATTGGCTGAGGGTAACAGTTTATTGTGTTCGTCTTCCTTTCTTTTCTTTTTCTTCTATTTTTCACTATACGGTTATACTTACTATGGATTCTTATACAAATATATTTTCATCATCTCAAAACACACGAAATCACTTTGGTTTGGAGTGTAAGATTATAGTATCCGTCTTACATATCCACATTAGTAGTCTCATTTCCTCTTGGTGTGTCTTAATATACTTAACCAATACTACTACGAAATGCTATTTTATTTGATATCACATATGGCTGGACAGTGTCACCTTTTGATGGGAGTTGCTTTCACCTTTCTATGGCATTTCTAAAAACGAGTGTGCAGTATAGCTAACAACATACAAGCGGTGATAAACAAATAGAGGACAATATACTGTTACGAAAAGCAAGAGCATTTATTTTACTACGTACCAGTATGTTTTTACCGTGTATTAACCGATGGTAATATTTATTATCTATGCATTGTTATCGCTACTTTTATTCAGCTAACCAAGCGTGGTTTCCAACATGGTCGCCAATTTGTGGAGGATATTTTTGCGAATTTCAGGCTTAACAGACACTAAAGAGAAAAGGTGGTTAGTGCAACTCTAAGGTGAAGTCCGAGTGTGTTGTGAATCGAATATGAGTAAGCATTATATTAGTTTTTAAGTCTTAAATTAGCGACCATGTACTCCCAAAATCGGCGGCTATTTTGGAAAGCACAGTTTCCTCGCTAAGTAATAGCGACGATAATACATGCATAGATTATAACCATTACAATCAGTAAACATGCATTAAAATAAAACAAGTAACTAGAAAATTAAATCTTGTTTTTGGTAATAGTTATGTATTGTCTAGTTTTAATTGTAAACCCTTTTTTCTTGTTAATTATACTTAAAAATAGCTTTGCTCAATATGTCGGTGGTGTCTATTGTTTTTAGCGTGTCAATCATCCCTTTGATTCCAATTCCGTGTAGTGTTTTGTTCCCGGTTTCCGAAACTGTCTATTGTTAACCTAGAATTATTATTTGTTAATGTAGTTTTATTCGGGCTTTTATTTCCGTAAAATCTCTGGCAAATTTCATGAATTTAGTTGCTGTCTCTCAAAGCCGTGATCTGAGCGAACAGCGATATTTACTATTTAGTAATGTTTTCGCCTCTCTTGTTGACTCTTATCATGTTTAGTCTTCTTGCTTAGGTAAGTTTGATTCACTTTCCATTTATTTCAAGATATTTTCAATACTGTATCTGATTTGTGTTTGCGTCTATTTATGTTCAAAGTGCAGTCGTTTGCTTAGTTACCAATGCACTACCTCTTACACACAGTCATGCCTTATTTTATATCTCTCTCCGGTTAGATTGCTGCATTCACAGATGAGGTTGCAGTTCGTTCCTCTCTTTATCCACAGTGTCTACATTTGGTACTTTTCTGGATATTGACTCTATTTTTAATATATTTTGTTTTGATCGCATTGCTCTGTTCTGTCCTTCTTTCTATTTTTCAGTATACTCGCTGCTGCCATGTATTGGTTTATTCTTGCGCAATTTATTCGGTTCGTTTTTTTAATAGTCCGTGTATTTGTTGCGTGCCCCATTTCACTCATGTCAACTGTTTATTTTTGCTATACGTTGCTATCCTCATAGTAACATTTGGCGCAATGTATTGCTGGCTGTAATCAGCTTCTTTGTGGTTCGTGTTAAATGTTTATCCACCAATTTGATAGTATAGTGTAGGCAATCTACAACACGTATGCGTCGTTTCCCCTCTCCTTTCTTTTTTAGATAGATAATGACGACAACTCTAATCGGGTGACGTGCGCGGTGAATAGTAATATTTTCTTTGTACTTTATTCAAGGTTCCTGACATATTTATATTTCCCGACTTAATTTTTTCACAAAAAGTCATAACTAATCACTTCACTGGTAAAACAGACTATGCTCCCTTGACACCCCAGTATTGTCTTATGTTCGTCGATATTCATAAAAAAAATCACTTTGCGTTCTTGAAAAAGTCGTTTCCCTGTTCTTCATATAACGGTCGATGGCTTTTGTTAGAATTTGTGCTATTCTAGTAGAGGTTTGGATGGGGCTTCTACTCTCTTGTTGGTGCCAACACGTGATACGTTTTTTTCGCTGTGTATTACTCTCTTCCCTGGCCATTCAGTATTTGTTCTTCCTATTATTATTATTACATGGAATAAGTCTATTTCCCAAACACGTAGGGTGCACGTACTGCTTATTTGCATGCGCTAAATCAAAGGAATGTAATTCGACTAGAATCGACAATTGTTATATTAATGCAGCGTTGTTTTATTTCAAAACAAGAATAAGATGACAACGTAGATTTTACAAATTTTTTTTAAAAACTTTTTAACTAAGAATTAATTAGCCCTATTTCTCAAGTGAATAATTGTAAAAGAAAAAACTATGTGACACCGCTCAACAAATTCATACCATTTTTTTTATTGTAATGTATATTTGCAGGGTGTTTTAGACAAATTTTAAAATTATGTTTATATTCTTTTATTTCATACAAAAATGAAGTATTTAATAAAGGTTAGATGTAACATATAGTTAGTTGGTCCGGTCTATTATTGGTGTGTTTAAGAGATAGAGACTATGGATGAATGGAATACACCAAAATATTGGAAGTGAGTTACTTACAGCATCATGATCCTCACCATTCTTAGTTTTGTTGTAATAACTTGAAAGCTGTTATAGTGTGAGCTATAGAATTGGGACGGAAATGTTGAAGACATAACTAGATAGATCTATCATAGAAAGCGTTCTGACTTTGCCCGCACTACGAAATTTGTCGGGAAGCTGCAGTAAAGCTGTGACAATGCACTACCAACTCAATGTGGATACCGACGGAAAGATGGGCGTCAGACTGGCTTGTAAAAAAGCACTGTATAAGGATCCTAACTACTCCTTGTACCAGTAGCAAATACGTAAGAGACCCATCTTACAAAAGCCGAAGAAACCCCTCAACAATGCAAGGGCATGCTAGAGATAATCTGGTTCTTCTTAGGATATGTTTCACATCATGTAGAACAACAGGTAGCTAGTCTAAAGACCGCATGAAGTTCCACGTGTGATGATGAAAAATGTCATCACAATGTGATTGTGAGAGAGACGTTTTTGCAGTAAATACAACGTCTTCGGAAATAGACACAAAGTCAATGCAGATATCTCAATTATGTTGTCTACCGTTATCGATCGTTGTGTCAGAGGTAACTTACGTGAAGGCCATACGTTTGTCGTCAGGATTCAGCTGTGTCTAACACCGGAAAATACATAAAATGACTTTAGTCACAAACAAAAATGTGCCCTTAACTCGACTGACTGTAACCTCATGGATTATTATGTGTGGAACGCTGTTGAGAAATACACCAACCGTATTGTCTGCAACAGCACTGGTGAGTTTGTCACCATGATAAAACTGGTGTCCAGGCGTCTCTCACAAGAGATCGTGTAGTCCGCTCGGCCCTGATCTATGCCCAACCTTGAGGCCGTACTTAGAAGTTCAGAACTGCTTCATCGAATGAGATGAATTTGGTTATGAAATGCACTTTGACCTTGACAATTACATCATTTATTGGCAAAGATATTACGTTTTACCTTTGCTTTACAAAAGGTGAGAAATGTATTACGAACACCTTCTATATGTGTTTCCTTTAAAGCAAACAATCATGTATCAGTAATATATTTCATAGTATTTGGAACTTAAAAAATCGCATTTCAATGAAGATCGCATACGTTGCATTTTTATAATTTCTTATTGTATTTCTACAAATAATTATGTTGAATCCTAAGCCAAAATTGCATGGCACTGCATAAAAATGAAAGGAACGTATTTTAGAGTAACCTTAACAATTAGATTAATCGAATAACAATAGAAAGCACGAATTGTTTGAATCCTGATTTTTAAAAAATAACAATAGCGAAATAATAATAGATTGGCCATTTTTATAATGCCTGATAAGTTGTATTTTTATATCACCGAAAGACAAACAAGCACATAAATAATATTTTGATTATATTGAAACATAATTATTACTGTCCTTTTTCGAATCTATATTCGTCCGTATAGCTACGTCTACTATGTTTTCAGCGTCGATTTGTGTCACCAAGTTTAGGAAATTGCGAGTATCATTTGAATTCGGTCAAGGTTATTTGATTCTGTTGTCTGTCCTTATTTAAAAATTAAGAGATACTTTTACTCTGTCAATAAAACGGCAATTCAATGTTGATGATTTGCTAATATATTACCAATGGATATTGGCTATCTATCTGTCTGAAGCCGAACCTATACGAGTACTGCTAGTACTTGTACGATAGTACTATCTTTTAATGCTCAACACAGTTTACTATACTTTTCAGACTAATGTACTACTTAGTGCATGGTATATTATCTGTTATATCGTCATAATACCATCGTACTAGGTATTAACTTTTTATTTATCGGAGGAAGTTGTATAATGTATATTCTGTTGTCATGAGATTATCCTCCGAGGCATTAACTCCCCATTTAAAGGTAATTAAATATTAGTTGTATTGCCATAAGATCATATCAACAAGCATACCTTATCATTGGAGGTAGTGTATACCTTTTTTCGTCATGATAACATCTTACGAGTAGTACCTCCTCATTTCGGGGTAGTGTAATATATGTCTGTACGACATGATACTATCTTCCCATGCATAAACTCCTTTTTAGGGGAGGGGGTGAGGTAAATCCAGTGGTCAAAATACTATTCTCCTGGGGATTACCATCTTTTTGTTTGGGGGGGGGGGTGTAGGGGTTAGTAAAATACTAGCCAAATATAGATATTTTTGACTTGTCCGTTTTATGTAAATATCAAAATATTTACTTCCGAGACACAGTTTCTTTTATTAAACAATATAACCTATACCTCTATTAATTGTATACATGTTTCTCTTGTATCTATTACTGTAGAGGGAATTCGGAGTTGATCCCATTCCCCGATATTATGCGTAAATGACTATAATAGATCCAATGTGAACTGAACATCTGCAGCTGATGTCTTTCGGAAAATCACGCACCCCCGAATATACTTGAAAAGTTACAATATGTGTATTCATAGTTATTTTTATGTGTGTAGTCATGCAGACTGTTTTTTTTTTTATTCAAGCATGTGGAATTAAGAACAGCATCGGAGACAGATCCTGTAGCAGTATCAGCGAAGGGCCATTGGCATCAAAATACGCTGGTCTTCTTAACGGAGTGAATTCCAACCGATCGCCGTGTTAATCAGTAGTATGGTTGGTACGTTACGCAGGACTTCCTCAGTCGCATGCGTTTATTAATGGTGCACCGCACCTTAAACATCTTCAGTACAAAGACGTCTCTTTTCTTACACCAATCATCTCAGTATACAAACGGTCCGCCAGAGATTGGGCCATTGTAATGGCGGTGACATTTTTTTCTGTCGGGTTGTGGAATTTGCTCTGTTCAGTTCTAGGAGGTCCCCTTCTCAGGTCTTCCTTCGATTTTAGTAGGAGTAAGTTTATAGCTAACTGCCAGTTGCGCATCTACCGGGGAATACTGTTGAGGGGGTTCACGCAATTTTTAACGGGCCTGCGTTCTACCACTTCTTCTTCATTGGTTTATTTTCTCCACCTATGGCCTTTGTGCCATATCTTTCCACGGTTTGAGTGATGTAAATCCCATATTTACTTGGCTTATCGAGCGCTTTTCCATCACCGTTATTCAGTGTAAAGCTTTTAAACTGTCATCAGCCTGTAAGGCCAGCAGAAAATATGATCACACTTGCTTAGGTGTCTGATATACGTGTAAAGGCATTTTACACACATTTACTCAAAGATGTATTTTCTAAATATGTTTAAATTTACTTTAATTTCTAAATAAACATTCTAAATCAATGTAATTATGAAATAGTAGTTATTAACCTATATTATAAAAGAGGGATTCCTGAGAATTGTATTATTGACGAAATTCCGTTCAAATCACATATATACATGATAACGTATGTAATGATCACATATCATGTCGGTTCATTATAGATATTTCAGAAGACGTAAAACACGTTGAAGATTTCTGTTATGATTGTTTTAAATTATTTCACAACGTTTTTTGTAAATGTTTGTCTTCCAAAACCTTTATAATTTATCAAAAGGTGCTGCTTGATATATAATGGTGTCTGTATTGTTAAGTTTATTAACCATAAAATATTCATATTTTATGCACATTAGACACACTCTTCTCTAATAATGCAAAATACTGCTTGTATTTGGACTTTATAATATGAAAAGACGGTGAAATCACATATAGAACATGTTGAAAACATTATGCTTACTTTCCCACGAGGACAGAGTTAAAATTCGGTGTCTAATGTAGTCAAGATTAAGCTCTAAAAAAAAGAAACTTTGGATTAGGACAAACAAACACACTAGACTGATTGACTATTCATGTATTGATGAGACATATACAATCACGTTTAGTATCACAGCAATCATCTATTTATATGAGTAATCGTTGATGTCTACATTTACTGGAAACATCTTCTGAATATTATATTTTCACATATTATAAAACACATAAAGTGCATCCTTGGAGTTATATTCTGAGAGGAATACTGATGGTAAAAAGTACCCTAAGGTTAACTCATGAAAACGACTCAAATTTCGGTTGGCGTTTTGAGAACTATGTGTCGAGCGAGTAAATGGTAAACAAGTTTCCGAACGAGAGTACATATCGAGTCACGTTCTGATTTAACGTTCTCAATCAACTCTTACGAAGCGAGCAGAAAATGAAAGTATGCCTTTCGAACCACACCCACATGAATTTACAAAAGCTGACTCCAGTTGTAGAACCTCACGCCCCCAACAAAGGATATGACCAAGCATAGTCAACGATAAGAATAGCATCTATCTGCTTGTGTGATCCTCATTTTCTTAGTAATGGTTCACAGCTAACCAAGGCCTAAGGCCACTCCGAGAAAAGGTTAGTGAGTATTCCAGTCAGATGATTGAACAGTACTATGAAAGCATTGAGAACTGTGATTAATTCACCGGATGACTAAACTGATATTTTTTCATATTTAACATGTAAACGACCATGCTGTAGTTTGTAGGGAAACATTCTCGCGATTCCACAGATAGGAAGTTATTAGAAATAAATTCGGCTTATGGAAGTTCTATTTGATTTCAGGTATACCGAGGGAAAACTGAGATTTATTTGCAATGTTGGAAGCAAAACGAGTTTTTGCTGAGAAAGGCTTACGGTGTGATTAGAACCTGAAACTTAGTCGATCAGCTACTATGGAAATACCGATGGAGTATGGAAAATCTAGCAACATCTCAACTGTGAAAAAGGGGCTACAGTCAAAAAATGAGATAATCTCCAACTAGGTTGCGAAGAAGAGGGTGTACTCCTTCGATGCACCAGTAGAGGGTGATATGCGGAGCCTCCATAGATGTGGCAACAATACTCCATCTTTGGCTGAATCCAACTTTTTTACACCAAGAGTTAGGTACCTTGTGGAACGGTTGAATAGCCCTACCATTTTCCAAACGATAATGTATTGGTTACAGTCAGTCTTTGGAGATTGTCAATGAAAGGAGTGTATTCAACGAGATAACCATTGATTTTTTCTGAGGTAAAACAGACATTCGAGGGTTGCTTGTGAAAGGATAGTTTGGTTTTAGAAGTGTAAATGGTTGCAAGCAACTTTTTTGCCAACTGTACTATTGGTTCAAGATCAGAGGAGATATTATTGGCAACATTTTGATCAACAGTGCTTTTCGAAGTGCTGCTGTAGAGAGGTGTGTCGTTAGCATTGATGTTATTAAAACATTTCAGAATGTGTTTTGGAAGATCACTACTGAAGAGCAGAAACAGAGTTTGACGTACGCTAGTATTGATTTCATGTGCTCAGGCTCAGATTCTCAACAACTAATTTCATGAACTTATCAGAGAAGTAGGATTTCATAATTCAGAAATAATGTCCGGATATATCATAGGTAAAGAGATCGTGATGCAAACCACTGTGACACACTCAAGAATCAAGATTCAATATATGCACTGATTATGTATGATATTACAGTCAGCACATCAGCTGCCGAACGAAATCTATCTTGCTTCTTATTAGCAGGTTGATTTTGCTGACGTGATTGACAACTTCTTGGTTTATCTTTGATTAACACAACAACGTACTCATGATGCAAAAGAGACTGATTGGTCGATACTGAGATGCAAAGGACGGATCTCCAGTATTTCTTTAAATAATGGACGCAGTTTTTAAAGAAGATATGAAGCATTTCTACTACAGTCAACGATTGAACAGCTTTGTTTCTATAGTAACTATCTAAATGTTGTATTGTATCTGATTCTAACTGCTAACTATATCTCTATTAAAACACAACTATGTTTCTATTGATGCATAATGTATATATGTACGCAAACATTATGATGCTTATTCAATTTGTCGTGTAATATTTGTTACTGTTTTGCGAGAGCAAATCAGTTTTCCAAATTATTCTCATATGTTGCTAAACAATGCCTGTAGCATTTAACTAAATAGTACGTGTTTATTTTCGGATTTTTTTTTAGATGAGGTGTTATAATTTGTAATATTTGGATCATTCGAACTACTATTCTAATATTTTTATTTCTTTATTTTGTAAAATAGTTAAAAGAAAAATAATGGTTTAATAAATATATTTTATGACGTCAGGCACCATGCTTATAGTTGTTTTAATTCATGAGGCGCAATAAACAAAGTTAACACCTTCTCTTTTCTACAACAAAAGTAATGTTTTTCAAAAACAAATGACCGACAACTGTGAAAATGATGACAATACATTCTTCTATTAAAGAATTGCCTAATATTATGAAGGTTATTTAAATATATAATTGATGGAGATTTCTATTTTTTGTGAATTAGTTCTGTATTAGATTATTGCATACAATATCTTAGTCATGAATAGATTTTTTAATAACATCGTAAAGGGTATACAATTATGAAGTCATAAGATAACAAGAAAGGCAATAGGAATGTGGCTTCATTTAACAGAGTTCATAGGTAAAGCCCTTCGTGAAGAGCAGGACCAGACTCTGGGCGATTATATTGAAGTTGATTATAGTTTATACTAGATTCACATTGTCCGGAAAGTGTAGTATTTCTTTATCAGTTTATCTTGCAATTAATTGACATACGGGAGAAAGAGGGTCAGAAGGGCAACATATCCTTGAAGTACTCTTCTCCATGTGAAAACACACACATTAATCTTACCACTAAATGTAGGATCATGAAAGAATGAACGAATTCCTTGTATCATCGAGATGAAGAACTGTGTATAAATAAAGCTTTCGAAGAACTGGCCTGTGATTTAACGACCAAACAGCTTTGTTAAATTTGCCTCCAAACAAATATTTAAGCAGCATGATCTCGCTGACCACCCTTCCCCCAGTAGCATCAGGTTAGATACGCAAGATTTGTTTAATCAAATTCAATGTTGTGATGCAGAAATAGAATTGGAAACTATAAGATAGTTTATTGTCGCTTGCTTGAAAATTGTCTCCATCAGTTACCAGATGATGACACGTAGACTGACTGGGCGAACATTTAGTGGTGCATCACTTTTAAATCATACGTATATGTTTTCTGAGACAGTCTATGTAATTTGTCCCAAATCTGAAAGTGCTCTCTAAATCTAACGAAGCTATGAGAGGCAAATCTCTTCTAAAATATACCATATTTTGATGAAGTTTATATCATATTGATAAATTCTCTTGAAAAGACAATGTAAGTGGTTTCGAATCATCACATTACCCTCTATGTGCCGAATATCTACGTGGCCCCACCTCTAATCACCTACAAGAGTTAAAGGAATGAAGGAACGATGAAGGAAATAAAATAATGACAGGATGAGCCTTAAAGTACATGGATAAAGTGAATGCTGACTATAAAAACAACCAATCAGATTAAAATATAAAGTAAATAAATATAGATCTATGAATGTTAAAGGGTAAACAAAATGAATATATAAAAATATAAAAAGTAAAAGAAATAAACCAAATAAGTCATAATCAATTCAAAGAAGGTTAGAGTGAACATGAAATAAATAATGCTACATTTTGAAATACAGGGTGTTTCAAAAGTCTTGGGAACATAACGATTTTTAATAACTCAAAAACTATTAGGAGTTGAAAAATGAAATTGGTACCGTTGGAAAGGTTAAAGTTTCAAGTTTTGTGGGGAATCTTCAAAGTTGCTCAATATAGGCACCATTCGTCACACGGCAGACATCTAGTCGATAGTCCATTTCCTGCCAAACGCGTTCCAGCATCTTGACGTCAATGGTTCCCACAACTGCCGTTACTCGAGCCTTTAGTTCGTCAATATCTCTTGGAAGGGGCGGCACATAGACTTGTTGCTTGACAAAGCCCCAAAGGAAAAAGTCACACGGGGTAAGATCTGGAGACCTAGGAGGCCAGGGCATGAGAACGTCATCACCTCGCCCAGATCTCCCAATCCATCTACCAGGCAGCCTTGTGTTAAGAAACTGCCTTACTCTAAGACTCCAGTGTGGTGGTGCACCATCTTGTTGAAAAATGAAGTCATCAGATTCTGCTTGTTCCAACTGAGCCATTAACCAGTCTTCCAGCATGTTGAGATAGGATTCACCAGTGATAGTTGCCTCTTCAAAGAAGAACGGTCCATAGACACCTTTCTTGGAAATTGCACAAAACACGTTCACTTTTGGTGAATCTCGCTCGTGCTCAAGAAGTACATGGGGATTCTCAGTACCCCATATGCGAGTGTTATGCTTGTTAACTTTGCCATTCAGATGGAAGGTCGCCTCATCGCTAAAAACAAGCCGGTCACCAAAGCCGTTATCTTCCAACTTCTCTTGCATTGCAATGCAAAAGTCACGGCGAAGTGGCTTATCAGTGTCCTTCAACTTTTGGACCAACTTGAGCTTGTAAGGTACCATTTGCAGTCGTTTCCTTAAGACACGTCAGACAGTTGCTGGAGCAAGCTGAAGTTCCCTGCTGGCTCTTCTCACTGATTTACGGGGGCTCCGCTGAAAGGCTGTCCGAACTTGCTCAACTGCATCTTCTGAAGTTGAAGGGCGACCTGTTCGCTTACTTGGGCACAAACACCCATCTTTCACAAATTTAGCATGCCATCTGTCAATGGATTTCCTTTCAGGGGCTTCTTTTTTTTAATTTCCTGCGAAATGCACGCTGAACACATGTCCACGATTCAGTCTTTGCAAATTGGAGGACGCAAAATGCCTTGTCTTGTTTAGAGAACGCCATTACTGCACCTGGAAAGACAACACGAAAATCATTAGTATGACCAAAAACTTGATTAAACAAGCTTTAAAATGGCACCAGTTTCATTTTTCTACCTGGAATAGTTCATGAGATATACGCATTTGTAATGTTCCCAAGAGTTTTGAAACACCCTGTATTGGAAAGAGAAGAAAAGAGACAAAGTAAAAGGTGTGTATATTAAGTAAAGCAATGCAACAGAATTCAACGTGGAGTAAGTAGACTTAAAATGTCGAAGGGTTTGTTATGTACCGATGGGTCACCACTTATCAAGACCAGTGTCACACGAATATAAAGGCTTAACACATTGTTGGTTGGAACAGTAGGTGAAATGAACAAATGGTTACTTAAGAGAACTTGACTTTTCAAAAAGACGGCTTGACAAATATGTGTGTATATTAGACTTAAGAAAAAACAACTATGATGTAGTTGGTTGGGAAGTAGACTAGTACTATCTTGTTCTACAGACAGAAAATATAGAAAAATATCATGTGTAATTTTAAGGAGGAAGAAATCAAATAATTTAGGCAAAAAATACAAATGAGATTAAATACGGAATGAAAAAAAATACAGAATAGGCGATTAATATTGGAGAAGTAAATGATTGACAGGCCGAGAACAATGTATCGGAAAATATGCAAACGAATCAAGTAATGATGGATTTAACGAAAAGGTAAAAAGAATGGTAGAATAAAGAATACACTGGAAATAAATAGAAGTAATAATACATACAAGGAACAATAAGAGAAACGATAGCAGGAAAAAAATAAAAGAAAAGCAAACAGAAATACGAAATATAAGTTTAAAACTGAAAAAATAAGTAAAACTTGACTAATACAAGTAATAATAACATAATTTATGATGATCGAATGAAAGCCTCTATGGCATTTTGGCTAGCAGCAAAGTGTTGCGTCTTTTCTTCATCTGTTCTGTCCTAGGTCTATGAAGGTTACTTTTTTAAATTTGTATCCCTATTCAGCCTGCCCCTTTTTGAGGAGCTGGATTTTCTCTCACTTTAAGCAAATGACCTTATGTCTAACTTGCCCACGAAGGGGGCGCGCAAGTTAATAGAGTCAAAACAACATATAATACAATGGCGGTTGATCAATTTAAGAGAATAATGAAAGAAAAGAACAAAGAAGATGAACTAAAGATACTGCGTTTTTGTGTGCATGTTGTATCGTTTGGATCCTGTAATATTAATTAGTCATTACAAGCTGTGCGGTGCCTTTATTATCTGGTGTTGACATCCAGGGTCACATGTTTTTAGAGACTATTGCATACATCGTTGGGCGTAATGGGCGTTTCGTATGTTCTCGCTGAGAACGTCCATCAATGAGGCAATTTTTACTGATATCTTTATGAGTGTAGCGACGCTGATAGACAAAATGAATTGTCCATCGCGTTCGGTTAAAACGACTGACGTAGTCGGGATAAACGTTGTCGCATTCTGTGTTGTGTCTGTGATGGTAAAGGGACGCTGGCTTTCACCTAAACGAACAAAGTCCGAACGAACACGAGATGCTTCCATGTTAATAGTCAAGTAATTCTTGTCGTTGACTATCAAAATAAATCGCGTCGCACGTTATGCAGAATAGTTGATTCTTAAGACAATATCTGACTGTAGTTAGCTGTTGTCATCGTAATTGATACCGCGCGAAATTTAGCTTTCAACTTTCGTTGCAAAGCGTTGGTAGTTACAATTGATACGAGTCGAGGATACCTTTTCGATGATCAATTCAACAGTTGTCTTGATGTGGCGGCTGAGGTATGGTTCTGTCGAGTGTTGGAAGGTCAATACTCCCTGGATTTACCTTTTCTCTTTAAGAAAGGGTTAGTGTATCGACAATCACATGAACTTATCCTATCGATTAATATCGAAGGGGCTGCTATGCCATTTTTATAGGTCGCAGTGCATTTCCGCGAGCACGCTGGCTTTTCCAAATATCACCTGATTATCTGTTTTTCCCTATCCGAATTGTGGTAAATGAAAAGGCACTGGTGTCTTGAATATATGCTTGTGTTGACTCTCTCATGTTTTGCTGTTACTTGCTACCGGTGATGGCACTAAATCTGTACCTCACGAAAGTTGTGTTTACTGGTGACTATTTCTCGTATTTTCATGTATGTATGCTACTGGTGATCCTACTATTTTCGTCCCTTATTTATATTTTCTGTTCTTCTCGTTATTGTCTTTTTCTTAATATCTAAATGTATATTTGCCGTGATTTAATCGGAAGCAGTGATTCCACTCGAATTATCGTAGTTTTCGGACATTGCGACATCTTATGAGTCTTTTGCTAGAAGCTAAGGGTAGTGTTTGTTCTGATACTACACTTCATCTTTTATATCCAAGGTCAGCATATGAGTAATCATTATAGACTAAGGGAATTGTTATTTTGGTCCTAATAAAAAGTGCTCTTTTTGGGCGGATGGATTATCCCCCCTCCCCACAATCAAAACCGACATTGTGCTCAAATCTTCCATTGTGGTGAGGTAATTAAATAAGGAATTAGCGCTCTCTAAATAAAACTGATCGAACTGATAAGATCCCGATCTTAATTAGAACAGTGGTATTCCATGACCATTCGTTCGTCTGTTATGTCTTTCTACCGTTTGTATTGCGACCGAATTTGGCTTATGTGTTTTTTAAACCACACGGATCAGGACTTTATAAAAGAAATTAAAATCCTACGATATTACAATATAATTTCTCAGAATAAACTCTCAGTTATTCAAATTAAAACAAGCGAAAGTTATTCTAGAGAAATATCTCAGCATTGTTGCAGATTTATGTTTCCCTAGGTAGATACGCACAATAATTGTCTATGCTAAAATGTCGGGGATCGCAAGTGCTTTTTCAATAAACCAGCTAAAATAAACTACCGTACCAATTTTAATCAAATCTATATTAAGGAATGAAAAAAACGTTTTTATTTAAATAAATGTTTACAGTAGATTTAATAGGCAAAATATGTTTTAGCTTAGTTTTTGTTTCGCGTAGTTAGGTTGACGTGCCAAAATCAATTTGATATCATTGGAAAGCGAACCAAATGAAGGAAGAAATTTAAACAAAATAATCGATTAAATAATAAAATCGATAGGATTAGTATAACTTTAATCCAGTAGAAAATAACAAAATAGTACCCGTTCTTTTTGCTAATAATGAGCTTATATTGAGGAATGTGATATTAAAAAGTTTTAGTTATTTATATTTCTTGATAATTTAAAAAGACTTTTAAAATTAATAATTATAAATCAATTAATAATAGTATGTGTATCTGTTTGTCTGTAGGTCTTTAAAAACTATACTATTTAAGACTATTGTACTCATTATGAAATAGTATAGTATATACTATTTCAGACTAATGCACTATCTTTAAATGCTCAATTCAGGGGCATAGTGTAATGTACTATATGCTCTGTTGTCATGATACCACCCACACAGGCATTAGCTTCTCCTTTTTTGTAGAGGTGTGGAGGTAGTGTAGTATAGGTTCTGTTGTCATGATACCCTCCTTCCAGGCCTTACCTTTTTTGTTTTTTGAGAAGTGTGGAGGTAGTATAGTATCTGTTTTGTTGTCATGATGCCATCCTCCCAGTTGTTTTTTTTTGTTTTTTATTAGTTTTTTAATGTTTTTTCATGTTTTTGTTCATGTTTTTTTTCGCTTTGACGCCAATTTTCATGTTTTTTTTATGGTTTCTATGTTTTTTATTTGTTTTTTAAAATATTTTTTGTCAATTTTTTATTGCTTTTTTGAGCTAATTTTGATGTTTTTTAAAATGTGTTATTTGATATTTTTTCATGTTTGGCGCCAATTTTGATTTATTTTGATTATTTTTGTATTTTAAACTTGTTTTTGATGTTTGTTGATGTTTTTTTGTCATTTTTTTGCTGTTTGACGCCAATTGTGATGTTTTTTTGTTTTTAGTTTTTAATGATTTTCATTTATTTAATTATTTGGTTCTTTTCCGCTAATTTTGATGTTTTTAAAAATATTTTTTGTTTTTATTTGTTTTTTGATGTTTTCTATCATTTTGTAAATTTGTTTTCGTCATTTTTAACAGGGCGCTGGATCGAGATACGGCCAGATCTGGACGCGTCAGACGATTATCTGTCGAACTATAGAGGTAGTGTTGCATCTGTTCTGTTGCCATGATACCATTCTCCCATGCATTACTCCCTCCCCTTTTGAGAGGTGTTGAGTAAGTGTAGTATTTGTTATGTTGTCATGATACCATCCTCCCATCGATTACCTCCTTTTTTTAGAAGTGTGGAAGTAGTATAGTATCTGTTCTGATTCCAACTGGCAAAATATGCGACCGGAGGGAGCATATATTTGCTAGTTAATATAACGGAAATGAATTTTATCTAATTCAAGAAAATATGACCTCAAAAGAATTTAGCTAAATATATCAACATTTCAGTTGATAATCGTCTTTTGTGGATATTTCACTGATTATGCTGATAATTGGCGATAAATTCTCGAGTCCCAAAAGAAAATACAGAATGGGTCAGCTCGAGGACATAATCAATAACACTTACCTTTTAACTTGCGAAATACATTGCCCTCTAGCGACATGGTTGGCCGTCTAAACACCTTTACAATCTGCCTTGTTGTGTGACTTCATCAACCCCACCATAACCATACGCGCATTGGTAACAAAAATGACTCGCAGATAACTCGAGTTAACAGAAACATGTCAACGCAAAGGAACCGATAGATTGAGAAATAGAAAGAGGGAAACATTACACCTCTCTTATAACCACATTCAGTGATCATTTGGTATAAGTAACTTGACTTCAGTAACGAACATTGGCTCCCTCCCACCTGTCAACAGTCCATTCTTCACACAGTATGTGTTTTATTTACGCTTTTGGCCCACCATACTTGATTGAAGAAAATAAGCATAGCTTATCGTTAAGAGTCCATAAGAAGGTAAATGGAAAATATTAAAACAAAATAAAATGTGCCTTGTCTTACATGAATTTGATTCCTTTTTTTCTTCACATGAATTTTGGAACTGTTTTTGAATGAAAGTATAAAAGAAAGGATGAACATATATTTTAGCATTTAAAAATGCTAAAATTTACGTTTTTTGATCAAATGACAATTCTCCGCTTATTTTCCGCTGTGTATTGGGCATACTTACCTATATTTTAAAAATTAACACTATTCAAAATATTACATCAATATGATCTATAAAAAAACTGTCCTTAAACTTTGTTATTTATTATTTAAACAAGGGTGTATTAAGTAATTCAGGATTGAATCATTACATGAAAATGTAATTACATTTCACTGTAAATAAAACCTAATACGATTTTGGCAATAACCAATTCAAGCATAACGTAGCAAATTTCATTGAACGAAATAAATAAAGAAAAACCGTTATTCTACGAGTTTTCTCTCCTCACCTAAATGTTTCTCTTCATTATATTAACAAGTATAATTTTATGCTTCCAGATGTATAGATCAGGGGTGTGTGCTTAAAACTAAATGAAACTTCCCTAGACGATTTTGTTCTCCTAGAACTACACATCTGTGGATCAATTACCTTAGGCTGCTTATGAGCCGACTACCGAATGGTCGTTTTTAATTCCGATATTCAAAAATTATTTTTAACTCTTCCTCTTATATAATCAAATGGTGCCCATATACGACTATAGATACCGATCTTCACGTTGTGGTCTTAGCGTCCACTTAATCAACTCATCAACCGTTATCCTCGAGTGGTCTAAGGTCTTGCTAAGTGGTGACTCATTTGTACAAAAAAACAATTATCTGTACTATTATTCTCATCTCATATACTA
This sequence comes from Sepiola atlantica, assembly GCA_963556195.1. NCBI lineage: Eukaryota > Metazoa > Mollusca > Cephalopoda > Sepiida > Sepiolidae > Sepiola > Sepiola atlantica. The sequence goes on along the minus strand of OY744526.1, from coordinate 110,300,365 downwards.
TTCTCACAACGTTTCGTCCAATTAAACTCCCGTCCATCTTCAGGTGCATTTTCTCAAACACGGGAATCGTCATGTCGAATTCATGAATCTATACAGAATGTTCGAATCGAACACTTTAGTCTATACCATTAAGAGGTAGATTTTGTTCTTGTTCCCTCAGCCATAACCAGTTAGATCTCAAGTATGTTCTCACCTGAACACGTGGTGCAACCGAAAAAAGCTGTTAAGTAACAATAAATTCTATGTGACAGTCTCCTTGATGTCGAACGTTGAATCCTCATTAACTTAGTCTAAAATAAAAATTACTTAACAGTTCTACCCGGCCATTTCTGACGGAAAGAGAATAATCTACACCCGTGTATTAAATAAAGGATTCAGGTCGAGATTTCGTATAGATTATCGAGTTTAATATGAAGATTGCTGGGTGCGACAAGATGCACAAATGTCAGGCGTTACATCGGCCGAAACGTTGCGAATATAACATCCTTGATTGAAACAGTAGTCCGAATAATACAAATAGTAATAATAAGTTGTTTTCCTGAAATATTTTATAGAAATAACCAAAAAAATATTTCGCTAGTATATAAATAACCCCCCCCCCCCAACAAAATAAACAAAAAGAAGGAGGTAATCAATGGGAGGATCTTATCTCGCCGAATGAACATATACTACAATTCTAAAAAAAAAGGTAATGCCTGGAAGTATGGTGTTATTAAAGCAGAACGGATACTGAACAACATTCGCAAAAAGAGGAGGTAATGCAGTGCGGAATGGTATCACGTTAGCAGAACATTTGGTGCCCCCCCACTTAATTAGCTTTGAAAATAGTAGACTAGTGTGAAATCGTAACTAAACTGAATTAAGCAGTAATAGTACAACTAAAAAATAATAGTATCATTTTGGCTTAACACAGATACCAAATCTCAATTAGTAATAGATGTGAAATACATCGTATTTTAATTAAAGCTACAGTAACGTGGTATTTATTCGAAAGTGATTTGAAAACGAATTCAATGAAACGTTTGAATTACTGATCCATCCATTATGACAATAAATCAACTGATTCGAATCAGATGATTCCCCCATTTGTTTAAACAAGGGAAGGTACTAATTTATATTTAAAATTGCGACGCTTTTCCCATTTGAATAACTCTATGCTCTCTATACTCTTACGTCTAGTTAATAATCAATATTTTCTTGTAGAAACTAAATATATTACAACATGTGTAGATGTCGCCATATGTCACTAGACTAGATTAGTTAAGAAATACTCTTGACATTACTCCAATTCTTATATGGCATAATCACGTTGAAATACACTTCTCGTTAGATCACTGACGTTAATGACTCTTGATCTGGCCGGTATCGGATAGTTGAAAATGTGTGAATAGCAAACGCTGTATCTAGGAGGGCATCGCCATCTCTACAGAAAAGTAAGATCAGCCTTTAGATGCCTTTCGCACGCCCTTCAGTAAAAACAGCCCTTCTCATCTACACATAATCTGGCCAGTATATTTTAATGGAATGCCACATTTATTTTCAAGAAAATATTTTCCACCATTTTTATACCCTCCAAATAAATTAAATATGAACTATTAGACTCCGATTTCTGTATAGCATGTATCATCTACTAGTCTCTTCCTCCTTGACAAAGTCCAAAAAAAGAGTCGCCAACCTAATAGGTCCCTCACTGTCAACCAAGCTCCAGTCCCTGTCCTATCGCCGCAATGTAGCATCATTATGTTTGTTTTACAAATACTTCAATGGATTATGCTTCGATGAATTGGCTGCTTTGGTGCCCCCTCGACGTAAATTCACTAAACTAACTCGACAATCAACTAAATCTCATTCATTAACTGTGGAGGTCCCCAGATGCTGGAGAGTCTTCTACCAAAATAGCTTCTTTCCTCGTGATGCTGGCCTCTGGAACTCCCTACCAGCCCCTTGTTTCTCCGACAGTACTGACATGCAGAAATTTAAAACTGATGTAAACAGACATCTCGCTGCGCAGATCCCAAGTTAGGCTGACCCCCCCTACCTTCTCCCCTTTTCTTTTTTCTCGGTAGCCCCTTACGTCTACAGTGGCGGCCTGCCTTGTTTGGGGTGAACCATGTTAAAAAAACAATTTTTTAAATGTGTTAACTTTATTCGTCGATGTCACAATATAATGTCTAAGCTTGAGTGATGTTCTCAATTATGAGGCGAAGCTTCTCGGAGATAATATGCGTTAGTTTGTTGTAGTTTTATATCTAGTGTTTACCCTGATTCTAAATATGTTAGATTCATCGCTGCAGACACACAATGTAGGCGGATGTCTGTGAATTTATACACCGATCGGATCACGTAGTTTAACCCACATTTATTTGTGTCAATTTCAGTTTGTATTCTGCATATTTCTAAATATAACATCGTTCTATACGCACCGCGCCTAAATTCAATTTGTGGCTCACAGGTTGGGAAACACTGTATTAATTAATCGAGCCTACTGATGAATAGAAATCAAGACAGGGTGAAATGTAGACGGCGAAAAAGAGAGATAGAGAGAAGACGACAAGTTGATCGCGGCAACGATGAGTGAATTGAAAAGAAAACGAAAGAATTAAGGTTTGGGAGGGGAGAGATAAAAATGAGTTGGGGTTAGGAAATGGTGTGTTAGAGGGATGGGCACGGAACCGACTTGCTCAAAGTGAAAAAAGTGCTTTGCCCCCAGGGGATATTAAGCTTAGATTTTTGGTTGAGGATTGAGAGGACTCTGGTAGGGCAGGGGTTAACCCCCACCCGTCGTGAATTTCGGGGATCTTATGATGGATTCATCGCTGTGAACTTAATGGCGGATAAGTGAAGAGAGAATAAAAGGGGGAAATTGTAGAAAAGGGGATAAGGTAAAGGAGGATATCAACGAAGAAAAAGATAGGGGAGGAGAAGAAAGAGGGATGAGTGGATGGGTGTCTTCGCTTTGGGTTGGGGGGAGGGTGTGGTCGATCTATAGGGGAGTATACCGTACCAAAAGCAAACATTAAAATATGGCAAGACCGTTGGATTGGAAAAACGATGGAAGGAAGGAAGGGTTTACGATGGAGATCTTTTTTTTCGCCATGAAAAGAAGAACATTAGAGAAAAGGATCTTGGTGAAAAGATAACTCCATAGCGAAGTATATGTTAATCGTGCGACGGGGTTTAGTGGCGAATGACGATAGAATTTAGCACTGTTTATTTACGATGTTGTATCATAAGAAATAAAGAGTAAAACGATTTTTAAAAAAGGGAGTTAAATATTACTCGCTAGAAAGTTTGGACAGAGAAGGAAATTAAATGATAACAAGCGTAATTATTATTTTTTACTGTAATATTGATGAAAATCAAAGAATTTACGAGAGTAGATAAAACAAAATGATATGCAATGAAATCTACCGTTACTACCGTGGAAAGTGCTCGACTGAGCTCCAAACATTCACTGTAAGAACTCGCATTTCTACCGAGAGCAAAAATACGTGCTTTTCTTCTCTCAAATGCCTAGTGTCAGGGAAAGTTGCTACGAACAGAGCTTTGTCGCAAAGGCTTATCGACTGTGGAACACATTGACACGAGATTACTTCATGCAATTACTACATGATTGTTGTCAAATCAAATGCCAACGGATTCCTGTCATAAAGCATCTCTAGATGTAATCAATCTGAGTTAATGTCAGTAATGATCGTCAAGCCTCATATGAGGTTCTTCATCTTTTAACTAACCATCATTTAATCTCATTAACTCTTATATTCGAATGTCGTCCGGCCTCGATAAGTTGTAAACCATTAATAAAATATTTCTGTTTTTTTTTAGATGAGGATTGATCATTTGTATACTTTGGCTTATTCGGACAACTGTTCTCATCTTTAATGTTATTATCACAATGTTTCAACCGCTATAACCTCCAGCCTTCTTCAGGTGTATCTATTCGAACTCGAGAATGTTCCTGTCGAACTCGGGAATCTCTCGAAACGAGAGCATGCTACCCCTATTAAGTAAATAACACGTTTCGTTCGCAATTCCGCCCAGATTGCCGAGTTCAATATGAATATTCCCGAGTTCGAAAATATACAGTCGAAGAAGGTCAGAGGTTAGAGTAGCTGAAACTTTGTGAGAATAACAGTTAAGATTAGACCAGTAGTCGAAATAACCCAACTTATACGCATTAGTAAAATAATTCAATAAATAAACAAAACGAATGAGACACTGCTGACACACTCACTTGCGCATGCATGATATCGTCACTATGTCATAACAGTACACTTTTCTTTTCTAATCATATGAAAAACACTTTCAAAGAAATGTGGCATAACAATCGAGAATTGCCACTTCCGTGTAAGCATGTGTTCAGCAGTGAGCGGTGAATGGCGAAAATCATCTATGTGTATGTTACACACACGAAAATCTAGGGTAACCCTTGATAAATTGAGACAAGTAATTTCTTTCATCAGACATATTGAATTTTATTTTGATTACAGATATATTTATTTATTATAATTGTAACTTTTTTTTACAAATACATAAAGGAAATATATTTTACAAATACATAAAGGGAATATATTTTACAAATACATAAAGGAAATATATTTTACAAATACATAAAGGAAATATATTTTACAAATACATAAAGGAAATATATTTTACAAATACATAAAGGAAATATATTTTACAAATACATAAAGGAAATATATTTTACAAATACATAAAGGAAATATATTTTACAAATACATAAAGGAAATATATTTTACAAATACATGAAGGAAATATATTTTACAAATACATAAAGGAAATATATTTTACAAATACATAAAGGAAATATATTTTACAAATACATAAGGGAATCATTTTTAACAAAGCTCTCCCTTTCCATGTTATGAATGACTTTCTAAATACTAACGTTATTATTTAGAAAGGCATTCTTAACATGGAAGGAACTTCGTTAACTATTCTGTAATTTCACCTTACAATGTAACAAACAAAAGAAAATGTGTTATATTTTTAAATAAGAATAATTAAGAAAGCCCGTGGCGGGAACGTAATATAACGAGAATTGACTTGTTCAATTCACTGCGGAATGCTGACCACATTCTTAGCCGAAACTGTCAATTCTCGATCGTAATAACATTATACCAGAAATGTAATAATTGCTTCTTTTTTATAATTTTCAGTCACAGATCATAAGCAAGATGCACTTTAACGCTCATTGTCTGTAACTCTAGACAGCGGACATAAGCAAGCAATCACAATGGAGAAGAGTGAAGCGATTTTTCCCGCAACATAAAACGTCCTTAACCGCCTGATTATATTCCTGACAAACCACATCGGAAACTTTTGTGAATTAACTTGATTATATGGCCGCTTCTCCATCGACATTGTTTGAGGGATCACCTTTTAGTCAAACATGGCACCGATCTCAGTTTTCCTCTTTGTCAATTGTCTATATTCTTAACCCCGTTGATAAAGTAATCGTTTCATATAATGTGGGTGTTAAAATGTACATGAATTAATCATTTTTTTCAATAAAAATAATGTATATATATATATATATATATATATATATATATATATATATATATATATATGTATATATATATATGTACATATATATATATGTATATATATATATATATGTATATATATATATATATATATATATATATACATAAACATATATATGTGGGTGTGCGTGTATGTGTGTATATGTATATAATAGTTTTATATAAATAGTTGTGTATCATCGACCTATATATGTTTCGCATTTTTATTTAATGTTCGTTTGTATGTTATTACTATACCCTATCGCCGGTCGAACAATTCGACCCCCGAATAAACGTATTATAACCCCTGGTCGTGTAACCATTCAGTGAACGCTAAAATTATAATGTTATACGCGAGAGAAGTATGCCTTGTATTTCTCCGATGTAAACACAAGTAATGTGATTCGAAAGAGAGTTATGTCGCCCAAGGGATACAACCATGCAATATTGGTAATTTATGAATCGTCAATATATATATATATATATATATATATATATATATATATATATATATATATATATATATATATATATACTTAATTAAGTATGTAAACATGTGTGCATACATGTATGTGGATAAGTCATTCCTAAAGTAAGCAACTGATCATTATTATTTTCAGAAGAGGTCTTCTTGATGTAAGAGGCCGACCGGTGGACTATATGCAGTTTAATTTAGTGTTATGAAAAGCAAGAAAGAGGCGTGTGGAATTTATATGTGACAATTGTAATACCTTCGAATTTTGTAAAATGTGAACAATAGCTATTAAAGAACGACCTACGGTGTGCTATACATATATGATATATCCGTAAAAAAAGAAACTCACTCATAAATAAGATCCACGAGTTAAGATTCTGTCGTAATAGTGATGTCGATCTCATTAAGTATCGAGGAATGTCCACCTCAAGAAAATCGTAAGGCAATCAAAATTATTTTGTCACAGAATAAGACGCATCAGAAGCGAAGCCGAGAAAATACCTTGGGCCAAAGTGTGAAAGCAGAATTAAATAGTGCGGCTTTGTAACCTCAGACATGTATAATTATCGATAGGAATTCCATTGTTTGAGAACACAGCCCAACAACCACGGGTGGTCCCATCAGTTATTTAAGTGCCGCGACACTCACATTTTTTAGAAAAAATACTGATTCCAGTAAGACTGTCTCAAAACAGAACTAACGTCTCTTGAATGTTCAGAATCTTAGTTGATGCATGTGCGTGTATGCGCCGTTTAAATTAGCTTTGAAAAATCTTCTGATCGTGTGCGTGAAAACAAATAAAACGCTTGGGATTAACTTCAGATGGCCAACATTCTGCGATAATATATACATATATTATACAAGTAGAATATATATTTTATATATATATATATATATATATATATATATATATACATTGTATATCCTATATATATTATATGATATATATTATATATATATTATGTATATATTATATATTATATATACATATATTATATATAATATATATATATATATATATATATTATATTATATTATATATACTACATATAAATTATATAATATATATATATATATTATATATAGTAGAGAATGGTAGTTTGCTTGAACATATATATATATATATTATATAATATATATATATATATATATATATATATACTATATACTATATATATATTATATATATTATATAATGTATATATATATACTATATACATATATATTAATATATATAATATATATATATATGTATATATTATACATTCCTTTAATTTAAAACATAGCTTAAAGTAGTAGCTCAATTGTGTATAGATTACTCAAACTCAAAAATATAATACAATAGTAATTTAGTAAATGTCCTGAACTTGTTTCGATTACAGAAATTTGCAGAAACAATTAAAATAAATTTGAAACAATTTCGAAGACTTTACGCAATTATATATATATATATATATATATATATATATATATATATATATATATATATATATATATATATACATATATATATATATATATATATATATAGTATAAATATTATAAATATAATTTCGAAAAGACCTAAATACATGTGTTTCATATCAAACCTGCAATCATCAGTATGGGAGGAACACTCTCTGCCGGTCGCCCGATTCTAACCCTTATAAGAAAGTAATTATTGACTCGGTAGTCGGAGCGCTAACCAGTACACACACATATATGTGTACATACATTCATGAAGAATACCCATGGGACGAATAACATTTGTTCCTTAAGCACAATATATAGTCATACTAAACCTTATTCCTTGAATCCTTATTATATAATTGAGTTATACGAGTTTTATACTTTAAAATGTATAAAATTTAAAGGCTTACACGGCGAATCAAGAATATTTGAATGTAAAAATGAGAACTTGTGCTCATATAATGCCCCTGACAACCCTATAAAAGTTACCCCAAACACTGAAATGTAGGGGATAGTTGTCTAATACTTATTGGTAAAATTCCACAAAATTTGAAGATATCTGAATTTTCGCGCAGAGCATCATCCTCTTTTTACAGCGTTGGCATATAACAAAATAAAACAACAAATAACCTACATTACGATAATTTACGCCTGGCAGCTGCGTCGTAAATTTCATAATAATCAGTTAAATTTTTGGGAATGAATCCTTTACATACAAATATCTAAACATGTACAAATACTACATTTTATATGAAAACTAAAAGAATGCCCGCCTAAGGACTGTTCAAAATTATTCCGCGAGCGAACCTTTGTTGCACCAATTTTATGTCCTCTTACGGACACATAAATTAAGACATAATTGTTTACTTTATTTACCTTTTTATCAAAAGTATTATGTATGATTTTGATTCTAATGTAATAAATTATTCAGTCTTTTTTAAAAAGAATTGAAATCTAGGGTGTCTTGCTCAATTGGTATCTAATGACTACGAATATAATTTAATGCAAATATGAAATATTTGAATTGGCGAATAGGAAGACGTGTCCGCATCATACTCCCTAAAAGTTTTGTTTAACTCACTCCAAAGAAATTTAAGGAATATTGATTACCTTTGTCTCATAAATATAGTCTATATTTGGACAACTTACGACTACCAGCTATATTCCAAAATTAATGTTGATTGGTTAATTAATAAAGGAGTGAATCGCTTACATACAAATATATAAACGTATAAACATACCATTAATTAAACTGTATATATATATATGTATATATATATATGTATATATAATTATATATTATACTACCAAATATATGCTTCCTTTAGTCGTACTTTCTTTCCGGTCCAGGAAGGTGCTATAATTGTTAACGAACATATACAACACTAACCCCTAAGGGAGAAGGCAATAGCTGAGAGGATGCTATCAGATACTACAGAGGAGTATGTAATTCATGGGAGGGTTACCCCCATCAATTATACAGGAAATATATAATTTCTTGGATGGAATATCTTATTACAATAGAACTCATACTACACAAGCCACCGCCACTAAAAAAACACAATAATATATTAAATAATTTTGTGTCTGTAATTTAAAAATGCCTCCTCATAAAACCATTAGTTTTATAGTTCCTGGGATTTGGGGCTGAGATGAAAGTGTAGTATCTTTTCTCAACATCCCAGCGACATCGGGGCTTTACTATCGACGAGAATGTTGCGTACATATACGAACACATTTTAATGCAAAATTACAACTGTATGTTACAGAATATCAATTTATTAGAAGCTTTTGATGAGATAAAGATGCACATTAGACGTCCACACGATGTTTGTGAATATTTGCAGGCTACAATATATACGGTATTAAAAAATCTTATGTCGTATCATTGAATTAAATAAAGATAACATATTTTGATGTTAATATAGTTAGGATATATTGAAAAAAAACTTTCGCATGTATTCATTTCGATAAAGCTAAACATATCAATGCCAGCGTGTATCGAACGATCTATTCTGTACGCTACCTTCATCTTCATCTTCCAACTCGTATCCAGAGATCATTTGTCACTATCTACACATACAACACAGCTATCTACTGGATCACATCGAAGAGCATAGATGACCTAAATCTTTCTGACACCCACTTTCTTTTAAGACTTTGTTCAAGGGGGGGGGCATGTCGTGTTAGTTTTATCACCTTTAAAATTAAGCCCCACACTTTTCAACAACAACGTTCGGACCCTCATTTCTCCCGAGTTGAAATAAATTCATCCCTTCTTAAGCATGTCCTTTTTCTTGATAAACTCCTAGGTTTGACTTTTACTCAACACTTAAAATGGAAGACTTACATCAAATATGTTGCCAAGGTCGTTTGAAAAATGTTTATATTATTCTATCGCACCAGAATGTACCTCACCCTGACGCAATCATCTACCTGTATAAAAGCCAGACCCGTCATAAGCTGGACTATTGCTTTCACGTTCGGGGAGGTCCCCCGTTAGAGCACCGTTTCCTCCCTCGACATCGTATAAAACCGACTTCTACATCTAGTAGATTATCTCTTTTCTTCCCGGCAGCCCCCTTCGCACAGAAGAGATGTGTCTAACCTCTTCTTTAATGCATCATAATGTTCATAGTAGGTGCTCGCCCCTACTGTAAAATATTCACAGCAAGCACCCGCATATCCATAACAACAGCAGATATATTTTATTTATATCGCTCGCTATACCAAAGACTAAGCGGAACTTCCATGAACAAAGTTTCTTTCCTAGAGCGTCTCAGTTGTGAAACAAAATACCGCGAAACTGCTTTACAGATCACTGCATATTGTAATCTATTGTTCGTCTTCAAGTATAATGTAAACACATCCTTGTTGAGCCACGCTTATTGATAACAAATATTTTTAAGAAATCGTAAGTCCAATCCATCGGTTTTGTCTGATAATCGCATGCTGGCGCTCATCGACTAAGCGATATATTTGACGTTTATCTTCAAGTGTCGCCCGGGCCTTGTATAAGCGATGACTGTTTTGTAAAAGAGAAACTCTCTTTATGTGGTTATGCATATATGTTTTTAAAATAGCATTTAAATCAAGTTTCAGAGGTAGATTTTCACGTTATATTATTTTATGCACGTTTAGGAGATTAATTTAGTATTACAAGTCTGGTACAATTCAACACATGAATTGCAAACGAACTTATTCTCCCGAGAACGCTTCTAAAAAGTCGCTTTTCGTCAAAATATACGCAATATCCCCCAAAAGCCGACTAGAAATCAGGTATAGCAAACAAAGCACACAGATGAAAGTGGGTCATAAAAATGTCCAGAAAGCATACATACAAAAGACATGGAAGAAAAACTCAGATAGAAAGAAAGATTAAATGAAAGACAAAGACGTAAAAAAGAAAAAAGGTTGAGAATATATTACAAATAAACACATCAGGAAAAGAATATATGTAGCGAAAAAGAATATGTGTAGCGAACTAAAAAAAGCAATGCGAGAAAGCAAATGGCGTCACTTTAAACGCAATTACTTCTATATGTGGGCCGACCCCGTTCTTCGTCTCTGACATAGAAGAAGAGGAAATCTCGTGGAAAGACACTGACGAATACTTCGGCCAATCAGAACACGGCACGCCAGCAACCAACGCGAGATGTGTCGGCCATTATAAAAGCAGCAACAGCAACCTCACATTCGCTCTCTTTTTGGCTCTTCCGCTTTCCTGACAACAGTATAAAAAGATCGTTGCCTCTCGCTCGATCAGAAAGGGGGGAACAATCACAAACAAAGAACTCGGATCATTCTTCAAGCACACATTACATTGACACAAAGAGACGTTTCACGCTCGCACACACTCGCATTCATATAAACCCAATCCTTGTATCTACCACACACACTAGGAAATATATAAAGACATTTCTAAAAAACTCATGTACACTCAACGAACTTTCTCTACGAACTACCACGAGTTTACTTAAACGAAAAATGAAGACCTTCTTCGCACGACCTGATTGTTATATATCTCTCTCAAATGTAAACTTAGTTATATGAATGTTTGTGGTTATAATAATAGTTTTTTTCGATTTGCATTTCATTGCATTTTCCTTGTTGATTTTAACATCTTAGACATGTTCGTTCTCCACGTGGTCGAGTAATAATTCCATATTTTTAGTCGGTGTGTACCAAATTGATGAGTAAACCCCAAACATAAATTCTAAATAGTATTTCCCTTAAAATAATGTGTGACCCGAATAGCAATATTTACCCCAATAATATGAAGACTAAACACCTTTAATTCATCAAGGCCCTTCCATCGTAAACGAACATGACCACGTGCGGAACCCAAATAAAATATGGTCCCCGAGCGTTTATATTACATGCACACATGAAGCAGTTTCTTGCCCCGACGTTGGGGCGTCCGCCATAAAGGTATGAATAACTAAGTAAAAATTATGAAATAAAAGCAAAACTAAGCATATAAAAGTTACAAAAACAACAAAGTATGAAAATATTTAAATATTTAGTATTAGTTATAATAAAGTTTGGTAGAGAAGAATATAAACAAAACCAAAAATAAGAAGAACTGGAAGACAGAAATAAAGACCAAGGACAATAAGAATAAATAAGACAAAGACACAAGAATAACACAAAGAAGAATGAGAAGAAAACACAATAAGAACATGTAAAAACAAATAATAATTAGAGGAAAAAGAGCAAGAATAAAAACAGGAAAAACACAAAAAAAACACAAACAAGAAAAAAAAACAAGCAATAAGGAAAACAAGAACATTGAGAACAAGAACTGAAAAGGGATTAGAACAACAAGAAAATAAAGGACGAAGTACAGGACCAAGAATAAAAAACTATACGGACAAGGAAAACAGGAAATACAATAATGATTTAAAAAAAACAGAACTAGAACAAGAAGAACAAAACCAAAAAAGGGCAGAAATGGAGTGATATAGAACAGTAGGTACATTTATGATAGTACTGATTTTAATTCTGATGATAATGATGATACCGATAACGACAACGCTGATGATGATGATGATGATGATGATGATGATGATGATGATGATGATGATGATGATGATGATGATGATGATGATGATGATGATGATGATGATGATGATGATGATGATGATGATTTTCCGATTACTTATTATCATTTATTTATGTATGTAGGTATGCATTTTTTTTACTTATTCAAAGTATTAGTATCATAATAATTATAATAATAATAATGATAATAATAATAATAATAATAATAATAATAATAATAAGTATTATTATTATTATTATTAATATTATTATTATTATTATTATTATTATTATTATTATTATTATACTAATACTTTAAATAAGTAAATAAATACATACCTACATACCAAAATATATGATAATAAGTAATCGGAACGGTAGAGTAATGGCAGAGAGAATGATATATCGAGGAGGAGGGAGTAAAAGAAAACGATGTAGAGAAAGGAGTGTTAATAAATGAATAAAAAAAAAGAAACAAAGCAAAAAGAAAAGAAAAGAAAAGAAAAAGAGAAAATAATGTTTTTGATTTCGGTCGATTGTCGCTGGAAGAATTTAACAATCCGAAATCAGCGTCGAGACGGCCCGCTGCGATATTGCCTAGTTAAGGAGATTGCCGCCCGATAGGCGACAAAGGGATACGAGATGGAAGGCCTATCTTAGCATCTTTACAGAACAGGCCGTGACCTGAAACACTCTCGGAGAAGAACTTTTGTTGACTTACTAAATGGCCCGAAAATACAAGAGCGCTAGGAGTCGAAAATAAACTATTCTTTATTTAGAATGGATATTTTCCTGCGGTAAATTCTTTTCTGTTTCGAAAAAGAATCGCGACTAATTATCTATGTTAAAAAAAACGGGGAAAGTTAGTAAGATAGCGTCGCCATTTTGCATCGTATCTTGACCACATTAAACACGGAGGTACATATGCAGCCAATGAGTTTACGAATGTGAGTTGTCTGTTTAAGGAACTAATTTGATAATTTAGGTGTTCCTCGATGTTAATCGATAATGAGTATATTTTTAACCCTGATCGGTATTCTGTTTAACTTATGGGTTTCTAAAATATTGGGTATTAGAGTCACCGCTTATCAAAGCAAAAAGCAGCCCGAGGATGAAATTGTGCAAGAAGCTAAGAATAAACGCAAACAATGAACACAGCTTGATGATTCCAATCATATCTAATTTCTCAAAAAGGAGGTATAAACCTTAAATATTAATCTATTTTAAGTGTCTTACATTTATTTGATTAGATGTTGCACAATATCACCAAAAGATATGATGTGTGATGATTTATGTGAAACAAGTACTGTTGAGCACAGGACAAGTTTGGTTTTCCCCCGAGAAAGACTGAATGCACTTTTTCGCAACTAGAAAAAGTACACTCATTGATTTTTTTTATAGAAAATAATACATTATAAAATTCATGAATAATAATTAGTTACATTATTTAAGTATTAGTTATAGACGGAGGATATAACTTATGCCGTATGTTGCATTTGACCTATGTTGTGTTGCATTTCAACCTTGTGTCATACACACAACGATCAAATTGGCGTAATTAATACAAACATAACACAGTAGGTTTTAAACATGTGATTGCTACCTTAGTCGCTACATATTTTCCAGGGGCGCGCTTCATTGAATCTTTCTCGACCTGCAATAAGGCATTTCATAACTAAAAAAACAACTAACACGAGACAAAGACTTATGGAAGATAGCTGACATTTATTCAACTTGATCTTTCTTCTCAATTACTGACGAATAGGGAAACCAAAAGAGCGAGATGGCGATCAAAAAAATTAACTATATTTTGTCAGGCCCAATAATTTTACACGTCCAGTCTCTGCGACTGAACTGTTCTCTTTCACAGTCTGTCTATGACCAATATGACGTCATCTCTGATTTTACTATGGTCCAATATTTTAGCAATCCTCACTTCGGTCCACTATGTTGACACCGGCTGACCTTTATTTTCCTGTAATGCCTAACTGTTTTATGTACTAGTGTATCTACTCGACAAATATCTAACAATTGCTAAAAAACGATACACATTTTCAGTTATTAGATGTGAACCGATTCATTGAACAAGTGATGTTTTCGATATGTCTGTTATTTATTGATACATTTTCTTTACTGCTATGAATAATAAAATAAAAACAGGTGTAAACAATGGAGCAATAGTTTTTTTATTACAATGTAAAATCATGTATTTTGTACTGTGAGTTAATGTTTCACTTACAATTAGAATAAAACACTAATATAAATAGACAACAGAAAACATACTGACATTTCAAAAATAGATTACATGAGAATTTCTTCAAACAAATATGTAATCGTGATGTATATCGCACCGGCAGTCCCACACGGTAATGAGCATTGTGTATTAAAACACGTATCAGCATTTAGTATATATCATTAAATGGGTTGATATGACGGAAAAAAGTATTGTCACAATAAATAAGATAATAATAGGGCACAAAATAGAAATTATTAAAGCGGTTCATAGATTATTGAAACACGGGATTTACTACAAAGGGCATAGAATATATAAGACCAAAGGCCTAAAACAAAAAAAAGATTTTAAAATAATAAAAAAGTATATGTATATATATATATATATATATATATATATATATATATATATATACACTATTTTTATTATTTTAAAATTATTTTTAAATTATTAGCCTGAAGATTTCTTACGTGGAAGCCTCTGTGTAGCTTGATTGCCATACATATATGTTCATAACCTAGCTTTACATCTTTATTGGGCACTGTTGAAGTAAATAGTGAAAATTGATACATAAAAAATGTTATCTGTGTATAGCATTTTATGTTAATACATGAAATAAAAATATATATATATAAAATACAAATTTTTCTAGGACGTTTATGAGCAATATATTTATATATATATATATATATATATATATATATATATATATATATATATTTATATATATATATATATATATATATATATACATACATATATATAAGTATATATTTAAATGTTAATGTGTTTCCGTCTTTTTTACAGTTTGGAGGCTCTCCCAAAGTTATATAGTAAAAAAATCATAATGTGGCTATGTTACGCACCCTGTTGCCTACAATATATGATCATAATCTATGATGATTAATTCAATAGTTTAGGAGTTTACAAAGTACATATAGACTAGTTACGCTCATACGCGCCCACATCTCTTAAAAATATATTACTTAATTCATTCATGATTGTATGAAAAGCATGTATTTTCTTTAATAGTATTTAATATCTAACTTATTTAAAAATATGTTTTTGTGTGGACGCGAGTTTTAGTTGGCAAACACTTTCAATTGTAAAATTAACCAATGAAATAATAGGCCGATGTAACAACCTGGTTTGCCAAGAATATATGTTCCAAAATTTATAATTTGGGGCTCGTAAAAATTAATTAAAACAAATTAAATATATGCATCCCCTAAATATTACTATATTCTTTCTGTTTAATTTTTTGTATTGAAAACCTTCTTTTTATAGACGTATGGGGTGGGACATTGTTTTGCTCTGCTTAAATCATTAATAGAATAAGTTTCGCAATATATGAAAAAAAATTGTTTCGGATGTTGACCTATAGAAATGTGTACACATGTAAGTTTATTCTTTGAGGCTTTTTGTATGTCTTCTTTGTCTTCTTATTACGAATCGTTATTTTGGGAAAATTAAGGATATATGTGAATACCTTGTATTCCTGGATACATGATGAAACGACCGTAAACTTCATGTTTTTAATGGTAAATAATTATATAGTAGCATGATTCTGCATCAAATTGTTTATTCATAAATGCTCTAGGAATATAACTTAATACCTACCGAGCTTGAAATTATATATATATATATATATATATATATATATATATATTCGGCGAATAAGGGTCATGTTTGATTTGGCTCGCGGAAGAGCGGATACTTTCAAAATTTGATTATTTTTATTCGGCTCGGTAGTTGTTGACTCAATTTAGTTTTAATTTTTTTCAATTCGGATTTAACGGAATCTCCATTTACTAGTGAACTTTGTTTTGATTTGTACTGAGCAGATCAAGTTTTGGGAATTTGGAGTGAGTTTATTGAACTTTTTATACTATTTGATTTGATTTATTTATCACTGTAATAATCAACTTAAACATTGGATACTTTTCACTTCATCGATTGCTGCCGCATCTCACGATTGGACGACTTTTTCAGTTCTTTCAATTCCTCGTATTTGGACTGTCACTCATTACATGGATCAATCTTCAGTTAACCTTCTGGATATCTTTCTTGATTATGTTTTTTAAATTGTATTACTTGGATTGATTGTATAGATTCCACAAAAGAGTATGTGTTTGGGTTGATATATTTGATGTTATATATCTTTATGTATTTTTGTATATATTTTTCATATATTTTCAAAATGTAATCTTATTACCGGTAGTAATACCACCGCAGTAATGGTCCTCTGAGGAGAAGAATTACTTTTGAAAACTCATGAGCTAAGTACGTTAAGATCCTTTGCTTGAACTTTGAATTATGATAAAATTTGATTGACATCTTATTTTATGATATATATATATATATATATATATATATATATATATATATATATATATATATATATATATATATAATAATATTAACCTACAGACGACGTGGTTGCAAGCTTTTGCTCTCATCGGTGCAGGCAAGTGATCATTTCAGAAAGTCATAAGGCGCAGACCAGGATAACGGAGCCACATTTGACTCCGCACGCTTTCACTTTATCCTCACGGCCATAATAAATGTTGAGTTGATATGGTGTAATTGAGTTATATGTATGTCAATTACATCAAGACAGACTCAGGAACTACACGAACTTACTCGGAGCCTTGCTTTTAACTTAAGTGAATTTCTATTTTGTAATATCTCCTTATATATTTATATATATGTATATATATATATATGTATATATATATATATATATATATATATATATATATATATATGTATGTATGTATATATATGAAATGAATAAAATAGAGAAATGATTGAGATAAAATATTATCTTAAGATTAATACTATTAAGAAGAGTAAATGCTCAATCTACGAGATAGAACACTAATAAAAATAAATGAATGATTAGAATAAACATTGGTAAAAAGAACAATATTTATTGAATCATCAAGTAGTTTAAACAAGGAATATATCAATATTTTTAAAAATATTTTTTAACCCATGGATGTTTTAAAATGCAAGCTTTTATCATCAAAATAGAGTATCGGGATGAATCAGTAAACATTATAGTACTGTTAACACATTTTATTAGATTTCAAAAAAATAAAATAAAAAAAATATACCAAAAATGTGTAAGCAAAAAAAAACCATATCGATCGAAAAATAAAAAAATAGTTGCATTTTTGAAAATCGATGGGTTTAGGAACAGAAACAGCAGTGTATTGATATATTCTTTGTTTTAATGACTGTATGACTTAATCAATATTGTTCTTTTTCTAATTTTGTTTCTCGGCATTTATATATATATATAGATGTGTTCTACTGATGAGCCCAAAGGAGGGCGAAACTCGAGTCTAGGACTTCCGGTTTGTTTCTTTTCATAGGTTGTGGGCTGCGGCGTTGTCTGATTGTGGAAATAATTATATATATATATATATATATATATATATATATATATATATATATATATATATATATATATATATATAATGCAACGCTCGTTTAAGTAGACCGCTCCCTGACTGCTGTTTTTAAAAGATGCACGCTTAATAGGATTAAATAAGTTTATTTCGCATGGTTACTTATGACTATTCACTACAACCTCATTGGTAAAGCATCGAATTTGGAGTTGTAAACAAACAGCTCGTTTTCCGGGATTCGAATCGCGGGGCCGGCTTGAAAGGTTATTTTTTCACTGACGATTCCATAAGGAGTAAACATATAAAAACATATAAAAACATGTAAATATAATTTAAATATTTATGAGTTAATAATTATGTTTTGCCCCTTCTGGCTGGGCTCTTTAATGCGAGATAAGACAGTCGTCAACACTGGCTACCACGCAACGTTCCTGTAAGTAGAACGCTCTCTAACCCCTGCCTAGAAAAATGTTCTTTCAGCTCTGGTTCCGGGGTTCAAATATATGTATTTCATGGTTCCGTTCGGAGAATTAAATCGAATATCGTGCCCGACTATTAAATCAGAGCCGAATATTTATTCATAATATTACAGTAGTTCAGATCTTTTGATGGTTGACGAAAGCAAAAGAATAGTTCATTCTTAGAATTTAAGAAACATCTCTAATTTCGCGTGTGCCCTCATCGTAAGCTTGAAACCTAAAGAAGTTTGTTGATGAACTTCTATAATATATATATATATATATATATATATATATATATATATATATATATATATATATATATATATATATATATATATGTGGGTGGGGGGTGTTGATATTAGGCGGGCGAGTCTCTTACGTCTATACACATGCTTCTGATGCGACTTGCCCAGTCACTCATAAAAACGAATTTTATTTTATGAAGATAATGAACTAAAGAAAAGTTTGATAAATTATGACTTTAAGACACTATTAAACAGAATTAGGGAATTGAACATGCTCTGACTTACGTCTATATCGCTTTACGACTGGATGGTCGTAACACCATGTATAGTGTCGAGCAAATAATTAACATAGAAATACGGGCTATTGCCTTTAATTATGTGTTCATTATATCTTTTTATTTAGGTACAAATATCCGGATTTTTAAAAACTTTTATTTACTCATAAAAAAGTGATATTGCCACTGAGACGTGAAGTGCTACTGAGAGTTGGACCAGATTTATAAATGGCAACCTACATTGTGGATTATGCAGTCGAGCAAACAGAGCACGGAGGGAATTCCAAAGACAAGCGTTTCGAGTATTAGCGTAGATAGCTTTCTGGCATCCGTGTTACTATACAGCAACGTATTGGAATGTTTCTTCTGTAAAGGTGTGTCAGGCGTATTTACGTTGATGGCATACAAATGAACTCAGTTCATTGAAACAGATTCCGTGGAAGTACTTGTATAACAAGTGTAGGGACGCCAAACTTAGAATGATATTTATAATGATATCCCTAATTACAGTATTCATGACATCGTAGTAGCAATATCCATTATTTTGGGTAAACTAAAGTAAACAATAAAATAAAATATAAAACTATACATGATTGAATCCATGTTCACAACTCATTCGATGTTACACCACTTTGAAAAAGAACGACGAATTATAAATAGATTCGATGTGTTTATAGCCGTAGTAGAAGCTGCGTATCGTGCTGATTAATCTGAAATAAATGGAAAATAGTATTTAACCACTACAACCAGTAGGTATTGTCTGTACATTAACTATAATTTGACATAAACATGCGCTGTGCTACTGTGTTTTGTATTTTTGTAAAACAGTTAATTTTGATAATTATTAAGAACTAATTAAAATGAAATGAGGTTTAACAAGTTGCGATGATGAGTTGAAACATAAATCAGATCGTCTTTTCAGTTGCAATTTAGAATTTCAAAATTGCAAGTGAAAATGCGATTTGAGTTTTTCTCCTTTTTCGTATTTACGGTTTCATGTACAACCTAAAAAGTTTGTATCGGAATTACCAGAATGTCAATGTTTAGATATATGAATAAATTAGGACTACTTTTTTTCTTGTTTGCAACATGTTAATTATTCACATCAGTGTTTCAAGTACATCATGGAACGAACTTTGAGACGCAATAGCGATCATACAGCCATCTCGTATATATATATATATATATATATATATATATATATATATATATATATATATATAAATTAATCCAACAAAAGATATACGAGGCAACTAATATCTTTAAATTAGTGAAACATCCGGATAAAAACTGAAGCTCGATATACTGGATAGAGCATTAATAGCATAATATGAAATAAAGTAATAAAATAAGGTGCGAATCAAATTCAAAGATAATTCTTCTCCTCAGAGGACCATTACCGCAGTGACATCACTGCAGGTGATAACATTACACTTTGAAAATATATAAAAAATATATGCAAAAATGCATAAAAATATATAACACATGGGGAACTTACCATCATGAGTTGCAATCATCACCGGACCGGGTTGACATTGACGATGCGAAACGGCAAAACACAAATAAAAATGGCCTTCCTTTGAATTCATTTGAAGAGCATAACAAAATTGAGAGAATTGCCGCAGCTCATTACGGCCTTAAAACAACATCTTTCCCTAGGCAGAATGATGACTTGGTCGAGTTTGAGAATGCCATTTTCGACCTGGTCAGAAAAATTAAATTCAATAAGCGAACTAAGTATTGCAGCTCTATCGTCAAAAATATAAATGGATTTACCAGGAGAGTTAACAAGCATACGGATTTCATTGAGCCGGCAGACAAGACTAAGAACTACTACAAATTGGACTATATCTCTTACAGGAACTTAATATACCGTGAGGTACATGAATCCTATAAAATTGCACCCCCAATAAGATTATAGATATAAACTGAGAGGCTAAATCACTACTTACATATATGAATCTAACGAACCATGCCGAGGTAGTAATGCAAGCCACACCTAGATGGTCCCTTAAAGACCATAAGACTAACTTTCAACAAAACCCATCAATACGGTAAATTTGCCCATTAAAATCATACCTAGGCATAATCAGTAAACACAATCTAGATAGGGTCATACCAGCTATCAGAAATAACAATTTCTTTTCGTTGTGGCAATCTGCAGCTAACGTAATTGAATGTTTTTTTAACCTTAAGGATAAACATAGATTAAGCTTTATAACTTTTGACATAGACAACTATTACAAATCTATTTCCCCAATTCTCTTAAATAAAGCTCTAAATTTAGCGAAAAATAATTCAGACCTTACTAATTTGGAAATTAAGCTTATTACTCTGGTCAGAAGTTCTATTCTTCAATTCGACTGCAGGTTATGGACTAGAAATGACACCCCAATGACTTCGATATTACTATGGGATCTTCGGATTCTGCTCAAGTAACTGACCTAGTGGGCATTTTTCTCTTAAATGAAATCAAACATAAGTTTAAAAATATAAAAGGAGGCTTATACAGAGACGATGCCCTATTTTTCTTTGATGAGAGGCCTAGAAGGCATAGCAAAACAATTGAAGCCTTGCATGACTTTTTCAGAAAGTTCGGCCTATCCAAAACTGTTTATCCTGAGAGGAAAACTTCTAACTTCCTTGATATCAGCCTTAACCTCAATGACGGATTATATAGCCCTTTCCATGAACCTAATCTAACTCTTTTTTATGTACACCAACTATCTAATCACCCGAAAGCTATAATCAATTACATAGTCCCGTCGGTTTCCCATATAATATCTAGGCTTTCCGCAAATAAAAACATTTTTAACCAAAACGCACAATGTTATAACAATTCCTTGCTAAACTCATGATATTCTAAAAAGATAACTTATAACCAGAACAAACAGGATGATATAACTGTAAACATTATTTTACACAATATGACCACTAGGAATAGGAGCCGGACCAAAAGAAATGTAAATAACCATAGACCACAGGGGCATTATATCATACCTGATGAGAATGAGCAACATATAGATAGGCCCACACCGAATTCACGAAAACGCCTTAGAAGGAAACAAACATTTGATTTAACCCACTTTTTAATAACAATGTTAAAATCAATAGTCCTAAGGAATTCTTCAAAATATTAGAAAACTCCTTTAAATACCCACATAAATATAGCTCCATACTTAATAAAAACTCAATCAAAATTTCCTACTCTACTATGGCTAACATAGCCCAAACAATGATCTCAGCAAATAGCAAAAAAATAAAATCTATCCAATCTAATCTTAGTTGTTCCAATCCCATAAATACATATATATATATGGCATAAACATCACCTTCTCAAGGGCATTCTTTTCAGAAAGAGCTATACAATAATTAATTATTTAAACGAGCTTATATTAAAATTTACTGCAGTATTACGGTATACACGGTCGTCAGAAGCGTATTATATCTCATGCGCCCGTATATAATTGTATGCAAGTTCATTTATTTTCACACTCAGTCGTAAATCAAATTCTTACCGTATTTTCCCGATATATTTGACATTACATTAGCGCGCAACGTCACTTGTTCTGTATTTGGATGTGAACATATTATCAAATATTCTACGAATCTTTTTTATATTCAGCTTCTTCGGATTGTTTAGTGAGCATTCATCAAATGATAATATTCACATCATTCAAACAAATACTAATAATAAACAAAGTTTAACATTGTTATAAACGTGGAATAGTATATGGTAAAACGAAGCCTATGATAACAAACCTTAACATTTAACGACCAATAGATTCTGCTAGTGCAATGCTATGAAAGAATGAGAAAAGAGTGGGAGAAAGTAGAGGAATTTATCGAAATCCTAAAATAAAATTATCATATTAAACCAGCATACTGGAGTTTTGATTTAAAATAATTCTTCATGGAAATAAAAACACTTTTAATATAAGGAAACTCTACAGCATACGTCTGCAGTTTACTTCTTGTGATTCAAGGCGATAACTAAGATAGATCTATGGACCACAATGCAAGAACCTACTGAATACTCAGGCAAACGTCATATGACAGTTCTGGACAACATCAAACAAAACTTAAAATAATAATTGTTATCAGTTTCACTAGAAGCAATGTGTAGTATATGTTTGATGTTATGCTTCATATTTTATTTCTTGATAGTGTAAAGAGTAATATTAGGAGACTTGTACAATTTTTTGCTTCCAAATTATTAGTATCCCTTTTGAGGGAGCTGAGATCATCCACTTTGAATATCGACCTTGTGTCAAACTCTGCATCCGTGGAGTGGCAAATAAATAGGGGCTCATGTTTGTTTTACGAAAAAAAAAAAATCTTGATTTTAAGTGTCACTTTTACGAAATAAATATACACCGTTTCGATAATAATAGGTACGCCTAATTATTGTCGATGCCAAAAAGGATCTTTTACAAAATGTCTATGAAATAACCTACTAGCCCGATGTTAATAAAATCTCCGAATATGTGAAGCAATACACGAAGTGCTTATATTTAAATGTTTACTGTAAATTTAAAAGGCAACATGAAGTTTTGCTTAGTTTTTGTTTCGCGGATTGACCTTTTAGTTTCTTCACATAGTATAAATATTTTTTCTCGTAAATGAGTGGTTTACGAAAATAATATATTATTGGAAAATAACGTGAACGAAGTATTATATTAAAACATGAATAAATATTCGATTAAATAATGAACTCGATAAGATTTTGTTAACTTGAATCCAGACAAAATATTTTCCGTGTTGTCCTTTTTTTAATCATGAGCTTATCTTTCTTTAATGTGAAAAAGGTTCAATTTTTTTTTAAATTTCTTATTCTATTTCGTACATGTTTTAAAATGAATAATTATACATTAAATTAATATAAATCAGTGTAACGGAAATGCATAGTTGCTTAATTCAAATTAAGTTTAAATAAAGAATATTTTGTGTGGAGAAAATTTAAAATATCGACACTTAATGAGATACTTCTTTAGTGAACAAAGACTATTTTGTATCAGTCAACATCGTAAATATTTTCTACGGATATTATCTGCGAGCTTCGTGTTTGTCTTTTGTGGAGATGTTACATTATTTTGCCATGCGCATATCACCGACTGCTTCTATTATGTGACGAAAATAATGAATTACCAAAAACAAATAAATATTTTGTTGGCATAAAATTATATTAATAATTACTTAGAAAACTACCAACAGCAAGTAAATATGATAACAATGAAAAAAGACAATTTCAAAATTTAAAAGTTTATTTTTACTCTTTTGCCTTATCATACTTGTTTTTAAGAAAGTGATAGTGGTTTATTTTAAGACACCAACACCTATGATAGAACGGTTTACACAGCTTAAAAATATTGAAAAAAGATGAAATGTAAGTTGTATGACATTAATCTGATTTTTACACATACATTTGATAATTCTAATATTTCACATTCTTCTTTTATGTGGTGTCTATGACTTTTGCTTTCTTTCACATCCTTCTCTTTTGTTTTATTAACAGTTAAAAGTAAGAAAACTGACTATAAAATGCAAGATGTGTATACTCCATTAGACAAAAATTGAAATATCCGAACAGTAATAACACTATTAAATCGGACCTGAATATCTATATATATATATACACGCACACACACACACACACACATATATATATATATATATATATATATATATATATATATATATATATATATATATATATATATATATATATATATATATATAAATAACTATATAACTAGTTCATGTATCCACATGTAATTTTGTCAGAACATATCATTTTTTATGTATCAATTTTCAGTATTTACTTCAACGGTGCTCGATACGTAAGTAGAGTTAGGTAGTAAGCTATGAACATACATTGATGGTAATTAAGCTACACAGACGCTCCCGCGTTTCATCCCAAGGTTTATCGTGATGCTAAAATGCATGGAGTTAGTTTTGCTGGGATGCTTTATATACATGGCTAGCTAGTTAGCCAATCAGATTCTTTGATGTTCTCTTAGCCTATCGTTGTGCTTCCCATGAACAAAGGGCTGGTTAGTTTTACTTCCTGTATCCTGTTATATTGTTCTGTTTTCTATAGAGTGGCCTATATCATGTTTCTTTGTTGTGTCAATAAAATGAGTGAATTTATGTTAACACATGGTCCTTGTATTTCTATTTTAGGTTTTAGTTTTTAAATTGTTGGATGTTAGTTTACTTTAGTTTTTATTTACTTCTGTGTTTGTTTATTTAAACTTAAAGTAAATGTAATTCTGTGCAGGCAGCTGCTTGCTATATCACTTCTATACATTTTGGGGCTATTTAAAGTTAAGAATTTCGAATTTTTCGTTATAACATAATCAGACCAGTACATGTAGAAAGTTAGACGATCCGTGTCGATTATGTCTGAATAACAAATTAGAAATTCTAAATTGTAGAGACCCCCCCAAAATCTATTAAATTGTAGAAGTGAGATAGCAAACAGCTGCCTACACAGAACTAAATTTAAAAACTAAGACCTAATATATATATATATATATATATATATATATATATATATATATATATATATATATATATATGTATATATATATATATATATATATATATATATATATATATATGTATATATATATATATATATATATATATATATATTTATAAATTTACATATACATATATACATTTAGGTATATATAAATATATATGTATATATGAATATATATATGTATATATACATGTATATATATTTATAAATAAACATATACATATACGTATATAGTTATGTATATATTAATATATATGTATATATGTATATATATGTATATATATATACATATATATGTATATATATAAATATATATATATGTATGTATACATATATATATATATATATACATATACATACACATATATATATATATATATATATATATATATATATATATATATATATTATAGCGGGAAATATATAGGGCTAAAAAGAGAGATAAGGCTAGAAAGAGAATTAGAGAAATAGGGCGAGAGAGAGTGAGAGAAAGAGATATATAAAGCCAGAGAGAGAGAGAGAGAGAGGGAGATAATATAATGGACAGACATGGACTAATGTTGTCTTTTTATTTTTACATTCAACTAGCTTTGCAAGTACAGTTTTTTTCTGATCAACGTCTCAACCCCGAGCTCAGTGGGTGACCCAAAGGCTCACATGTTTTAGTACATAATAGAATAAAAAGTACGTTATGGCTACTTCAGTTTTATTCAATTGTCCATCCAAAGGGAGACGGCCAGCAATACATTGTGTTTTGTCTACATGTACCCATTATAAATCGACGATTGTTCATTTTTTATGATCCTTCCCTCGGTTTGATAACTTAAGCTTCAAGACAATATAAGAAGATCAAACACTGTTTTTTTTTATTCACGTACCAAATGCTACGGTCGCTTCTTAGCGTCACTTTTTTTTTATTAAACCATCCGCAAACAATAACATATCTAAGACGTAAAACTAAATGAGTAACTAAAGAGATCAGTTTATATATTGAGTATTTCATAACAGTTTTAGCTAAACAAAATATGACGAAGAAGGTGCACATTAATAATAACACAGGTAATATGGCACGAATAAAATTGACATGGATAACAATTGCACAAGTGAATAACTAGGATTAATGGAATAACGCAACAATATAGAACAGTGGTTCTCAATCTTTTTCCAAGACGTCCTCAATCATGCACATCAAGACATGTCGGCGACCCCATTAGTTTTAGTTGTATAAGTGTTCTTATATATTATTAGTATAAATAAACGGAGGTGAAAGTTACTATGTGGTTAACGACGCGGATTGATAACATGTATTGTGAAGTTAGAATCTATTTCGTTCCACTAAAACACTTTAACTCAGAATGTGTTCAACCTTCATGTGGTACCTCCGGGAAGTAACCGATGGCTTTATCGAAAAAATTCTAACTAGAAAGATATCGGGGAAATGGATGGCAACAATGAAATCGTCTGATTCATACGAAATGAATAACTGACTATGAGTAAAGAACAAGCATAATAAATAAACCCAGGAGCGAATTTCGAAAATTTAGAATTAGGAGTTATATTTCTTTTTACTAATAAATAAATATAACATTTATTTTTTCATTTGTCCAACTTGTTAATGTTTCAAAATGTTTTTGACAAGCATTTATCATTTGTATTATTTGGATAATTCGGACACTTTTTCTCATTTTACCAATTTTCGGCCGATATAATGTTCGACCTTCTTCGGGTGCGTCTTTCGGAACTCGTGAAATCTTTATGTCGAACAGGGGAATCTGTACTGTATTTCGAACGGAACCCTTTATTTAATTTACTGGGGTAGCTTGATGAAAATTACGTCAACCATAACAGGGTAGAAGTATAAAGTAAGTCTTAATTGCATTCATAATTGAACATGCAACCGTTGTGAAACAGATAAACATGCTAAGTAATTCTCACTTCTAAGTGACAGTCTTCTGGTTGTTTGATGTTGAATCTTCGATAGCAACTAAGAATACAATTACGAATTACTTTCACCCGGTCATGGCTGGCGGAACGAGACAGAGCTACTTTCAGGATTACATAAACGTTTCCGTTCGAAATGGTGCTCTGATTCCCGAGTTCGACAAGACATACCTGAAGAAAGACGGAAGTTACATCGGTGGAAACGTTGTGAGAATAACATCCAAGTTGCGAACAGTAGTTCGAATAATAAAACTAATACAAACTTTTTAATGCAAATTTTGATAAACTCATTGTGAAATTTTTATCTATATTTTATATGTGGTATTTATTTAATACATCCACTTTTACCTGTTTCAATTTAACTCGGGCCCTCTGTACAGTGCCATTATTACTTAAAGTCGACAAAGACATCACTTACGCTGTTTTAAGAACCAAGTTATAAAACCACGGTCAGGATTTAAAAAATGATCACTCCTCGAGTTTATTCGAATGTTGCTCTACGCAAATACCGTAAACGTATCGCACTAGAAATCGTACCCGATTAATTCAGGAAAAAAATAGGGCTCACTTTTATACCTGCTCCGAGCCCCTAACAGAATATGATCGTGTTATTCTTATTGTGTTAAAGATATTTACTGCTCAGGCATGCCTGTCACAAACGTTGATCTCTCAATACTATAGTTAAATACCTTGATTCAAAATTAAAACAACTAGTGAGTTTCTGTCATAATGTAACGTGAGGATACTTCTGTTAGATCTTGTTATAGTTTTTGTTTTCAATCATATCCTCGGAGGAAATATAACTGTGCCAGTGACGCTACATATATTGTATAGAGTTTTGTTATAGTATCTACCATATGTGGTTTCCGTATGATTTTTACATTCCAACTTCTACGTTCATGAATTTCGCAAGAAGCGTATTAATTTTATATGTTGGATTTAGTTGTTTTATTTTGCTTATTTTTACGAATGAGTCACCACTTATCAAGGTCAAAAGCCACGCGAGAATAAGGATTAATGAGATGGAGGGATTGCCAATGTTGTAAAAAAATATATAGAAGACTGGAAATGATGAATCGAATTAAAAAATAAATAATTATTTATGACGAAGATCAATCCTATTCGGGTAATAAATGTCAAATTCAGTCATTTTCGTGAGATGCTTCATTTTTTTTTAGATGTTTACATATTTAATAATACTTTAAATTGTATGTTTTGTACACGATTGATTTGTGGAAAATTTTGTTGGGTGGCATATATTCTATAGTTAGGATGTCCTGGGAATAACAATAAACTGAATTTGGTGGTGAGACCAACACTTATTCAGCATTAAAACTAATAAAAACAAATTTAATGGATAACTACGTGATGAAAATACTAACTGTATTATAACACGCTTGTTTCTTTATTTGCACGCATATTTAAATTAGAAATAAAATGAAACATCATCAGCGTAGTGACACAATTAAACGAGTTGCTCGAGGGATATGCATAGATATATATATATAGAGAGATGGGGTTAGAAATAGTTAACAAAATATTCACATTTATGTGAAATCCTGTTTTGTAAGAGTGGCTGCGTACTTATTTTTGTTATTTTCTTCTACTTATTAGGGATAAAAGTCCAACACACATTAAAAATTGGATCGTCCGATAGCCAAAGCTGACATGCAAAACAGTAATTAATAATTGTATTGGGTCTGCAGGTAGCAAAACTGTAAGTGTTACCCATATTAAAATAGAACTGTTAAAAATAGCAATCGTTTGATTTATTTAAAGGACACTAGTAGGACACGTGGGAATTCCACAGATGTAGACTTCTGTAATGCAGTTCAAAAATATATCTGGTTAGGGGGGTTTATCTCACACTTCTTGAAAGAATATGTGACCCGTGAACGTCCGGCGCGATCGCAGACCTCATTATATTATTGCACCATGTTAGCCCTTTATACAACAAAGTGTATTTTAGTTTGAGTTTTACGTTCGACACAACAGCGACAACATATTTAAATAAACACATGTATCCAACTTCCAGCGATCAGGCGATCCCATCTCATAAAAAAGGTAGATGGTGATAACGTAGGTTTAAACATTAAATAGTGTTGGCGTATAATTATATAGATTCAGCTGTTTTTTTTACAGTAAGAACGAGGCCAATTACTTTTACAAAATTTAACTTGTTACAATAGATAGAATAATTGTATCAAAATTGTATAAAATAATTTCTTAAAACGTATGTTTTATAATGATGGAGCTGACAAGTCATTTTACAGTAAAAAGAAACAGGGCAATAACTAAGTAACTGTTTAATTCTCACGGGATCCAGCTAGTTTAATATATAATATTCAGCACAAAGTGAAGTTTTATAAGAGCCTCGCCAATAATGGAGAAATGGTTATTTTTTTAAATTTATTTTTTAAAAATGGAAATCGCTCGGGACAAGGCACGAATCCACTCGATGTAAGGACATAACAAGAACGAAATATGATTATCGTAAACACAGGAGATGCGTATTGGCCTTAGTCTTGAAAAGACCAAGGCTATAGGTAGGAGAAAGACAGTCAGCAAGAAGATAATTCTACAAGTCTGCAGTTCTTGGAAAGAAGCTATTGTAAAATAATATCCCTGCGATTAAGGCGCAGTGCGCGCACACGACCATACTCTACTTTTATGAGTTCTGTCTAGTGCGATCAGTGTAAGTCTGTGATTTTTTTCAAAGATAAAAGTTTACTATCTTGTTAGATTCTACACACCATCTGTTTTGACCTCGGTCAGTGCAGGAGCGATCTTTCTAGCTTGTAATCTTTCTAGCTTGTAATCGAGATATGGATGGAAATATATCAGTAAACATCTTTTTTTAATCAGAAATAGGTATTAAAGTTTAGTAAAATTATAAAGTCAATGAGTAAAAACTAAGAAATTCGTGTGTCAAAACTAAAAGTTTCTATGCGTATTGACGCATAGAAACTTTTAGTTTTGACACACGAATTTCTTACTCTCAATATTTTTGTAATCCTCATCTTTATAATGAAGATAAAGGTGTATGTCTTTGTATACTAGCGATACCCGCTTTTACATAAATCCCTAAACTTACTGTTAATATTTTTTAAGACAATAAATGTCAGTTTCAACACTATTAAGCCAAAATGGGTGTTTCTTCTTCCGTAAAAATAATTGTCATTGCAAGCTTACTATTATTTAAATACATAAAACAAATGTCTTATTTATTTATCAATTCGTTTAAAATTGTACCTTTTTTTAAACAATAAATATTCCCTCTCTAATAAGAGAGGGAATACAAATAAATGTCAATAACTATTCTTTAAATCAAGAAAACGACTGTCAACTTTTAATATGTACTTATTTAAAATGGTACCGTTTAAGTCGACGGGACGATAAAATTGAATTTGGGAACAATTAATGTTAAAATGGTTGACATCAGAATTTTTACCTGAGCCTCATCAGATTTATCACAAATCCATATTGCTTATCGGACGATCTCATTTTTTTTTACATTTGTTTGACAGGTGATTACGTACGTACAAACTTGAAATGCATTAGCGTATTATCATGTAGATAAATGAATATATATCCGCTCCGTTATAAAAAGGTATCGAATAAAAAACGTAATTATATGATTTTATATAAAAATTATTACGAACACTGGTGAACCATTTTTTTCCGTCAACTTTGACGTAGTGTGTACAGTTGTATTATTTGGATCATCCTGACTCTTGTTCTCATCTTGGATGTTATTCTCACACCGTTTCGACCGGTGTAACATATGACCTTCTTTCAGTTAAAATGGGTTTACCCAGACACAATAAATATAGTCATGACTTAGCGTCTTGCCAGTTATTGGTGGCATGCGTTTTCCAAACAGTGACGACAACGGGGCACGTACCAGTCGAGGATTCGTTCTCGACAATCAGTCCGGCAGGAACTGGGCCATTTCGGTAGCCTTTTATCTGCCGGGCTGAGGTATACTGTCCTGGGTTTTCCTAGGAGGTGCACCCTCCCAGGCATTGCCTACCCTCTTTGTGGTGGAGTAAGTTTATCGCTTATTTCCTGAGGCGCCCTGACCGGGGGATGCCGGCGGGGTTGCCATGGCTAGTTTTGCTAGACCAGAGTGCTCCTTCTTTAGGGGTGCTGGCGTGATTTTTCCCGACCTTGTGTCACATATTGCTGCAGTGGGAGACAATTAAATACCGTTATTGATGGCATTCATTTGTCAACCAGAAACGATAACGGTCACATACCAGTCGAGGATTCGTTCTCGAAAATCAGTCCGGCATGAACTGGACAATTTCGATAGCCTTTATTTGCCGGGCTGAAGCATACTGTCCTCGCTTATTCTAAAAAGTGCACTCTCTCAGGCCTTGTCTCCCCTCCTTGGGGAGGAGTAAGTGTATTGCTATATTTGGAAATGCCTCCGTAGTTACCCAGGCTATTTTTGCTAGTCCAGCTGGTTGGATTTTTCCCCACCTTCCCGACTTTGTGTCACATATTGCTGCGGTGGAAGGCAATAAAATACCGTTATTGATGGCAGGTATGGCCACAGAATTGGACGCATACTTTCTGTTCCATACATTTGTTAACGCACTTTTGTTAATTAAACCAGTGTGTCTCTTGATTATTATCGATCATTCAGGGCCACCACAATTCAAAAATAAATAACTAGATAAATTA
>OY744526.1:110188042-110263042 GCA_963556195.1 Sepiola atlantica | reverse complement strand
TATATATCCCTAACGGTGTGATTATTAATATGTCGTCTGACGTTTTAGTATTAGTTCTTCTTAACATTTTAATTTAGAAATATCTCTGTATTTACTACATTTAATTATCTATCTTATTTAAATACCCCACTTTTCTTTTATCAAGAGTACCTGTAGTGTTCAATAATTTTCTCGGTCATTTTTACTAATTTATCATATTTAGTAATATTTTAAGCAATAGTTTATTTTCACGGGCCAAGGATGATTACTCAGATATTTTATTTTCATTTTATTCAGCTGAATAGATTTTGCTGAAAATAATAAAAACATTTTTTTTTCAGAACTAGTATACTTTCTGATATTGTTCGTATTTCCATCTGGGCGCGGTTAACGTTCAGGGTTAATGAAAGGCATACCTATTTTCCTGAGAAGACAATTAAAAAAAAATTAAAATACATGAATTAATAAATCATACAGCATGCAAACTTACTTTCTAACACTTTTTGTTTTTATAATTTTCATGTAGAAAAAAGGAAGTAAACGGTGTTCTGTATGCGCGTGTCTTAAATAATCGAATTCACTTTTTTGTACTTTAATTGCGTTTTTTTAATTCTCATTAATAATTGTATTTCCATTTTTAGTAATACCTCTTTCCGAGTAATGTATTTTCGTATTTCTTAGTAAGCATTTTTATCTTATTAATAACCAGAAAACTACCCATCCGAGGACGGGTAACATTGATCCCTTGAATAGAGCTGTTATGAATCATCACCCCCCCCCTTTACGAATCCTAAAATCAATATATAATGCTACTAAACCTTATGTCAAGTTTCTTTATTCCAATTTTTATCAAAATCCATTACATGATATTAATTCTTAAAACGTAAAATATTAAATGCTCAAGTGGTGTTTAAAAAAATTAAAATACATGGAATCTTAGTGTATTGATGTCAGATTACCATGGATGAAATTTAATCCGAATTCAAAATATTACATTTTTAAATCAGAGGTTGCGCACATGAACTCATTTCAAATATGGTGTTATTCTTAAAACAACTAATATTTAAGGAGTATATATTATTTTATTTCTACTACCTATGGTTAAAATTTAACAAAAATCGAAGGTATTTGAATTTTCCAGAGGGACCCCACGATCTCTTTGAAGCCTTTTTATGAAACGTCATTAAAGTAAATATAACTGACATTATTTACGTTCACGCATAGTAGCTGTGTTTTATAATTCACAATGATCGGTTCATTAGTTTTGGAGTGAAGGATATACATAGAAATCTATTAACATATACACACCTGTCTTTTTCTAAATAAAGATATATCTTTGATATTATTTGTCATATTTTCTATTTCTTTAGGAGTGTCTATTCTATTTTAGTTCTGATCAGTGCGAATTATACGGAATTATATTCTCATGTTGTGTTTTATATGTGAACGTTGTGTAACGTTACGTCCGATGTAAACTCCGATCTTCTATATGTGTACTTTTTCAGAATTTCAGATTTTTTAAATCGAACTTGGTAAAGAAACTTATATATCAAGAAAGAGAAAAAGATAGACAAAGAGAGATTAAAAGAGGGAGAAAGAGAGAAAAAGAGATAGAGAGACAGATGGGCACACGTTATTTGATTAATAACATGTAAACAACAAAATCTCTGAGATTTATGGTACAAGTCGCTCAAAAATGATATATTTTCTTTGATTTTTTTCATTAAAATGTTGTAGTCATTAAACAATTTTTAATTAAAATGAGTATTTATTTAAAATTATTTTAAAACTACATTTTTATTATTCAGTGTTGTATTAATTTTCTGTTGTAAATACAAAACAAACAGATTTTACTGAGTAATTAAATAACTGATTTTAGTATCATGTTCACTGTATTTTATTTTTTGAATTGTTGATTTTACTTTAGGAACACCTTCTTCTGAAACAATAAGTTAACAACTTTCTTCTATTTATCGAAGAGAATTTAAAGATGTATTTTTCTAAACACTTTACCTGCGGTTACCTTTTACGATGTTTAAAATGTAATGTATACAATATGTAACTTAAAACAACTGGAAAAAAATATGCGACCCGATATAGCATATATTTACTAGTGAAACGAATTATTTGCATATCGATTTTAATAGAACCATATCTTCTCATTTGTTGTAAGTACCTTACTCGAAGTCAGAAGCAAACGGTGTACGGTTAAATCTTGTTCCTGATATTAAATTTAATACGTAATATAACTTTCTGCGAGAGCTTCAGTTTCCAAAATTATTTAAGTGCAGAGTAGTTAACAAAGACAATTCTCCCTATGTTTAAAATCGCTTTCAAATTATAACGTAATTATTTCAGTATGATCCGTAAATAGCAGAATAGTATTTATAAAGCCGTTCAAAACAAGAGGAAGTGAACTTTGTTAACTAGACTGTACTGTCACTTAACACTTTAATAAATACATTTATATATACAAATTAGTACTAAACTTGGCAAACCAGAAGAGTAATCGACTCAAAGCAAGACGTCTTTAATATCAGATATTAAATCTGACCGAAACCGTTTCCTCCTGACTTTGAGTCGGGGACTTTTCGGGTTTGCCCATTGTTTATTGAATACTTTTCATTTATTTAAAAAATGTCTATTCTAAAAATATTACAATTTGAAAACACCATTTTTAATTTAAGAAATGCATCTTGTTTTTGTAACACCATTTTAACAAACGTACTTTTCGTAATATGTTCTTTTATTAACCTACCCTTTTTTGTTTGTTATTCTTTTATAATTATTAAAGTGTTGTTAATAAATCTTCCGTTTCTTTTAGCGATATTTCTTTCATAAAACAAAATAATGCATCTCCCGGAAATGGCAGGGGCAGTATTTGCTTTCGATTTAGTTTCAATCACGAGAACACTCTTCAGATTTTCCCTATTCAATTGATGTTTTTATTGGAAAAACATATTTAACATTTTTCTAAATGCCAAACTGTAAATGAATATATATTATAAAAACTCGATTTGACTTTCTCTCAAATCGATAGCACGTCCTAAGAAAATCATTTTTTTAAAATCCACTCAATACTTTCAATTTCCTTTTCTTTTAAGTAGAACATGATACGGAATAATGTATATTTCAACAGCTGTTGCTTGTCGGTGCTATTCTCGGTTTTATTTTTTTTCAATTTCAATCACTGGGAAAAATCTTCAGACTGAATAAAAATATTACATGCATTAAAATTATGACTTAAAAAAGGTACGTGTGAACTTGAATTTCAACAGACATGTTGTATGACAATGTTATTACATTATATATATATATATATATATATATATATATATATATATATATAGCTATATACACATATTTATATACATATATATATAAATATATATATATATATATAAACACATATATATATATGTATACAATTATATATATATACAAATATATATATACAAATATATATGTGTATATATATATACAAATATATATATATATATGTGTGTAATATATATATATATATATAATATATATATATATAATATATATATATATATATATTATATATATAGTCTAAAGAAGCTTTGCGTTATTAAAAAAAAAGAAAAAAATAGAAAAATGCAGTTTAAATTCCCAGAGAAACTAACTAAATCCGAAATATTGCAGACTGAACATTCGTTGGAAAATACATAAATAAAAAAAATATAATAGTAAGTAAATGAAATAAAAACAGGGGATCAAGTATCAAACAGTGAAACAAAAACAGGAGACCTTAACGTAAGTGTCTATTATAAACACGGGGATCATCAGCTGTTTACCATGTAACTGTTTCGGAGATTTAAAAACAGAGCAGTTATAATATTCATGGCTCTATATTGGTGTATGTAAGTTCCCTGGGGTTCCATGGGGTTCTTGTTCCATTTTCGGGGATATTTTCGATTCGATGTGTCAAATAATCTTCAGACGGTGTTAGTATTGGTGTGTTTACAAATATGCCTTTGCTGTTCATTTTGTTTTTTATTATAACGGCTAGTATTTTATCACTTAAAAAAGAGCGTCTATAACATTGAGATGTTCCACGAGAGCGTGATTACGTTTTAAGCACGTGCAAAATTCAAAAGTGTGATTGCTTAACCGATGAGAATTTAATTACGTTCTAATCTTTGTTTTTACTATTCCCTTAATTTCCTTTATTATCATTTTTAGCATTTATTTCCCCGCGTGTTTATATCAATTTAATATTAAATGCGTTTTAATCTGGCTTTGCCAATTTTGTCTGTTAAATTTTAATAATGATGATAGACTTATGACAAATCCTTCGAGTTCGTTTCCAATAACGTTTTACCTTTTGACTACCACATGGTCGCCTTCAAATCTAATGTCAATAAAAATTGTCATAAAGAGTCTACATGAGTTTACTTACTTTCTTAATTCGATTAAAATTGTGTAATCCTCTCATAGTATTATTCATCTTTTAACCGATATTGAATCATACGTATTACACTTATACTAAAATGGTTTTAGCCTTGATAAGTGGTGAATAATTAGTATGAATAGGACTTAAATATTTATCAGTAGAGAACGATGCATATTTATTAGGTGAACAAAATATTATTTACTAAAATAAACTGAGCTCCAATACTCAAAGTATAATTTGTATAACATGTTAGCAGAGCAGAGTCATTCACATTCAACAAATCTTAATGTATATATATATATATATATATATATATATATATATATATATATATATATATATATATATATATATATATATATATATATATATATATGGGTATGCATATATATACATGTATATACATGTATATATATATATGCTTATATGTATGTGTATATGTATATATATGTATATATATATGTATATATATATTATAGTTGTATATGTATATATATTACATTTGTATATGTATATGTATATATATGTATATATATATATGTATACATATATGTATATATATATGTATATGTATGTATTTATATATATATATGTATATATATGCGTATATATATATTTATATATGTGTGTATATATGTATATATATGTGTATATATGTTTATATATGTATATATATATGTATATATATGTGTGTGTATATATGTATATAAATATGTGTATATGTATATATATATGTATATATATATATTTATATATATATTTATATAGATGCATATACGTATATATGTATATGTATATATATATATATTTATATAGATGCATATACGTATATATGTATATATGTATATATACATATCTATATATATATATGTGTGTATACATATGTATATATGTATATAAATGTGTATATGTATTTATATATATGTATGTATGTATATATATGTATATATATACATGTATATATATGAATATATATATACATATATATGTATGTATATGTATAGATAGTCATATATATATATATGTATATACGTATATATATGTGGTGTATATGCATATATATATATATGTGTGTATATGTATATATATGTGGCATACATGCATATATGTATATACATATATATATATTAGGCAAACATTATTAATAACACGGAGTGGTTTTGTTTGATGCGACTTTTTTTATTATTTTCAATTTTCCGAATTGTCCATCTAATGTTTCGGTCAAATGGATGTAAATATGATCGATGGGTTTCTTGTTCCATTCTGTTTTCTTTTTTGCAAGTACTTTCGATTTGAATATATATATATATATATGTATATATATATGTGTGTGTATATGTATATGTATCTATATATGGGTGTTTATAAATATATATGTATGTATATATAAATGTGTATACATATATATATATATATATATATATATATTTATACATATATATATGTATATTTATATCAATTTGCATGTATATATATGTATATATATGTATATATGTGTATATATATATGCATATACATATGTATGTATATATGAATATAAATATAAATATATGCGTATATAATGTATGTATATATAAATGTATCTGTATATATGTCTGAATATGGGTGTGTATTTATTACTATATAGGTATATGTATAGGTATATATATTTATATGTATATGTATATGTATATATACATATCTATATATGTGTATGTATATATATGTATAGGTGGGTATATGTATATATACATATATATATATATATGTATCTGTATATGTGTATTTATATGCATATATATGTATGTATATATAATCATATATATATATATATGTATCTGTATATGTGTATTTATATGCATATATATGTATATATAATCATATATATATATATATATATATATATATATATATATATACATCTGTACATGCGTATGTGTAGGTATATATACATATATATATATATATAAGTGGGTCGTGTACGCATATGTTTATGTATATTAATGTGTACATATATATATATATATATATATATGTAAACATATATATATATATGTAAACATATATATATATATGTAAATATATATGTATATATATATGTGTAAATATATATGTATATATACATATGTGTCTGAATATATATATATATATATATATATATATATATATATATATATATATATATATAGTATGTTTTCAAAATGCTGAGGGCAATTCAAAGTTCCGTATAGGATGCAAGCTGGAAGGAACAAAAATAAGAAATTGAAATCGAAATGAGACTTACTAATTTTTTTTTATCTTACATATCAAAAAGTGCGGTGTTTGCGGCTTGTGTGTTGTCCGGTGTGTGATTAAAAGTCATTTATTTAGTATTTCGGGAAAAATAAACTAACTTTTGTCAAAAATAATAAACACCAGACGAAAACTCCGTATGTGCAGAGAATCTACCAAAATGGATGCCAGAAGAAAGCGTAGCAGCAAACCAGTCCTGGGGAGAATAGAAATTAATAAGTTTTAAAGTTAGTTTATGTTTATAAATGCAGTGATCAAAATATGTGTGTATTGGATACTTGATAGGTATTGTATGGTGATCGATCAACTGTTAGATTTGATAATATTTATTTATTTTTCATTTATTTTTTATATGTATGTGTGGTTTTGTTTTATTTTCGTACGTTTTTCGTATTTTTATTTTTTGTTTTTGATGTAAAGTACAGTTATTAATCTCTCATTTTAAAATATTCTAGATTATATTAAATGTATTGATCATCATATATTCAAAAAGTATTGTTAATTGTGAGTTTCATCAACTTAGTTCATACAATTAATGTTATATGCTACTTATTATAGGACTATATCATTATTAATGATTCTAGTATACGGGTGTAAAGACAGTTTAAGGAAAATAACTCTGCCTGTTTTCAAATCGGGTCTTGAATGCGAATTAATTCATAGATTCGGACGGTAGAAGTATGTGTATTAAGATCATTATATATATATATATATATATATATATATATATATATATACATGTAATATATGTATAATTGTGTATTTATGTATTCTTTATTATTCATATCCTTTTTATTTCTTTATCTAATGTTTTTTTGTTTTTTTATTTGTTTTTGGTGTATTTATTTAATGTATTTATATATTATTTTATTTATTTATTCTTTATTTTTCTTCTTGTTTTTATTTCTTTATTTAATGTTATTTTCTGTTTTTAATATTTATTTA
Organism: Sepiola atlantica; assembly: GCA_963556195.1. Classification (NCBI taxonomy): domain Eukaryota; kingdom Metazoa; phylum Mollusca; class Cephalopoda; order Sepiida; family Sepiolidae; genus Sepiola; species Sepiola atlantica. Next base: position 110,255,430 of record OY744526.1, on the reverse strand, counting down.
TTTAATTTATTTATATATTTATTTATTTATTTATTATTTTTTATATGTGTATGTTATTTGTATACATTTTATATGTATTTAGATTAATTAATAATGCCATGGTGAATTATTTTGGTGAGGTAGCAGGAGTAGGTTGATTATAGTTTTTGCTTGTTAGGAGTTGTTATTCCCATGTGGCTGAATGTGTGTTGAGATGGATGTTCATATAGGGAGGGGCCTACTTGATTGTTTGGGTGTGAGATGACTTAATATAGGAGGTAAGTACTGAGTTAAATGGTGGAAATAAAATATAATGAGTGTTAGATATGAGGGTTGGCAAGTGAATAAGAGGGTTGATTATTATAGAATGAACGGTGAGTGGAGCTCATGACGCTGATTGAGTGAGGGGTTTTATCTGGAGATGAAGATTGATTCCGTGATTCTTAGGTCTCCAATGTTTCTGACAGATGCAAGTATGAAGACTGAATATCACGTTGAGTATTAAAGCATATGATGTGTGCTTGTGTTTGGTGAAAGAGGGTATACCGGTGTTCATACGCTCTTTGAGGCGCAGGTGTAGTAGTCTTGTGTTTCCGATGTGAACCTCATTGCCCTGTACTTTATATACACAGTGCGATGGCATAGATTAGTGTTTGGGATATGGCAATTGGTCAGAGAGCAGTGTTCGGGTGTGTGATTGGTATGTTTCTTAGATAGGTGTTCGCGTAAGGAAGTGCTGGTGGTGGTTAGTTGGATATCAAGGTGTTCTTCGTGTAAACATTCTCTCTCTCTCTCTCTCTCTCTCTCTCTATATATATATATATATATATATATATATATATATATTAAAAGAATGTGTAACAACCCCCAATATCTATGCTTTTAATAAATCCGAAACATTATTAACACTTGAATTAAATAATTATTATGAAGCAAATAAGTGACTAACCTAAATAGATATTTACAACGGGGTAGGACAAAAAGTTGGTATAAATATGGTCACATACGGAAGAAAAATAAATCTACTAAAATTCAGTAAAACAAAATAGCAACCAGAATTTAGTTCAATCTACTTTCTGTCAACTTATTTACATCACGATAGTCATTTCCATAAGAAATATAAATGTTTCTTCAATATTAAACCTTTAAATAGAAACTTCTTAATAGAAAATTACTCTATACAACTTAGTTACTCTCGCACGTCTAACATAAATAGTATAATAAATGCCGTCAGCTGTAAGTTGACAAATAAAAATAAACCGAGACAGTATCTATAATTAGAATTCTAATTGCAGATGGAGTGAAAACACAACATTGGCTAGGCTGTGAGCACATCTCTATAAGAAGGCAATACTCTACCATGAAACTTACATCGAAATTACTAACGAAAATGCTAAGTTCTCTTTTTAAAGACAAGGTATTCAATTATCAAACAGCTTTATTCGTGACTAAAATTATGAAATTAACCCCCAACAAGTTAATTCTGAAGGTTATGTAATGCCGAAAAAGGCACTAGCTACAAGTCAAAATGTAATATATGTATGGCGGAAAATATCATAATTATTCTTGATAAAAACAGCAATATATCAAAAAAGCGTCGAAAAATATCATCTTGGGGTCGATGCAGAATAAAGATTAACATAGACTATCATTGCTATAAAGTTATTTGTTTTCACCTCTATATATAAAATTACCTATTCCCATATTAACATTAATTTTGGATAAAAATTAAGATGAGTAAATTTACTTTATTATAGGGTTAAAATTCTGTTAGATTTATTGCTTTAATAATTACTTAATTATAATACAGTTACTCTTTAGAATCGTTGCTCAACCAAGAATAATTTAATAAGCTAATTGCTAATAGTTAATGTTAGTCAAGTATAAATTACGTATCTTATAAATTCCACCGTTATAAAGCTTATCATAAATGACAATGTAACAAAAGAAAATGTGTGATACTAAGAAATAGCTTTTATATATTTGAAATAAAAACATGTCTACATAATCATTTGTTTTGTGTTTTTGTTAATGACTCACCGATGTCCAATGTTAAAACAATTCTATGATGAAAGGTAACCAGATGATTCATCGTTAGTTGAGTGAAGACTATTGTGAGACGATTGAAAATGATGAATGAAATGAAAAAAGTTTGATTACTCATTGGGACAGTTTACAATATATATTTGTTGCCATTTGATTTAAAGCCACGTCTAGACGAGAAATCAGCTACCGCTAGATTACTACAGATTATCTATGACGAATATAACCTATTTATAAGCTTAGCTATATATATATATATATATATATATATATATATATATATATATATATATATGTGTGTGTGTTGGTGTGTGTGTGAAAGGTGTTGCAGCTAAATCCGACACTAGACAAAAAAGTGAACGAAATATCAGAAGGTGCTGAGGAGCGTGTTTAAGTCCTGGATAGACTAGATTGCTCTTGACGCTTCTACGCTTTCCACCAGGACTCCACTTGTGAATTATTAACAATGTTCCTCGACCACAGGTTACCAGACTTGTTGCCGTCTTCCTAACTCGACTGCAACTGCTTTACCTATTTCCCCGGGGTGTGATAGAGGCTAACACATACAATCACGTCAACAACGCGGTCAAATGTCTGAAAGCTACTATAATGGAGTGGTTCGCCGACATAGACAAGTACACTAGCCTGCTTTTAGATACTCGTCTCTGCCAGTGTCGGTTTCGTTGAAAAATGTCTCATATAACTGTAACAATTGCAATATAAACTATCATGCAGTGACAATATTTGTTTTTATCGCCTGTTTTTCTTCTTTTTGTCAAGTGTTGAATTTTGTGTCCAATGATGTATTTATGAGTAATATTTTAACATCATATATGCTTTGTCTCAGTGTGGATATATATATATATATATATATATATATATATATATATATATGAGTATTTGTATTTACAGAGACATGTACAAAATCTGCGACACTGGCATGTCTATGTTATCGATCAACATTTGGAATGTCGATGTTATCGATCATATTTGGAATCCAAATATGATCTAAGGTTAAGATCGGATCCTAACTCTACCTGATGAGATCTCAATTCATAATAACTGTTGATCGATAACATAGACATGCCAGTGTTGCAGATTTTGTACATGTCTCTGTAAATAAAAAAAATATATATAAAAGCTCTATTTAATATTGAGCACTTTTTATAAACGCGGTTGAAATTCTTTGGATTACTACCCTGTGGATGGTTTACTTGGATTATTATTATTATTATTATTATTATTATTATTATTATTATTATTATTATTATTATTATTATACATATATATATATATATATATATATATATATATATATATATATATATATATACCTCCCCCGTCGGTCGCACGATTAAAACACCGGACTGAACTTATGTTTGGCTTATATACAGTACCTTAATCGCAAAACCGCAATAACAGCCATATGAATTAAAAGTGAAATACATAATATTATTCTTTCTAGTATATAGTAAGCCGGTAAAAGTGTTCTTTCTCCCGAGGGGGTAAACTTAAAAAGTCATGGTAATTAAAGTTTAATCTTCTATGGGTATTAAATAATAATTAAGAGTCACACCTTAATAAGCACACATAAACACACATATACATACATAAAAACATACATACATATACACATCATTATGTAATGATGATATGCAGGTTTCACACACACACACACACACACATATATATATATATAATATATATATATATATATATAACGATAAAATGTACGATAAAATGACCGACAAAACTGTGAAAAAGTCAAATGGAAAAAACAAACTTAAATTCAAGAAAACAGATCAAGAAACGAGAGATTTTACCGGTTTCGTCTGGATCGACGATCGTCTTCAGAAAGAGTGCATATTTTAAATGTATTCGCTAACGGTACACAAAGGAAAAAGAAGAAGGAACCATACATTTATATATATATATATATATATATATATATATTATATATATATATATAAATGTGAACACCTCAATATAATTGTAAGATACCGAGATACTATTTCATTTGTTCATATTAGTAAAAGCTTATTTTATGGACGCATAGACCAATCAGTCAATCTCGCCGGCAATAGCGTTCGTATAGCCATTGGATTCCCATGGCCGTCCTGTTAACTAGGTTTTTGATTTCCGGCAATCTACGCTAATTGATCAACAAGCTGTTACTGCATTATCAAGACAGTGGGGAGTCGAAAGATTTCACTCGTTCGGCAAATATTCGACATATATATATATATTTTACTTTTACTGATGAGTTTACTTTGTTTCAAATGCCTTATGCAAAGAAACACGTATTATATAGACAATTTTCTGTCATTCATATATAGAGAATATATTTGACGAACATCGATACACATTTTCATTTTTTTTACATTCTATGTTGTAGTCAGTACATTTTTTTTGTAAAAAGAACGGATACATAAATAAAGTAGTATGAAATATATATATATATATATATATATATATATATATATATACATATCAATGATCTGGAACCCACTCTCTCTATATTAAAGTAATACCCTTAAAATTGTAAATAGTTGAAAATGTTTTAATTTGTTTCTGGCGAAAATAATTAAACGATATATATATATATATATATATATATATATATATATATATATATATATGTATATATGTATATATATGTATATATATATATATGTATATGTATATGTATATGTATATGTATATGTATATATATATGTATATATATATGTATATATATATGTATATATGTATATATGTATATATATATATATATATATATATATGCATATATACAATTATATATATATATATACATATGTATAATATGCGTATATATAATATACATATATATATGTATATATATGTTATAGATATATATCAATATATCAATATATATACATATATATATATAAAGATACATAATTATAATATTCATGTACATAAATATATTTATGCATATATATAATATGCATTTATATATATACATACACATAATATGCATATATATAAATATATTTATACATAAAATATGCATGTGTATATATATATATATATATACATCTAAATATATATATATGTATACATATATATATACATATATATATAATATATATATATATATATATATATATATATATATATAAACTATGATTTATTTTAAAACAATGTTACATATTTCAGAACCGTAACGCGGTTTCATCCAGCCGTGCTGCCATTTTACATTAAAAATATATACTGAGTGGAATCGTCATTATGCTGACAGAAATCACACCACGATGAGAAATGTCGGTATATCAAGTAAAATCCTGTGTATGATGAAAAGACTTGGAAAAATACATTGATTGGGAATTAATTCAATGTTATTCCAGTTATTATTTATTTGTTTGTATTTTTATTTTTATTGAAGGGGTTGTTTGTAAATCGTAGATGATTACCAGTGTATTAAAAATGAAAATACAGAGGGGACATTTGACTACGTCGACTTACAGTGGACATACTGAAGTTGGACCTCTTCAGCGCACTGACGATTCAACTGGCTGTTTTATTCATGTAAAAAGTCAGGTCATGTGGGTGAAACTGCGGTTCATTTCTGAAATGTATGACATATAGTATTCAAATAAATGATAAAAGCATTTACTCATCTTCTATAGATGAATTTATTGATTTCTTTTCAGTATAATGGACACACTATATAAATATATATATATATATATATATATATATATATATATATATATATATATATATATATATATATAGTTGGAAAAGTATATAAAAAAGTGTTTACAGTAAATAAATAGTTTATTTTGAAAAACAAATAATTTGCGCGGTCCAGGTTTTCAAAATATTCTAAAAAAACATGCTCCTTATTATGTCTTTTCCGGCAACGTTTTAAATGTGTGACTTTTCAAACTACCTTACTCAAGTAACCGCGTGCTACACACAACGGCATATCAGCACTTATCGTCTATAACATCAAGACGAATTTCAACTTGACTGCGATAAATATGTCTTAGTCGAGTAGGATTGTACGAAAGCGGAAGAGAAGGAAAAAATATGCTTATTCTTCTGACAAAGATGTTTTTAAACTCAAGTTTAAAAAAAAAAAAAAAATTATTTTGAAAAAACAAATAATTTGCGTTGTCCAGGTTTTCAAGATATTCTAAAAAAGTATTCTCCTTATTATATATATATATATATATATATATTTGTATATATATATATATATATATATATATATATATATATATATATATATATACATGTATTAAAATATGATTAAATGTATATATATATATTAATATATATATACATAAATAAATGTATATATAGATATATATATATATATATATATATATACATATAGAGAGAGAAATCTATAAATATATATTAATATATATATTAATGTATATATATATGTAAATAAATATATTAATATATGCATATATATATACACATACATATATATTTATATATAAATATGAATATATATATATATATATAAATATATCTGTATATATATATATATATATATATATATATATATATATATATATATATATATACATATATGTTTGAGTATATCAGGAATGAAATGAAAACCATTGACTCACTTAAAGATTTACGGTTTTCTGCCTTGTTTTTATTTTACCCCGCAGGTGGGGCTGTATACACTGAGATGAGTATTTCACGGAAGAAGAAGGTCATGTATGGACGTTTCCGATTCTGAAAATGTTATAGAAGTACGACAGCATGACATATTAGATTAGCATATACTGTCAGTACCTTTTTATAAGTATTCTCTTATAAATAGGATTCAGTAACAAGAGAATATATATATATAAGGTATGTTTGTTTTATCTTCCAATATTCGGGGTTTTATTTTTCATTTTGATTTTTACACATTTTATAAAAACACACCATTTCTGTGAGATGTAATTTTAGAACTCGCATAGGGCTATATTAGATACAGCAGAAAATTAAAAACCTAACACATCTAAGAGATGTAATCTCTTTATTTTAGAATCATATAATATAGTTATTTCTAAGGAGAATCTATTAAATAAAAGATGGGACGTGCTTCAGAAATACCTGCCTAAAATAGCACATAATTTTCTTCCTCTACATACCCATAAAGACACCTAAGGTGTTTACCCTTCGGAAGTGTAAATATTAAAATATTAAAGGTATGGGAATATTGTAGGATAATGTAGCCAATGGAAAGCGTAAACCGAATAGTATATTATCGAAAGTAACACTTCCTTATGACGAAAGTAATATAGAAAAGTGCATAAAGAAAAAAGCAAAAGTGGCATTGTTTTTAAATATCCTATATATACGGAAATATTAAGAAAGTCAGATTATAAGTCCATCAATAAGACGACATTTTAGGTAGAACTTTACTAATAAGGATATTAAAGTTCAGTCAAGATATTTTAAGAAAAAATGTAGAACTAGTAAACAGTTTACACTCAAAATGTAATGCCAAGGTAATGCTATATATAGATTAAGATGTATATAAAATATAAAGATGAATTCACTCTATATATATATAGACATACAATTGATGTATATAAGTAATGTGAGTAATGATTGCTGGGGTCACCTCCCTTATATTATGTTCTTTTTTCCACCATTTCTATAACAACTCGACATATCACTTATTCAGTAATGTAAGGATAGATAAATTGGAACAATAGCATATATATATATATATATGTATATATATATATATATATATATATATATATATATATATATATATATATATATATATATATATATATATATATAACAAAGTGGGGTAATGACTTCCTTTCTGGCTGAAATTCCCCGGGGGCTTACTAACCTATCAGAAGGGGGAGTAGATAGCCAAGATTCAATAATTTATAAACCTGAAACAAAACATTACTTAACGAAATCCACACATACATTATAAGATGGTTAAACGCCCAAGATAACTTAAGAGGCTAAATTGTAAGAACCTATCCAGTTTTGAGTAACAATGAAATAAAGATTATTTATTGAAAAAACATAATCAAATCTTAGACAAACCCTAATGAATAAATAATCGGTACCCGCGTTACAATACATTTAAATGAAAATTAGTCTAGTTTTAAAACACCATAAATACATTAATTACTGTAGTTTACTCAAACCAATTTAGAATGATGACCCTAAAACTCTACACGGAAACTGTTGCGTTTGAAAGGAATTAGCTCTGCTTTTAGTGTTGTATTACAATTCAAATTTACATTATAGTTAACATAAAGGTTTTCTACAAAAAAATACCCAACATTAATCACCAAAACACCGTAATAAAACAGTATTAAAGCTGCTTTAATTGTTGGCTACATCTGTCAAACTTACTCATAAATCGTAAATTGTAAGAGATATTAGCTCTGCACTTAGTTACACACTCAAATAAGATAAATACGCATTTGCAAGTTTAATTAAGTAATGTTAGGCAATTAAACTTAACTTATGAATTCACCTTAGAGTTAACTGACACCTAAATGGTAAATTTAAAATGTTAAATGGAGTGATTTAACGCAATTATAATTACCCCCGAGTTAATTAAAACATTTTTACAAATAAATGATAGAATTAAATAACAATATTAAGGAATGTAACTGAATCAATGCTCCTCGAATGTCTGATTATTTGTTGGTGTACTTACTCTGTACTGATAAAATTCAAAATGAAGTCCTAGGGAGACTTGTTCCTCGTGTGAAGGTTTTTTCTTTGTTTTTTTTTCTTTTTCCTAACAATGACCCACAGTGTGTTGTTGTTTTTTTCAAGACTAATTAATTTGAGAAGTTTTTGTTTTTTTTAGACATTTCCGATGATCTTCAGGTGTAGCAGAGCCGATATTGATATAATAATGTTATTTGGCTCACTTCAAGGGAAGCAGGTTGTAAAAATACATCTCACAGGATTGTGATGTTTTTTGAAAATTTATTAAAAAATTGAAAACAAAAACCATCATTATTGGAATATAAAATAAGCTTATCGTATATATATATATATATATATATATATATATATATATATATATATATATATATTTTGATTTTATTCCATTTGTTGCGACAAAACAAGTTTTGTTTCATTGGTGCGAATAGCGATCAACTCATCGGGCCGGCGAAAGGAATTCAAAAGGGTTTGAATTCCTTTCGCCGGCCCGATGAGTTGGTCGCTATTCGCACCAATGAAACAAAACTTGTTTTGTCGCAACTAATGGAATAAAATCAAAAAATATATATTTTGCTCTGAATTTTCATTGAGCACTCTCATAAACTCGGTTTCAACTTCCTTCGGATTCATACCCCCTGGATATTTGTAACAAGTTAATTATATATATATATATATATATATATATATATATATATATATATATATATATAGATTGTAGTGTAAAGTTCTAATGACCAAGAAACACGTAGTCTACAATAATAATTTATTTTTCTAATTATTTTTTCGAATGCTTATATTTTCCCTGTCTTACGCTCGTTTCGCAACATCTAATCACAAACACAGTTTTTAGTCGTGACACGTAGATTGGCAGATACTTTGATTGAATCATTAAAATAAGAATACTGGTCTTAAGAAAACACGAAGAAAGAAGAAAAACAGCAAGGAAAGACATGCACCACTCACATTTAAATAGATTATTAGAGAAATCCCCTCAAAATATCGGAGATAACGTGGCGCTATTTTGTAAGCTTTATATAAATACCATAAAAATATATTCTCAGAAATACAAACACACACGTACCTCCTGCATTTTAACCTGTTTTCCGTTTGTCTTTTTTACACACACAAACACCCCCACACATACACACACACACATATATATATATATATATATATATATATATATATATATATATATATATATATATATATATATATATATATATATTTATATATATATATTTATATATATATATATATTTATATATATATATATATATTTATATGTACAACGATGTAGGTGTGTATGTGTGTGCCACCTATAGAAAAAGGTTAGAGAGACTATATAAAATGAAAAGTGTATACTATTGTAAATTTACCATGAAATATCATATAAGTATTTCTGAATGTCTTATGGGGCCTATGAGCAGATTTATTCAAGGGAGGTCGAGTATTTCAGATATTATTTTGAAAAAGAAAATCACTAGACATTTGAATGTATTTTTCCCGCTCGGCATTTTTTTCAAAATTACTAAACGCGTCTTTTTTAGACTAAGTATGGGGCAAAGACTACCGGAAAGGTTGTTTTAGTAGTTCTCTGGACACGTCCCTTATTTTATTAGTGTGGTTCTTGTAGCTCGCTTAACGGGAGCAATAAATGTAACATTACATTTTTACATTTGGTAAGTTGTATATAGTAATCCAACACTGATCAACATCTTAGATAGATCAGGTGTAGTTAAACGCTGCGTTGCTCGGGAGTAAAACACTTCTCTTTTTTTACGCGGTGATGCCTGTGAGCCATACTAGTAGTAATACAATTTTATATTTGGTAAGTGGTGTAAGTTCATCCAAAGTGCTTAATACTATCGATAACGTAGGTGTGTTTACTCGGTTTCCCAGAAGTCATGAATATCATAGAAAGGCCCATCATACATGGAGTAGGTGTTGGTAAACGCCGCGTGCCTCTGGAAAAAAGATTTTCCCTGTATTTGTTATACTATTGTATACCTAAAAAGGTACTCTGCGATGTTCTAGATACAGTGCTCTATATCCTAGATACGACAAGTGTGTTCAAGAATACAGCAGTACATTTTCAATGTGGCATATGCTTGATGGAGAACGAGAAGAAAAACAACTCAGCATCAATAATACACTAAAATAAATATAAGTTTCATTATAGTATTAAAGGTAGGGTGAAGATGAGAAACTCGGCTGTACCCGAAAATAAATGAAAACAAATATACATTTAATTATATTTTTGAGGGAGTTTGTGAGGAAGACACTCGATGTTGCCAGGAAGCAATAACTAACAAACTGAAATCTCAGGTGAATGACTTACATTACTGTTATTTTCAATACAGTTAAACAAGAGAGAGGGATAGGCTGGGCGGAAGTGAAGGAAGGAGAGGGGAGATCGACGTAAAGAAACGGGAAAGGAAGAAAGAGAGCGATAGAGAGGCGGAGTTTGATACGTAGAGATATAGCAGTTTTAATATGAACATTTCACACACACTTTGTAACATCTACTATTTTCTTTTCATGGCCAGGGGTATATATATTATATATTTTTCAATATGTTATCTACTGAAAGGTTTTTAATTCAATATTTAGTCTCCCGAGTTTTTTTATATTCAAATATGTTATCTACCCATGAACCCTAAACTTAAAAGACTAACACTTACCATAACCATATGACCTATACTCCTACCTAACCCTAAAAATTTTGTTAGATTTAGTTAAAAATGTTAGACTTAATTAGTAGATCACATATAGGAATTTAAACAACTTGGTAGTTAACATATTGGAAGAGCATCAAGTTCTTAACGTTGTTGTTGAAGTTCTTATTCTTAGTAATAGTAGTAGTCGTAGTAGCAACATTAGTAATGGTAATAGCAGTCTTAATAGTCGTAGCAGTTGTAGTAGCCATACATCGGGATCGACCACAGTATTAATTGGACGAAATGTCGTTATAAAAAGTAAAGCAGAATTGTTGACATTAGTTCAACATTAAATAATCTAGGGAATAATACTCTATTTAAATATAATAATAATCTCTTTAAATATAATAATAATCTCTTTAAATATATCAATAATCTCTTTAAATATAATAATAATCTCTTTAAATATAATAATAATCTCTTTAAATATATGCAATTGCGATTAAAAAAAACTGTTAAAATGTAATCTGAATTAATCCATGATTTGCATTCTTGTCTGAAAAAGTACTTCTTTTCGTTTTTGCTCTCTTTGAATTTTTATACATCCATTTAAAATTACATTTATTTTCATTGATTTCAGATCTTTTAATTAATATTTTTATTATTTTCTGACTATTTTCCTTGCAGAAATGTCACGGACGATACGGCATCCTGTTTCCACGAGACGCTGCACCCCAGAGACTGCTTCTTTTTCAATATTAAAGTTGCACAGATAGAACGCGGGCATTATCCTGCCACACATTTTAACGAAAGGCGTGACTTGCTTTTGGTTTCACTGACGACACTCCCTGGCTTGGCGTGTGGGATCCCTGTACGACTGAGTAGGCGTACACTCATGCGTGACTTGGACGTATTGGTGTGTCCTTCCTTGCGTTTGGCGTTGAACTTTAGCTCTTAGGTGGCCGGTCTTGCCAGAAGAGAGGCATAGGTGAACGTAAAAGAGAAATATTATGAAAGTGAAAGACGCATTTGAACGTCAAATATGAACACCTACGTGCATTATATATAAATACATACATTCACACATACGCGCCCTACACACACACAGACACACGCACATACACACACGCATATATATATATATATATATATATATATATATATATATATATATATATAGAATACACACATCATTAAAGCTGACTTAATATACTTCAGCCGATTTATTCGGCCGTATTCATTTTGTATAAATATATTTCATCAAGCAGCATTTAACATGGATCCTCATACAGAGAGGGGAGCGGATGTGAGACGGGGAAATTAGAAGTTATATATAGGACCATCAAGTAGAGACACACTGTGAACTCGCTTTTTACCCACATAGTTTCCAATAATCATCATGTTTATATGCAAAAAGCAAATAAAAACAAGAAAGTACACAGACGACATCAAATTACGACGCCTCATCTTATCTTATTTGATTTAACGACCCCTAAAACAATATTCCAATAATGCCAAGATCTTTAATCCTAAAAAGTATTCTCGTTGAAAATAATTCAAAAATCAGATACTGGATTACTTTAACCGTGCCGAATTTCCATATTTTTATTTTTGTTTTATATTTGTTATTTAATTCGAAATTGTATCTATTTTTCACCACGTTTATCTTTCTCCTTTAGTCTTTTAATATTGTAATGTTATTTAGAAGGTGTTCATAGAACTGCCAAAAGTACCGTTCAAATCAAGGTATGAATAACAGTAAAGTTTATAATGATTATTGACACCGTACACTTCATAGTAGAACCAATAGCCCCGATATATACAATTTCACCTCCTATTTCATATAATATGTAGATAACTGATGTTGATAAATACACTAGTCGAGGAGATGTAATGTATATACATTACCAAACGTAATACAGTAATCTTACAATTGTTGATCCCGGATATTATCAAGACGAATAAATGGGCCCGTTAATACCTAATGTATTACCCCACTCCATAGTAACATATTAAGACAATACGTTATGTTCATGAAATATATAGTCCGAAGAGCGTTTTTCATAGGTGATGTAATCTGAAGAAGCACCAGAAAAGCATCTTCCATGGGTGACGTAAACTGCAGAAGCCATCGAAAAGCGTTTTCCATAGGTGACCGAAACTGCACAAGCCCCCGAAAAGTGTTTTTGATAGGACACCTAAACTGCACAAGAACTCGAAATGGGTTTTCCATAGGTAGCCTAAACTGTACAAGCCCCCGAATAGTGTTTTCTATAGGTAGCATAAACTGCGCAAGACACCCAAAATCGCTTACCATAGCGTGGCTAAACAACCCTAGCTCTCGAAAGGAATCAAAAGAGTTCGGCCGCACGTCTGTTGTACAAAATAATCTAAAGTTTAGAGACGTGCCTCTGTTATACACAAGAATCAAAAGTTTAGAGACGCTCCTCTGTTGTACAACATAATCCAAAGTTTAAAGCCGCACTTTTATAATTTGATTAAGCTAGTCAAAAACGTCACTTCATCAGCACCTATAGCAACACGTCTTACAGAAAACCAAAGAAAAAAAAACAAAAATTCTTCTAGAGAATCATCCAATTACAGAAAGAATCACCGATGTATATATTGGTAGGGTAGGAAGGAGGAAAACCCAACGATACCTATAAACAAATCACCGGTACACAAAAAAAAAAATACATGAAATGTTCACAAGATTAACCCATTAAAATGTTCTCAAACAATTAAATAAAATCAAAAATATTTTGTCAGAGGGGTACTTAAAACATTAAAAATAAAAATTGAAGTAAAAATAATAAAAAATGGATAAGAATGAAATAAAATATAAATTTCAAAAAAATAAAAATAAAAATTAGAATTAAAAAATGGCATAAGATTAAAATAGAAGATAAAAAGAAATAAAAAAATGGAAATACAATTTGAAAATAAAGCTTAAAGAGTATCAAGGATTTGTAACATGTTTAAAAAAAAAACATCCTGCAAGAGGATGTGAAAGTTAAGCAACTAAGATAAAGGGTACAGGGGAAGATATGGGCTAGGATAATTTTAGGGAAAGAAAGAAAAACAGGAATAATTAGGCAATAGGCTGTGTAATATAAGAAAGAGTGTTGTTGGGAGAATATCAAGAACATTATTAATATGTATATATATATATATATATATATATATATATATATATATATATATATAGAGAGAGAGAGAGAGAGAGAGAGAGAGAAAGAGATATGTATATATACGTATATATATACGTATATATATATATATATGTATATGTGTATGTATATACATATATATATATATATATATATATATATATATATATATATATATATATATGTATATATACATATATATGTATATATATATATATATATGTATATATACATATATATGTATATATATATATATATATATATGTATATATACATATATATGTATATATATATATATATATGTATATATACATATATATGTATATATACATATATATGTATATATATATATATATATATATATATATATCCATATAAAATATGAAACTAAAAGTACACTTTTAGAGGATATAACCTATAGTGAGATTTTTTTAGCTCAATATACGAGATAGACCAATCATAAAGATAAATGAAAGAAAGATAATTATGTACGAATGACAAATCTATTTCAATTTCGATTGTTCAATGCAAGGTGTACTCGGTAAACACATATTTATTTTCTTTCCTTAAACCAAGGCTTTTCAAAGATTAAAACCTTATCACCAGAGCAATTACCTAGATAGATAAGTTGGCAGTGGAAAAGCCAAAATTCCAAATTTGAAAAAATCTGAAGTAATAAAGAGTAAGAGTGTGCCTGTGAAAATATTGAGTATGTCCAGTTGGTGAATGTCTGTAGATAAAATGTCCTGGCAAAGGAGATTCAAAGATAGAAAAAAGGGTTTCGTGAAGACAGCGTTGAAAATGAAGTAAATCCAATAGAAATATATTTAGTTCAATCGTAAATGGAACGCACTTATTCGGATGGAATTTTGAAAATTAGGGCCATTTTAAAATACTTCCGTGGACCGAGAAAGAAAGTGTTTTTTCAGGAGTTTAGAATGAGCTTGATATATTAAACTGATATATTAAACGGAAATTAAAGTAGTGACTTCAATCACGTCTAAGAAGAAATGGAAGCTCTGGTTGTAAACAAAGCCAAGTGAATGAGTGGGGGAAATGGATGAATATAAAAAAATGGTGATTGATAGGATTAGTTAAATCAACTCTGACTGATGCTGGGAGAAGATAAGTTGAAGGGTGGGTTTGGTTACTGTTCATTGTTATTAAGCAATACCGCAGGTGTGAGTCGGGGTGAGGTTATCATAAGCTAAAAACAAAGGTGAATTCAAGTCAGTAAGTAGATAGTTCTGAAAGGGGGGGTCCCGTAATTAAAAAGGACTTTTATACACATTTGTATATAATTCAGAAAGTTAAAAATGGTTCCAATTGGGAAATTAGGATTGAGATGAATGGACATCCGGGATTTACGTGTTAATATGTGATAATTCGGACAAGAAACAAGTATTTCAGATGTTAATGTATAAGGACTTTAAGGAATTCCAAGTTAGTAAACTATTAAATGCATGACTAAATAAAAAAAACTTTGTTGTATAACTGAAGTTAGGATAGGGAAGGGTGTAAGTTTGCTTGCAAAATTTAGTTCTAATTTAAGGATTATTGGGTAAGATTGGGGTGAATATTGTAACCTAACTGATGCACAAGTGTATTAAAATTATTAACATGTTTTTACAAAAATGTGTTAGAATTATAAACCTGTTTTATGTGTCTATGTATATATGTATGTATATATGAATATATATGTGTGTATATATGTATGTATATATGTATATATGTATATATATATGTATATATGTATATATATATATATATGAATATATATGTGTGTATATATGTATGTAAATGTATATATATATGTATATATATATATGAATATATATGTGTGTATATATGTATGTATATGTATATATATATATATGTGTGTATATGTATATATATATATATATGTATATATATATGTGTATATATGTATATATGCATATATGTAGGTATACATATGTATATATTGTATATATTCATATGTATATATATGTATATATATATGTGTGTATATGTATATATATATATATGTATATCTATGTGTGTGTATATGTATATACATACATATATATACATATATATATATATGTATATATATATATATGTGTGTGTATATGTATATATATATATATATACATATATATATATATATATATATATATATATATATATATGTATATATATATGTGTATATGTATATGTATATATTTATATGGGTGTATATATATGTATATATATATATATATATGTATGTATATACATGTATATATGTGTATATATGTATGTATACATATATGTGCATATATGTATATGTATGTATATATGTATATATATAAATGTATACGTATATATATATATATATATATATATATATATATATGTATGTGTATTTATATGTGTATTTTTATAGACTAGCGGGGGTACGCGGTGTTGCCCGGGAGGCAAAAGTATAACGACTTTCTTCTTCCACAGTTTTGCGGGGCCAAAGCTGGTGTTCCCTGGTTACCTTCCTATCCACACATCACCCAGTCTTTGTCCACGCCCCTTCCCCTCTCTCCACTCTCACTTCGTTCTTCTCAAAATGTGTGTAAGAGCGTTACACATGTAAGTAGACGCTAGCGTATTGATATATGAAGAGTATATGTATATATTTGTATGTATACATATGTGTATATATATATGTATATACATATATATGTGTATATATATATATATATATATATATATATATATATATGGATGCGTGTATTATATACATGTATGTATACATATATGTATATATATGTCTATATATATATTGATGTATATGTATGTATATATATATGTAATTATATATATATATATTTATGTATAGGTATGTACATATATATATATGTATTTATATATATATATATGTATTTATATATATATGCATATACATACATATATGTATAAGAAATAATTAAAACAAATAAGAAAAAAAAACACTTTTACTTAACTGACTCATGTTGGTCTCGTTATTTTTGGGGTTTTTGTAATACTATTTTTCTCTGGTGATTGAAGAGAATAAAAAAGTGTAGCCCTGAAATCAGCATGATAGGACACGATCGAAACTTGGGAAAAATGGTATCCAGATTTTAGATTAAGATGCGCGAAGCTGGTAAACATCTCACGTGCCTGTCTCTTATATGGCTTGAGGTGTAGGTTTTTCTTTACCGATGAAGCATTGCTTCGAAAAACAAAATTCTAAACCTGCCCTACCGCAAAAAAACGATATTGCTCAACTGATGCACCTGATACAGTAAGAGAACACTATTTAGATATTTTATAAATGGGAATTTAGTATATAGTATACGATACTCTCATTTACTTGAACTTTACTTTTTTATTTGGGCAGGTGGGAGTACTCATTATAGGCCTCTAAGCGTGTCTTATCTGATGATGTGTTCGTCCGTATTCTTCTCGGCCTCTCATTCTTACATTTTTAACATCATTGTATTGAATCAAATTAATTTCTGGAATAGCTTCGTAATTTTCCTTTGAATGTCTGTCACGCTGAATGTCGATTACTTCTTCCATCGCTATTAACGTAGATTGAACGGTAACATATTGAGTATATCGGCTGTCAAGTAGCGTACACTCATGTTGTCTATTTATTAATAACAGACTATTTGAAGAATATATCTTGTACTTAATTTAATCAAACTTTGAATATACTATTTCTTCAAAATATATCATGTTAATAAATATTCTTCAAATTTAAAATTGACTTTTGTTTTTGTAGAAATTTTGTTTAAATATAATATAAACAAAGTTATAAATTTTAGAATAAAATTAATTTTTAGGATATTCATTTTTTATTTAATAGATGTTTACTTTTCACAGTAAGGACACAAAGTTACTTCAGTGTACTTACGTTTTGATAAATAAGCAAAAAATTGCGTCCGCTAACTGCCATTCTGCTAATCTTTTATTTTTATAATCGAGATTAACTTTTCAAAAATTTTGAGATGCACGTTAAAACATAAGGTAAAAATAACTAAGTCACCGAAATCAACATACTAAGTTTGTTTTAATTCAAATATAAACAAATTTCATTAATTTCAGAAAATCATACTTTGTATTTAAATCGCGCAAGACAAGGCATGAACTCTTTGGAAGTAACGGTTAGTCTACAAGTTCATTAACTCATCAAGTGTTCAAAAAAGCAATATAAATACAAACATTGCTTTAATATATGGCTTTTCAAAGATAACGCTCTAATCGTAGAATGTATGGCCAATTAAATTGCATATTAATAAATTATTAGAAGTGAATTTCTTGAAAATGCAAAAATGAACAATTTTGAAAAACATTTAAGGGAGAAATGTCTTAATTTAAGTTCTGAAACGGATAAATCAAGCCTCGTACGATTGGCAGAATGTTGTATGAAATTCAAATGATCCAAAAATGTTTAAACACTCTAAGAAAGAAGTCCAATAACATTCTATTAGTTTCACAAACCTTGAGTGCTTCAAGAAAATTGTATTTTAAGTCACAGATAATCCTGGGCATTTCGGCCTCAATTAACGCTGAAAATTACTCAAGGAATAATAGAAGCATGTATAAATGTATGCCTCTTAAACATACTCGGCTTCTCTACATGTGACTTTAAATGAGTCTATGTGCCAATTAATGCTGGATTATGATAACAGAATGGAAGAATGATTAAGGAGTTATTATTCTGAAAGGCCGTTTAGGCAAATAAAAACATAGATTATGAGCTGAAATAGATGGTGGGGTGGGAGTGATTGTAGCAGTTAGCGGGATTTATCTCAAGAGGCCGGTTAAGTAAGTATAGAATATGAACTTGAACAGGCGGTGGTAGTGGGAGTTATTAAGGTGTTTCATAACCATTTAGTTCAATGTGCACAGGAGTATTGATTCTAAAGCTGTGACCTTGGCTATATAAACCTTATATGTATATATATATATATATATATATATATATATATATATATATATATATATATATATATATATATACATATATATATATGGATATGTATATATATATATATATATATATATATATATGTATATATACATATATGTATATATATGGGTATGTATATATATATATATATGTATATATATGTATATATATATATGTGTATATATATATATGTATATATATATGTATATATATATATATGTGTATATATATGTATATATGTGTATATATATGTATATATGTGTTTATATATATCTATGTATATATATGTATATATGCGTGCGTATATATATAAGTATGTATATATATAATTGTGTATATATATGTATGTATATATATGTATATGTATATATATATATGTGTATATATATATGTGCGTATAGATATATGTATATATATGTATATATATGCATATATGAATGTATATATATGTATATATATATGTGTATATATGTATGTGCATATGTATGTATATATATATATGTATATATATATATATATATATATGTCTATGTATGTATATATATATATACATCTATATGTGTGTGGATGTATATATATGTATATATGTGTATCTATATGTATATATGCATATGTATATATATATATATATGTATGTATATGTATATATATATATGATATCTTTCATGGGGTCATTCTTTGCAATATTTTTTTTTCATTTTCAAATATTCGAACCGGGCTGATATTCTAAATAGTTTATTTAACTTGCGAATATTCATTCGAATGTTTTAATTAATTGCCTTAATACCGTCTTATTTTACCAATGTATTTAGGCTTTGATATTATATGAAGTAAATGCCGTATTTACTCAGCTAATTCAAACAACGATCAATTACATAACTTATCCTATGTAACAAAACACTTTTCTGACAATCTGACCTGCCCTAACTCTACCGATTATAGCAGAAGAAGGAAAAGGAGAAACCACGTATGTCTTTGTATCTCACAGTAGCGCACCATCTGGACTCTGTTATTTACATCCTCGCTTAATGGTGAACAAATATACATGGCGTTCGGCAGTCAACTGCGCTTTGAATGTAATGGCGGTGCTTGTCTTCGTTACATCACATTACTGACTCGAAGTGTTTTGCACAGCCGGAAGTGACAAGCATGCTGCTATTAAAAGAACAGGCCAGTATCACTCCTCCTCCTTAGGGGTCTCTTGCTTTCACTTTGCAAATCTAAATTTACCATTGTATCAGAATACAGTTTAATTAATTTAAACGTTGTATTTTATTTTTTTATTTTTTTTTGGGTATTTAGTCAGATTATTAATATGATTATATATATGTAAAAATAAATTTTGAAACAGGTTTTGTTATGAAAGATGTATTCTTAGTATTCTATACACCATTACATTATTGATACAAAAGATATTCGTCTGTATCAGCGAGCGACACGTTTTGAGTGGATAGAGTCCTTTTGGTTGACATTTTATTCTATGAAAAAAGGTACTCACAAAACTGGACCACGCAAGGTTTTTGAACATCCTTACTAAAAATTGTACGAACATCTGAAAATCCTCGAACATTGCACAAAATATCGTCCGTTCGTGTCTGTATCTATTTCACTGCTACATATGTGTTGCTATTTATTCTGTGCCTGGATATGTTTTACTGTAAGGACATACTATGTATCAATGTATCCACCCACCGATTGTCATGGCCGATACAAACCTTCCCGCCTCTAACGTTCAAACTGATCGGACTGACATTCTCAGACAACCTGAATTGTAAAAGAATATATTTCCAAGTCTATCGCAAAGAAAGTTGTTTCCATCTACCTGGTTTACACACTTCTCAGACATGCCAGTATCCTATATCTCTATGAAGTCACGATTCACCTGTACATGGTGTAGTGTTATCAAATCTGGACTGATGCAGCAACCATCAGCCACTCCTTCTTAGAAACGGTGTAAAAAAAAAAAATTTCTAAACTAATACTTTTTGTACTGTGTGTAGTGGTGTACCCCTGTGCTTCTTTTACAAGTACTTTCTTGAAATTTGCTTTCACAAACTTACAGCACGTGTAGCCTCTCAACATAAATACATCTGACCAACGTGACTAGTAGCACATCCCCACCCCTTCACCACAAGCTCTTAAAATACCGGAAAATATTATTCTTGAATATCTTCGAGTGGCTTACATTTAGAATTCCCTTCCTGCTTCTTGTTTTCCAGACTATATCTACATGCATCAATTAAAATGTAATGTGAAAGAACATATTGATGCCTTACTCCAATCAAGGTGTCTTTCAATAAATTAGGTCCGTATCACAGTAGTCCATTATGCTTCAGAATATACATTCGTTTGTTTGGGGCGAACAATAGTTGAACACAAAAGCGAAATTAGTCCATCTGTAGGAATTTGTTGTACAAATTCTTTAATTTTCAAAATGTTCATTAAATTGTCAGAGTCCTAGTTGAACTAATGATTATTGTCAATATAGAAATAACAGCACGGCTAAACTTTCATATTTAAACCGGATTTATATACAGTTACATGCCAATATCTAATCTGTAGATTGTTATTGAAACATTTCGAAACACATTTCAAAATATTCAGTGAATAATTATTTGAGTTTTTGTACTTTTAACCTTTGTAATACAAATAAATTAATACATTTACAAATGACTTGTTCATCATTCGAAAAAAAAACTTGCATCACGAGAACATGCTTTTATGCTAATCGCAGCTGATTTGTAAAACTATGTCAATGTTCAGATGCCTGTTTTTGCACACATAGAATTATATTAAATAGTCCAAGGTAAATGGTTAAATAAGACGTAATATTTGCAAACAATATATTTGCAGTACTTCGTTACCTATAAATATAACAGCATCATAGATAAATTTAAAATGGATACCAAATTTAACAAAACAGGAGTATTATTTTACTCCTTTCCAGGAGTTAGGCACAAGGCTAGTTTTTTTATCTTACTCCCACAAGTAACATGTGACCCAAGGTCGGGTCAGGAAAGTGGGTTTTAAAAATTGCCTCGGCAGCCCCGTCGGCATTCCCCGATAGGGGCGCCTCAGGCAGTAAGCAATAAACTTACTCCTCCCCAAAGAAGGGGAGGCGACGCCTGGGACGGTGGACCTCCTAGAACTGCACAGACCCATAGACCTGCGTAAATCAAGCCCCGAAGGCCAAGAAAATACGTCTATGGGGTGCAGTATCCATCGGAACAGATACTACACTTTGATCTTGACCAAAAAAACAGGAGTAGATCTAACTCAGATGAGGATAGGGTGGTCCTACCAAGAATACCAGCTCAAATGAGCCTTATACAAATCGAGCCGACATACACCATACAGCTAGCAGGATTAATCCGTAATTGACTACAAAAATCCTTTGATTGTTCGACACTATGAAAAAATACTTAAACATAACCAGTAAACTAGAAAACAGTATAATGCAGAAAAACAACTAATTATTTAAGAATTTGATAGAGCATAATAGTGTTAACAAAAAAGTTAATCCAAATATATTTATTCAGTGATAGTAATTTTACTTAAACACTTAGTATTAAAAGCAAACACAAGTATAGGCCTGGGCCGTTCATTGTAATCTACGTCTACTACAGAAGGCTAGCAATGAAAGCTAATAATATAATACACCTGTAACAAGGTATGTCACACGCTGAAAACATTTGTTTCGTCCAAATATAGATGTTCATTGTGTAACCAGATATACACTAAATACCTCATGGACAGAGAAACACACACTAATATATATATATATATATATATATATATATATATATATATATATATATATATATATATATATATATATATATATATATACGTAAGTAAACAAATATTTCAAATAAGTATGAAACTATAGAGAAACGTTTATGTTTTTTCTTCCGATAGAATACGTCAGGCTAAATGTAACATAAAATGTAGAAATACTGTCAATGTTCTGGTTTATTTTGTGAAGAATGGCAGTCGAATACATGTCTGAAGATAGGTGATGCTGTGAAATTGCAAGGTCTAATAACACTCTGTTCGTCTTGTTTGCGTGCTTGTTTGTTTGACCACATGTACACTGGATGACGACAGAACCGGATGACGTCACTTCATAATAAAGCAATTCATCAAAAAAAAATATGACGTAGACATGCAAAATGGATGACATTATACAATGGGTGCTTCCACTATCAAATCACAGATAGAAGAGAGAATAGATCGTTAACACCCTTTCATCTAGTCGACCCGTTTCCAGGTCTTGCATAGTTATGAAACTCGGTGGGTCGTAATTATTAACTTAATTATTGTCTTGTAAGCTTGTTAGTCTACTCTCTCTGTACCGTGACACAACGTGACTGGCGTAGATAAAGGGTAGATGATGGGAGTAGTTCTCCGAGTGGAAGGATGCGAATTACGTAAATAATTAAAAAGGCGAGAGGGGGAGTATGAGCTGTGGAAAAGGGCAGAGAGGGAAAGTAGAAAAATAAACCAAATGGATAATATAGAGGGATATAAGCGGATAAAAACTGATATCTATTATCATAAAAACAGTGCATCTATGTAATTGAAAATGCATTATAAAAATTATATCGATTATAAAAGTGTTATTGTAGCCTTCGGCAAGATTTACGAAAAATGTGACGGCTTTCATACATTTAGAAATTCCAAAATGTTTTAATAAATATGTTATAAAATATATTTTTCATAGGACTTGTATTGTTGTTATTTACTTAGATGTTAATCGAATGGAACTCCAGTTTTATAAGATAGTTCTCTATTACAATTAGAGCTTTATTATAGTATACATTATTTTATTTATACAATCATTATTGGGTGTATATGATGCTTCCACTTCGGACAATTTTTTTGTATTTTGCAGGTCATTTTTGAAAATGTGTTAAAGAAGCTGTATGTTTAATGAAATCACAGTTAATGTATGCATATATGTAGTTTATCATGTTTATATAAATACAATAATTTATACTATATATATATATATATATATATATATATATATATATATATATATATATATATTTCTCGACGCAGCGGGCGATTCTTCAGTTTTCGGGTGTTAAATGATACTAGAGCCATCCAGTGACACACCACCACAGACAGAAAAAGCATAGAATCAACCGAACAAATATTAACCACTTATACTAAGATCATACATAAAAGCAACTGCACCAACAGACTAACGATCTTTCAAGCCTTACACATAAAAAACACAACCCATAATTCATAAAATAGCATCCACCACCGGTACTAACGCCCTATCAGTAGTTAAGAATTAATAATAATAATAATAATAATAATAATAATAATAATAATAATAATAATGATGATAGTAATAAATAATGATAATAATAATAATAAAAATAACAAAAAAATAGATAAATAAATAAACAAAGATATCTATATTTTTATATATATATATATATATATATATATATATATATATATATATATACATATGTAAATTAATAGATATATAACTAATAATAACACTACAAATACGTCTCTTCGTAACAATAAGACCCAGCCTCCTGAAGACGCTCGAGAGACCGAAAAAGCTAGAGGAATGACCCACAATACAACGTTAGGTGCCATGAAAGATCGTTAATATATATATATATATATATATATATATATATATATATATATATATATATATGGCGATTTATTACAAATTATAACATCATGTACTCAAAATACTTTAGCTATAAAATCAACTCAATGTAACAACTTTGAAGTCAGAGCTAGTTAGATTATAGAAAAAATAAATGTATTACATATTATTTGTATCAGCTCCATGAATTCAACATCAACAACATCGTTTGTAAATATCTATGTAACAAATACTGACCCAACAGACCACGAGTTCTGAAATATGTATTCGTAATCCTCGATTATCTGATACAATAGATAGTAATAGTACGCATTCGTTTTCCTACATCACAGATCATATACGACACATAGTAGTCAGTGTAGTAAAGTTGGTTGAATGAGTTACAATATAGTTTCGACGTAAGCCTTCAATCATAAGTTTTTTCTTCTATATTTCTTATACACCAGCGTCTTTTGCGTTCTTTTCCATCAGCCTCGTCCTACTGCACCGCAACGATTAATCCGGCCGCGTTCGATTGACCACGCACGTGCTAGCAACAATTCCGAAGATTAACCGTAAGCTGGACATGACACGTGTCAACGCTGTGAAAGGATATCTGAGCTGTGGCTGCATAGGAGTGACCAATGGCGCCACTTTCTGAAACGTCTTTTGTTGGTTCTTTATCTAATGATGAGAAAAAAAGAATTGAACAAAAAAGAGTTGAACGACAAAAACAACAAAAAGAAAACAAGTGCTGATGCTGCCTCCCAACACTTGCTATTTAACACTTGCCAGCACAATGAAATAACAAAGGAAACATAACAACGGCGGGCATTTGACTCACAACAGATGTGCTTGTTAAGACGAAGACACACTAATAAAGAGGATTTTAACAAGAGAAACAAATAAGTGCTTTTTTTCTTGCGGCAGGGTGACTGACCCCTTAGGAGGTTAAACACAAATTGTGAATTGGAACAGAATATGCTCTTTGAGATTTGAGAAGCCAGCTGAACAGAAGTTATTAATATATTTTAAACATATTAATATTTCTAACAGATATAATATGTAATTTATTAATAAATTTTAAACATATTAATATTTCTAACAGATATAATATGTAATTTATTAATATATTTTAAACATATTAATATTTCTAACAGATATAATATGTAATTTATTAATATATTTTAAACCTATTAATATTTCTAACAGATATAATATGTAATTTATTAATATATTTTAAACATATTAATATTTCTAACATATATAATATGTAAGTTATTAATATATTTTTAACATATTAATATTTCTAACAGATATAATATGTAATTTATTAATATATTTTAAACATATTAATATTTCTAACAGATATAATATGTAATTTATTAATATATTTTAAACCTATTAATATTTCTAACATATATAATATGTAATTTATTAATATATTTTAAAGCTATTAATATTTCTAACAGATATAATATGTAAGTTATTAATATATTTTAAACCTATTAATATTTCTAACAGATATAATATGTAATTTATTAATATATTTTTAACATATTAATATTTCTAACAGATATAATATGTAATTTATTAATATATTTTAAACATATTAATATTTCTAACAGATATAATATGTAAGTTATTAATATATTTTAAACCTATTAATATTTCTAACAGATATAATATGTAATTTATTAATATATTTTTAACATATTAATATTTCTAACAGATATAATATGTAATTTATTAATATATTTTAAACATATTAATATTTCTAACAGATATAATATGTAAGTTATTAATATATTTTAAACATATTAATATTTCTAACAGATATAATATGTAATTTATTAATATATTTTAAACATAGTAATATTTCTAACAGATATAATATGTAATTTATTAATATATTTTAAACATATTAATATTTCTAACAGATATAATATGTAATTTATTAATATATTTTAAACATATTAATATTTCTAACAGATATAATATGTAAGTTATTAATAAATTTTAAACATATTAATATTTCTAACAGATATAATATGTAAGTTTAAAACGCTGTGAGACTTACCAGTTTGGTGCATTGCCGATAAGTATAAAAAGTAATTTTTAAGAAAATTCATAACTAGAAGTAAAAAAGCCGTGTATGAATATTGTCATTTCTCTATATTTACTTATTAATCCATCAATATATATATATCTGTCTAAATCTTTCTCTCTCTTTCTCTCTCTCTCTCTCTCTCTCTCTCTCTCATATATATATATATATATATATATATATATATATATATATATATATATATATATATATATATATATATATATATATATATATATATTAAAGAAAGAAAGATGAAGATAAAGAATTGTACATAAATTAATACACATTTTATTACATCGAAAGTTCAGAATTGAAGTAACTTTCTTCAATTCTACAAAACGTTACTTTAGCTATTAACTATCTACAAAATCACCTCCCAATACTGCTAACTTTCACTTCCCGGCCTTTTATTTTTTATTTTATTTTATTTTATTTTTTAACTTCTTTATCCCCAATCCCTTTTGGTTTTTATTCTTCAATTTTTTCAAAGTAAAATGGAACTAGGTAATATTTAATTGATATAAATACCATATTACCAGATTTATCCTCTGACGAGAAGAGTTTTATTATTGAAAAACCATGGTTTAATGATTAATGTAACTCCTTGCATCTGAACTTTCGATGTAATAAAATTTGTATTAATTCATGTACAATTCTTTATCTTCATCTTTCTTTCTTTAATATTGATTGCTCTACTCAACGTATTGAGCTTTATTTTATCGAGATAGATCACTACGATATTTCGCTTATCGTTAATTCTATTATCATTATATATATATATATATCTTTTGTATGATTAGGCAACAATTCTTCTTTCATACATATATGGTTGAACAGGAGTGCCAACTTCTGTTTATTACTTTTGTAATCCAATCTTTCTATTCATCGAACAATAGATCCTGTCCTACACTCCTTGGTTAATAACATCTCCATATTTGACGCACACGTTTTCGATCATCATTGGTCGTCTTCAGGCGGATGATTAAACAATACAAAATAAAATTGGTGAATTTATTTAAGAAGACGTTACCATATGATTAAAAACATTAAAAACATTCAACAGCATTTCAACACGCCTTCACAACCCTCATAACGGGCATGGTTGATGTTGGGCTTTTTTAATTGAATGAACAATGCTGCCATTATGGGGAGGCGAATACCGCAAAATGACACAGCCAGGATGGACGTACTACCGGTTAAGATATTTCTAAAATTATCTTTGGAGATGTTATGTGCTGTAAGGTGTTTGTTAAAGGAGCTTTGAGGGGAGGTCAGGTGGCAAGTTAGTCGACGTGAAATACTAGTTCTAGTCATGCCAATATACGTGTTGTTGTCGGAGACACATTCTCCGATAGGACATTTAAACACGTATATGGCATTACTAGTTTTTAGTAAGCCATTGTCAGTAGGATTATTTTTTATTAGTAAATTGCTAGTTTTAAACCTTTTATAGTAATCGTACGAAGGCGGTTTGAAATGCTGTTGAATGTTTTTAATGTTTTTAATCACATGGGAACGTCTTCGTAAATAAATTTACCAATTTTATTTTGCATTGTTCAATCATCTGCTTGAAGACGACCAATGATGCTCGAAAACGTGTGCGTCAAATATGGAGATTTCCTACACTCCTTGGTTAATAGTACAAGATCTATTGTTCGACGAATAGAAAGATTGGATCACAAAAGGAATAAACAGAACCGTACGTCGTCATCTCCGCTTACCGGGATGTACATCCAAAACTGTCAGTAACCAGCACCTTTAAAGCAAGTACTGAAAGAGTATCCTTCATATATTAATAGACGGTCTATATTAAGAATCTTTTTGAAGTCACATGCCCTGTTCTTGTTGGCGTTTTTTTTCGATCCGAACTGGAACCGGTCCAAAACATAAACTTGTGCTTTCATTTTTTTCGCTGACGGCACCCCGCTATTCGTCTCATGAGAGAACATTTGAATGTGTATAAAGATAATTTAATGAAAGTATATATGTCATATTTACTCTTAAATCCTATAAATACGTTGTCTCGTGTATAACTATGCCGTTTTTACCCAATTTATTTTCTGAATTTACTTTAATTATTTCTGTATATCATTGCCAGTAAATTATTGATTGACTCTAATGGTAATTACATTATAACAATGATCGGTAACAGACATGTGGTATTAACTATAAATATATATATATATCAAGTTTAGCGCAAACAAAACTGGGTCAATACAACCGCGTCTCGGTAAATCGATTTATTCTAACCAGTTAAATGGTCGAATTCGTTTTAGTACATCTTTATGTTTACAATATCAGCAGGCAGACTCGTACAGAAAGTGAACGAAGATTTACGTGATTAATGATGAGACGAGGAAACTGCTAACGTGACATTGTTCTCTGTACGATCGAAATGTAGGAAAGCTTTTCAGAAAAAAAATGAATTCTGGTAGATTTAATTTACCAATTCAAGTATTTTTTAAATAGGGCATTTTTTAAAAAATCTCGTTTTATTTTACGCTATAAGCTCACAGAGCTTTGCGCTTAATCTTCTAAATAAATAAATGCGAATGTTGGGTTTATATCTCGCACTATAAGTAAAGTCAAAACGACTTATTTCAAGTTAATTCAACTTCACACAATGGGTGGTCCGTCATTTTTAAATACGTTTTATGTGTATCCGGTATAAGTGACAAGCTTACCTTATCTGCATATTAGTTTTTAGAAAAATACATTTCATTAATAAACTATTATTTTTTAATCTTTTTTAATTCAAAGATTGTTTTGATTTTAGTATCACGAATAGTTCTTTTTCAACATATTGGTTCATTTATTTAGCATTTGTGTTTACACGTTCTTTTTTTTAGTGGTACCGTCTTGATTTTGAATAGGTTGCATCTATTTCGAAATTTCAAGTGAGTAGGCAAATGTATGTCTTAATTCTATTTCTTTCTGCCTGGTCACATTCAAAAAATATATAAACTTGGATAAAAATTACCAAAATGGGTATCTATTAATATGAATACATAAGAACTAGTTCGTTTCATAGTAACAGCAAAGTAATGAATGTAACGTTCATTAGGTACTTATCCAGATTAGGATAAATCTAACCCTTACCATAGCGTTTACTTTAACCCTAACTCTGACCCTAACGCTAAACCTTACCCTAATTCTTAGATTAAGCATAAGCGACGCCAAGTCGATTTTAGTTTTGGTCTTAATTTGGGAACGTTTCGTTTATTTTTCAAATAATATTTTATGTATCACAAGTATTGGACATTTTGAAGCGGTAGCGAGCCGACAAAGCCAGCTGGTACTATATAATGCCGAAATTTGTGTAGAAAAAGAGGATTGTAATTTGATAAAGCCATGATCTCCTCTGTCTGAGCAGCGCTTTGTAAACTTGTGGTGTGTTTCTGCTGTGAGGATAGAGATCGTTTTTGCATTTATTATTTCCGATTATACTTTGATGTTACTTTAGTTATGTTGAGGAACCGTGTTCATATTCTTGGGGCATCTATTTATTCATAGTGAGACAACCATTCTATTTTCTCAAGTATACGCGGCATG
Organism: Sepiola atlantica; assembly: GCA_963556195.1. Lineage (NCBI taxonomy): Eukaryota > Metazoa > Mollusca > Cephalopoda > Sepiida > Sepiolidae > Sepiola > Sepiola atlantica. The sequence continues at coordinate 110,224,646 of OY744526.1, read as the reverse complement.
CCAAACAAGCAAATAGTCCATTGTACTCCACGAACTTGAACAGCTATGCCTTCACATTGTGAGATATATATAATAATCTGAAAAGCCATGGTGATCATCGGTTTATCGGTGAGTACAACTGGAATCACTGCAATTCGTGGAATTGCAGGAGTCGTTCTCAATGTTTATTCTTCTGAATACCCCCTGTTCTGTGTATGACGTATGAACAGAGTAGATTTGAGTAGGATCTTGCTCCTTACTATGAACGGACAATTATTTACTATGGTGAGGCTTTATTTTGCGTAGAACATAGTGATGCGATCTATGAAGACCAGTCGAGAACACCCCTGGAGTCCAACTAGGAAGGACACTACCACCTTATCAAAACGCTTTATCCCATCAAGAGGAACCGTAATGGCAGCCGAACGTAGACCGTTCGACATAAAGTTTTGCCAAAACTGTATCCTCTAACAATTACTTAGATTGCTACATTTTACACCCCGTTCCAGAAACTAATACATCGGAGAGAATTACGACGTCAGCCATCAAGTCTAAAAATGTAAAACCACAAGTAAAACCACACCAACTTGTATTAGACGGGAAATTGTAAAAAATAAACAATTATATACGGTTGAAGTAAACTGCAAATACTAGCATACAAAGATAGTTCACATTTGTGTAACGCAAAAAACGAACTCATTGTTACACTAAGACACATGAGTATATTCGTATTCTTTCATATTATGCAAACATTAAACTGAAACTTGCATTTAGTTACTGTTAATATATGTGTATATGTATATGTATATGTATATATATAAACATATATACATAAATATATAAATATAAATATATATATATATATATAAATATATATATAGATAATAAACAAAACAAATATTATTATACATATACATATATATACATATATATGTATATATAGATATATATATATATAAATATATATATATATAAATATATAAATATATATATATATACATATTTAAATATATATATATATATATATATATATATATATATATATATATATTTATATATATAAATATATATATATATATATATATAACATATGTATGCGTATACGTTTTGCATAATTCAAAGAGGGTAAATACAGGAAGGGGGTAAGTCCCTTGTAAATATTCAAAAAAACACATCATATTTTAACAAGAGGGATTATATATCAAGTAATAAATAGTCCCAAAACGTAAGTTCCTTAGGAGTAATTTTAAAGGTTTCAGTGAGTATTTTTAAGAATGGTATATATAGTCTGAACACAACCGCCTATTAAGAATTTCAGAAATTTTAGATTAGCATTTTAATTGATCCAACATCATTAGTATCCAATTAAGCAAGATTCTTTGAATTTTAATTTCTTCTGAATGAATCTAAATTTTTTAATTTCTGGAATAAAAATCATATGTGATTGTGATCAAACTTATAATATGTTTATAGACAGTAGGTTTATTATAGGGGATATCTTTATTTTAATATATGTAAGGAAACATAAAAGTTGTGCAAAATTATTCGGTTCGGAGAATAACTTCCATTCCGGCGAAGAGTGATTTCTCTTGTATCCGTGTGTTGTTTGATACGAAGTATATGCTTATTTTTATTGTTTCTGAGTAATTTAAATAGCAAATTTTACATATAACAATTAAATTAAATGATACATGTATTTATATATTTATTAAGTGTATTATATTTTAAACGCACCCCCCCACACACACACACACATACACACACACCCACCCACACACACACACACCCACACAGACATATATATATATATATATATATATATATATATATATATATATATATGATTATTTTTATGTACACAGACATGTACAGATTGTGTACATGTCTGTGTAAATAAAAATAACCATATATAAAAGCTTTATTTGATATTGAGCACTTTTTATGAACCCGGTTTTAATTCTTTGGATTACTCCCCTGTGGATGTTTTACCTCGATTATTATTATTATTATTATCTATATATTAATACGATAGCGTGTGTGTTCGTGTGTCACGCTTCCGGCAAAAGCTCTGCGCATGCGTGCCGCACCTAGATTTAAAAAACAGTCAAGTCGCTTTATTTTCAAACTATTTTGAAGTATTTCCCTCTTGTGTAACGGTTAGCGACGTAGTATTTTTGACTTCGGCCCGACTGGTTTATAGTTAGATCCCAACCAACCTCGAAGATTTTTTTTTCCTACATTTTAAGGGGAAGGGGAAGGGAGGTAGGGAGGGGACGACCGGGAAGACACATATTAATACAATAGCGTGTGTGATTTTGTGTGTCATGCTTACATCGAAAGCAACGACCTTCCGAATCTTTGTATGCTACTAACCTGGTTAAAAATTACTTTTTTGTGTTGCTTTAAACTTAAAACTATTTTTTGTTTTTTATTTTGGCGTTTTTAAGGGCATTGTCTATTTTATAACGTTTTCTTGTTGTAGAGAGGGCCAGTATTATTATTTTCTTTTTGAACGGATGGCATATCAACCTTTTTTAGTAGATATGCGCAGTGTCCATCGTACACGAGTTACCATTTAAAAAAATTATTTCACTCTTATCTAGAAGGGGGAGGGGGTCATAATAAAGGAAGTGTAACTAACAAATAGAGGGTGCTTTGTTAGGACCCGCGCTAACTTTTACCCCGTCGTTAGAGTTAGGGTCAGTGTGGCAGACGATAACTTCGTCAACTTTTTCAGTTTTATTTTCAAGAAATAATTAAAACAACGAACACAACACGGTGTAAGTAAAAATAAAAATTTTAAAATTAAAAAGATTCCGTGTAATTTACACGGGTCCCGCTAGTTATTATTATTATTATTATTATTATTATTATATATATATATATATATATATATATATATATATATATGACAGTGTAAGAAAAAGGAATTTTATTTCGTTCAGATAGATTTTCATGTGAACCAAATTCCAGCTATTATGTAATTCTAAATAGAGCTATGAATAAATTAGAACTTTCCGATTTTAAAATCTACTTATTAGAAGACAAATTGGTTTTCGAATGACAGATGTAAGATTTTATTTGTCATGTTACTTGTATTCATGTGTGTATCTTGTATCACGTTTTGCTGAATGATTCGAATCTTATTTAAAGTTTGTCAATTCTTATTTCGCTATTAATTTTTGTTGTTGATTTACTAGAATATTGAATACTCTTTTTCATAAAAGTGTAGTTTTATTATGTACGTTTTTCCTCTGGAAACAATGCTCTAACGATTGTGGTTGAGTCCGTGTTAGAAATACCTGTTAATCTGCCAATGTGTTTATGCATATATATATATATATATATATATATATATATATATATATATATATATATATATAAATATATATATATATATATATATATATATAATAGCATGGTAAAAATGTTCAATTCCTATCAACATACATGTGTTTCATCCTTTTTTTGGAATAATTAGTGTAGAGAACAACTGTTCTACGATAACCACAATTTGAACCAAAGTCCCAAGTCACATTTTAAGATTCAAGTCTGAACCTAACAGGCGATGAGTTCAGCCATCCTTAGCTATAGATAAATAATAGAATTAAGGTCTATTTATGACTTCACAAATGAACATATATAGTAGGATGTCACAACAGTGTTCAACACTCCAATTAGACGGAACATCGCATTTAACCATTGATTTGACTTTTTTTGTGTACTTCTCTTAAATGTCCTACACTGCATTAGTCGGAGTTTAGTCTTACTTTTACGTAGATATTCGTTGAATAGTAGTCGATAATAAAGTAGTTATTAGTTGAACTAGTGCACGTTATACGGGGTTTTAATTGCGAACGTCGACAAGTGATGCTTTTGGGTTATCTATACAAATTTGGAGAGATAGAGTGGTATGCGGAATCGGAGAAGAGAGAATGAAACCGAAAAAAAGAGTAGTTTTCGCCACAAATATTGGTTCATATGTATTATTAAGATAGATAGATACAACTTCATGAGGGCGTTTATATATAAATAAGAGAGGATACGAATATCGAGAAGGTCGTTCACGGATGTGCGCCGAACCAAAAATGGGGGCTTAGATTCATCGAATGCCGACTGTCAACCTTATTACAATCTACACAGAACTGTTATTAAGTATGGGTGTGTGTGCTAATGAATATTTAATGTATTTTAAAGGGATTCGCATCTATCTTTAAAGGAAGGGTCGAATGCTTACTCGCGAGGAACACATCGTATAATTGTTCCTGTACACGCGCGCATATATATTAACCTGGAGGATTAATCACATACACGTGTATCCCACAAAGGTCATGCAATGGTCAGCCCGAAGAAGTGTGTCCCGTTGATTCAATAGTCAAATGATGTGTCCCATAGAAAACCAGGTCATTGATTGTAGGGATGGTTATAACAATGAGTAGAAGAAGAAGATGAATAAGAAGAGGAAACTGTGAGATATGTAAGGGAGATAATAGAATTTTGACTCAACTGGCCAAACTCACGATCGTACACAATGGCACAAACATAGGTTAGTAGCAACAGAAAACGGTCAAACGGTGTTTGAGAGTCCGTAGTGAGAAAATAACTGATCACCACTGGTGTAACATCTCCAATTGAGTGATTATAATTATTATCATAATATAAGTATTCATATTTTTCTTATTATTGCTGGTGTTACTTAAGTTCTCACACAGGTCATCATCAGTGATTGCTCACTGACAATAACCGGTGGTGTTCCATGGAGACTGAGTGATGACAAGTATGCGCATATTTCCAGTGGTTTCCTACTCGTTCGATAATCATTGCAAATATTTGTGCGTTATCGCAGCAATTGGTTACCATTGCTTTCTCGCTGGCAACAACAATTGGTCACCTCAGATTTGCGTTAAAATAAACCTCCCGAATATCTAAGTACTATTTACACCCTTTCAGTAAAAAGCTGAATAGTGTTTACCTCCTAAGTCTTGTCATTCTCTTTGACCTTTCAGAATCATTTTTATTTCATCAGCTCTCGCTAGTGCCGTTACAATGTTTGTGTGGGTGTTTTTATTATTTGGGGGGGGGGGGGGGCTATTTTATCAGAATGGTTTCTAATTTCCGTAGTGTTCTTTCAAATTGTTAATTTTTTTTTTCTAGTGCGCCTTATATGTGTTTAATCAATGTTCTTGGTTTATATAGGTTTGCTCCCGCATTCGAGGATTTTCTTAAGACGTCAACTGTTTTCATCATTGCCATTTATAGTATAATCTACCCTGTGATTCCAATTTCTTTTAGTCTTTTTTCTAGGTGTTTAAGGACTGTCCGTTGTGCTCCTACGAGTATTAGTATTGTATAAACAACGTATAAATCTTCCTCATAGTAAACACACCGGATGTTTAGCTAACCAAAAATCATCAATCTTTTCACACCATTTTGACGTGACTGATGAACTCTCACTAAATTGTAAAGACTCTGACAAACATCTGCACGGGCTAGGAGTTCATGTTCGGAACACCCAACTTTTGACTAGAGAACATAGGCTACAATAAGATCATAACACTTACATGTGCTTTAGATTAACCTTACACCCCAGCGTTAGTTACTTATATTTCTGATACCGTTCCCCATCGACCCTGTACTGTACCCTCCTGAAAGCTGTCACTTAAAGCATAGATAAAGCACTCTCACTTGACTCGAGTGCACACATACATGTATTTGGGTATTTTAATGCAGAACACCGTGACTGGTTGGGATTCTTCCAACTATACAGACGCAGCTAGTAACTTCAAGTATAAGTTCTCTCTAACGCACTTCGTCTCACAAACTGTCACTTTCGTGGCCCGCCTCCCTGATCGTGTGGACCAGCAAGCTTCGTTTACCGACCTGTTCTTGACCTCATTGCTTGGGGAATGTGTGACTAATGCCCGTAACCCGCTGAAGAACGCCGATTACCTTGTGGTAATGATTGATATCATTCTAAAATGTCGTCCTAAATCTGATGAACGGTTGCTAAAACGACGAGATACTACGAGCTAGCTGATTTTGATTTCACCAGAGCTTCCATCAACGACACCCCATAGAGTGAAACCTTTCCACTCTCTGCTGATCAATGCGCAAATGAGTTGACCGTATGGGTCAAAGAAGGCATTAAAGCATATGTAACTATGCGAAAACTAAACAGCAAGCCCCACTCTCCTAAATAGGTCACCTCGGAATGTGCAGCTGCTCTTGAACAGGGGCAGCAAACATCCCCAGAATGTTGCTGCCATAAGTCAACTGCGGATAAACAGACATTTATATAGTAAAGAAATAATTGTACGGCAGTGATAGATGAAGCAAAGAGAAGGTATACAGCAATGACTAGAAAACGCATTCAGTCGCAGAAAGTAGGTACTTGAGATTTCTGAAAATGTACAATAGTGGGGTGAACAATGGGCAATCTACAATGGCCCCGATATCAAACCACAGTTATGTCGTTTGCACGGCAATTGCACTACTTGCCCAGCATTTCGGCTAAATTTCCACTTAAGACTCAGCAAACCACACCCTCCCTCAATTCTTATTGCGAACCTTGATAACATGGTCATAACTCGATTTCATGTCAGAGACATCATAAAAATCCTTGACACCTTTAAAGCATGCGTGACTGATCTTATGCCAGTAATAGTAATAAAGATATGCTCTGCTGAACTGCTCCCAGCCCTCTCGCAACTCTACACGAAATGTCTCGATGAATCCTGCTTCCCTGATAGCTGGAAAAGTGCCTATGTGATGCCAGCCTTCAATGAACAGTAGACACATTGGCCTACTCTCTATCTTTGCTAAAATCTTTAATCCTTAATCAATCTAGCGATAATCCGGCACCTCGTTAATAAAAAACTTATTTCTGACGGTCAGTATCGTTGTAGACAAGCACGATCTACTGCGGATATCCCAACGGTAATCTCTGAACGCATATAGCATACACTGGACAATGCATGTGAAGCAAGTGTGGTAGCGATTGATATATCCAAATCCTTTGACAAGGTCTGGCATAAAGGGCTTCTCGTGAGAATTAATTTGTGTGGTATTATTGGACGAATATTTTATATGATTAGATCCTTCTTAAATAGAAAAAAAGATGCATGTTGTCCTCAATGGCTGTTCATCAAAACAGCATGACATAAATGCTAGTGTATCTAAGGCATTGGATCTCTATTGTTCCCGATCTTCCTAAACGACCTTTCTGATGACATTGTGTTTAGATTTGCAAACACTTCATAAGGAACACAGGTGCTGATACATCTATTGAATGAGACACACCCGACTTTTACCTACGCAGAAGTACTTAAAGAACAGGAAAAGGCGGAATAAAACGACGGGGCGTACTAGCACTAATAAACCCATGAACACACATTTAAAACACAATAAAACCTTCATCGTATGTTTATTTTTATTAAAAAAATAAGTTTTTTTCACGAAAAAGAATAATGCAACAACTTTTATATATTTTTTTAACGCAGAAATTACGTTATATTACTTAGGTACTAGTGCAGATTGTGTACCAGATAAACATCTTACTGCAGGTGAAGCTAGGGCAGTAGCGCTGGCTATATCCAAGGCCTTTGACAAGGTATGGCATAAAGGGCTTCTCCTGAAAATACGCTCATACGGTATTACTGGGCAATTACTTCATATAATTAGATCCTTCCTAACCAAAAGAAAAATGCAGGTTGTCCTCGATGGCCGTTCATCTAAGCAACATGACATAAATGCTGGTGCACCCCATGGATCTATCCTTGGACCTGTGTTGTTCCTGATCTATGTAAACGATCTCCCTGATGACATAGAGTCTGAGATTGATTTATTAGCTGACGACACCACGCTTTACTCTCGTTATGTTGGCAAAACAGACGCGATAATATGCGAGGCAATGGCTGGACCCTTAGAAAATGACCTCCAGGCTGTAGGGGATTGGGGCCATAAATGGTTGGTAACTTTTAATGTCGCAATGACAAAGCTTCTTTCCTTCAATAACTACAAGAAACCTCTGCAACAACCGATTGTCATGGCAAATAACACCCTACCTGAGAGTTCATCATTCAAACTCCTCGGCCTAACCTTCACAAGTAACATGAGTTTTAACAAATACATTGAAGACATTGCCAAAGCTGCTGCAAAGAAGGTGGGCTCCCTCTACCGTGCTAGTAAACTCCTCACACCTGATATTATCCTCTATCTCTACAAAGCCACCATCCGCCCATGCATGGAGTATTGTTGCCATATCTGGGCTGGTGCATCATCTACTACTCTCTCCCTCCTTGACAAGGTCAAGAAAAGAGTCGCCAACCTAATAGGTCCCTCCCTGTCAACCAAGCTCCAGTCCCTGTCCCATCGCCGCAATGTAGCATCATTGTGCTTGTCTTACAAATACTTCAATGGATTATGCTCCGATGAATTGGCTACTCTGGTGCCCCCTCGACGTAAATTAACTAGATCAACTCGACAATCAACTAAATCCCATCCATTCACTGTGGAGGTCCCCATATGCCAGAGAGCGTTCTACTCAAATAGCTTATTGCCCCGTGCTGCTGGCCTCAGGAACTCCGTCCGTGCCTCCATTTTCCCCGACAGTACTTACATGCATACTTTTAAAACTAATGTAAATAGGCATCTCGCTGGGCAGATCCCAGTTTAGGTTGACTCCTCCCAACCTTCTCCCTGTTTCTTTCTTCTCAGTAGCCCCTTACGTCTACAGTGGCGGCTTGCCTTGTTTGGGGTGAACTTCGTTAAAAAAAAATTTAAAAAACACGGACATGATAATTAATATTTGCTGTTAAATATAATGTAATGGAGTCAAATATGTTTAATACATATCGGCAGACATTAACAAAGAAAGTAGACAGGTCACTAAAAACTATTTCATACATGTTATAAATTTATGCTTCTTTTACCGACAGCTAACCCAAAGAGCTGTATAAAGCAGCAGTAAATGATTTTTAGTATCGATATTTTATTGGGTTTAAAAATATAACATATTTATTATATATTACCATTTACGTATGACGCCAGCTAGAAAAAGCCTTCGAATTCTCCCGGTTTATGTGTCTGTCTGAAAATAGACTTAATCAGGGTCAAATCGTCGACGATCTCAGAAGTCCACTTTTCACTGTAAACCGAATGATTGTCCAATTGACCAACAAGGAAAAATGATAATATTATCTAGCCTCGGTCTATCAGCGCCCTATGGCAGTAATATGTATTATTAATGACTATAAGAGTCTATATTTTCAACTTTCATGTTTGTATATATGATATATAAATGGAATGTATTACTACTGAAGATTTAACATATTATTACAATACGCACAATTTAAATTCGGGCAGAATGTATGGGATTACCTCCCACTATCCTCCCACACTGTATGAGCGACATAGATATCCGTTAAATAAAAGTAAGCTGAATTTCTAAGGCCTCGGCGCGTCCACCCTAACAATGGTATAAGGACCTGCCTTGTTTGTTTTTTTGTTTTTTTAATTCTATTTGTTTTCTTTCGTATTATTTCATTTTTGTATGTGTGATTGGAGCATTTGCATCTTTTTCCGGTCGAGGACAGCAATTTCCGTTGTCTAAATGAAAGCGTAAAAAGCAAAACAATTGCCATGACCGGCGTTTCCAGTAGTCATAATGGTGGAAAGCTGGTGTTGGCCTGATAATTAATTTCTCGAACGAACAAACAGAATATCACATTAAAGCGTCAAATTAAAACTGAATATTTTCATTGAATGTTTTACAAAAGGCATAATAAGCAAGTCATCTTAACTTGTTTTTATTTTAGTATCTAAAGTATATCCTGACTAAGCAGATGTGTTGGTAAAGTTATAAGTTATGCTAATGGCACTATCAAAGATAATTTAATTAGTTCACGTTGCTAAATGCCTATTGTTTACAGTGGACTTTAACTGTTAGGACTTTAAAGTCATAATGCACAATTTTAAACAATTCTTTCTTAACATTCTAATAATTTTAATTAAAATGTACATCATGTACGAAAATGCCTTTGTACTACCTCGTGAACTGTTAGAAAGAGAAACGTTTACTCTAGATAAGCTAATTTATTTACTTCTTCTACAGAAACAGAACGCCCAATGGTTTAGTTTGGTTGTTTTTTTACGGCATATCAACCCTTTAGCGGTATTTAATGCCAAATCCAGTCATTTTGATGAAAGTGTTATGCTTCAAGTTATTGACATGTTCAAATATTTGCTCATTGTATTTAATTTGGCTGTTTTGTAAATATTTGGGGGGGGGATTTTGGCTTTGCAGAACATGATTGAGTTTTGCAACGAGAAAGGAAAAAAATAATAACATCAATGTTTGGTGCATTTTTGGTCAGAAAGTCGGTATTTTCAAACAGCCTGATCTGGTAACACCGGAGGATAGTCTTATGAAAATTGTATTGTTGACCATAAAACTAGATGTTGTGTGCAGTGAATAAGCAAACTAAGAATTGTTCACATATTGTGGGCATTCGGTTGTAAAACGTTGTAGTGATGACTCTCCACAATATTGTTAAGAAGAAGAGTATACGAAAAGCAGACATGAACAATTGAAATGTTTTATTTAAATTCAAACATACACACTTTATATAGAGATGTGGAAGGTGTATTGCTTCCGAGTTTCTATTTATCGGGTTTAGTAGTTTATAATATAAAGTGATTCAGTAATAGATAAGATACAGTTCATGCATTTGCCACGTGTATATTGTGTTCTTGTGCTATAACAAACCATTTCAAGACATAAGTAGTGTTCTTTTCCTCTAATTATTTCATATGTTTACTTAATGACGTTGAGTTTATGATAGTTCATTCAGGTGTGATTTTTCTGAATGAAGATGACTGATAATTATATTTAGTTGTATTTGATCACTCAATGCTGCAACATATAGTACGTATTTGTCTGTTTCTCTCACATCAAATGTGTATACTACTACGGAGCTCGACCAATTACTATTTAACAGGCATCATGTAAGACGTCTACTAAATATTAATTGTTACTGAAGTTGAGTGCCGAAGATGATTAATGTTTGTCTAGCTTAGTGTTGTAAGAGACACTGACTGGTAGGGATAGATGTTGTGCCGTTTAGTAGAATTAATTAATGTTACTTTTATTAATAATCACACCTAGGTTATGGTTCATGTTGTTATTTCTATTTATGATTTGGTAAAATGCCTAAAAATGTTAGGTTAGTATATTTTCTATAAAATGGGGATGGTGGTTGAGGAGTGAATGCAATCGATTTCCTACGTGTGTTACTAGTTTTTTTTTACTATTATTGTGGTGATATTTATTCTCGTATACAGTCTAAATATTTCCCTCCTGTACAAGTAAAAATCATGAGAATCATTCAGATAGACCTGAGATGCATTAGAAACTAAATTTTGATCAAATAGAGTACGATTTAAACAAATATATATCTTAATATCTTGCAGCCTCAATTAAGATGAATTAAGCATGATACACTGATCAGTAAAGATGGAATGTGTATTTTATTAATTAAAGATTAGTCATCAATAAATATGTAACTAATATAATATCGGCAAGTAACATTTCAGAGCATATAAAATCATTCCTTCGCTGAATTTAGGGATATAATAAAAGATATACGACGTGTTACGCACGCAGCAAACGATTAAACAAATATATGACAAGTTGAATGAAATGAATATATTTAAAATGTTTAGGTATTCTTATTTTTCCTGCCTTTCCCCTCATCTAATTAGGTATATCCCCAAAATATAGTAAACAAGTAAAATGGTCGACCATAGCCGGGAGCGACCCGAAGACTTAAATTGAGATGATGGGAAGGGTGCTACTTCTTTATTATTATTACTCCACTTACTCCTTGTAATGCTGAGTTTTTGAGCAAGAATACATCAAGTTCCATTTTGTAAGTTTTTGGTATGATACGACCGATAATAGAACCCAATACCAACTAGAAAACACACTCACCATTATGAAAAGCAAACCGGTTATAAAAATAAAAAGTAATAACATTCTTTACTAAAGATAAACCTTAAGTCAGAGTTTTCCGCCCTGGAGAGGTATATACTCAGTAACATGTTCAAATAAACCACATATATAAGATACATGAGTCTGAATGCCAAATTAATGAACCTAAGCAATAACTACATAGATGAACGTGATTAATAACCCTTTCTGGAGGCAATTCGAATATATTGATTTAATTAAGAAAATATAAAAAAATATATATCTTGTTCACCCAAATTCAATGCATGATGTAATAGTATGCATGTTTTTGTGTTTAAATAATACAAATACTGAGTATAACATAATATAAAAGAGAAGCAATAAACATTGGTAAGAGATGGAATATATCTGTTAAAATAATGAATACATTTTATATCCAAGAGATAATAATTTTATTGGAAAATGAACCGAAAACGGAAAAGGAATTTTAGGAGAAAACAGCTTTTATTTTGTAAACGAGAAATGTCCGACGTCTTGGTTCGTGGCGTATAAAATAGGGTTTCTTGTTACGATTTTGCAATTGTATCGAATGCTCTGGGGTGTTCTCCATTAACCTTGCGTAAACATATTGGAAGTAAAATGTTTCCTTTGTTTGTAAATTGTATTTTAGAAAAATGGCAGCACCCACTGTTACTGTGCAAGCCTATCCTCGATCAGCATACTCTGTTTAAGTTACGACAAATTTAGATGATATCTGCTTCTGAGAGCTGCGTTTCAACCATCTACCGGCTATGCTCTCTCCTATCTTTCCACTACTGGTTTCTCGTATACTCACCTCCCTTGGAGAATGCCTTCACGGCACTCCTTAAGCGGCTGCGGTTTACAGCCAATGCCTCCCAGCCTGTTAATCGATGCCACCGACTCTAGTTTCTTGCTTGCATACATCCTTGTAGCGTCGGACAGCTCTTCTTGCTGGTCTGGAGCCTGTTGCGAGATCTATGTGTATAATACGTGTTGAATACACTCATCGTCCATTCGCCTAGCATGGCCAATACACCGAGTCATTGTTGGGTTTGTAGAGTGAACATGTTTGAGATGTGCGCCTGATCAAGAACGATGTTGTTATACACCTGGTGTTGGTTTGTGATTCCTAGGATGCTCTTGAGTTGGTGCAGGTGCAGGTGCAGGTGTTTAGTATGTTCTCTTGGCGAGAGTAGACGCCACAATGATTCGCTGCTGCAGAGCCTGGCACATCTTCGTCTTGGAATCGGTGGTCAGAATCGTAGTGTTCCAGATTCTCTTCGCCGAACGAGCTTGTGATGTTGCCGATTGCCGATACGTTTGTAGTATTCTGCGTCCAGGTAGAGATTGCTGGATATGTTGGGGCGAATTATGGTAAGTCCTCCACAACCTCGATGGTATAGTCGCCAATATTGATGTGTGAGGTACTGCTAACATCTGGGCAGAAAATGTTAGTCTTTTATAGGGTGATGGTCATGTCAAAACTCATGCATGCGTGCGTAAAGCAGCTGATCAGCCGTTGCAATGCTTCTTCAGAGTGTACCATCACTGTTGCATCACCAGCAAAGAGAATGTCCCGTATGAATAGCCTCCGCATTTTTGTCTTGCTTCCATTGCTTCTGATATTAAGGTACACTCTATCCTTCGACTTGTTAATTCCCAGGATGACAGCAACGGCGAGACAATGTCAGAAAGCATAAAGGTGAGTACGCACTCTTGTTGTACACCGCGTTTGAATGGGATAGAGTCCGAGAATTAGCCGTCATATTGTACGGGGCACTGCATGTCTTCGTGGAAAGATGTTATTATTTTCAAGAGTCTGGGAGACATCCAATCTTCTGCCGTGAATTGAAAAAAACATTCCTGCTGACAAAATAAAAAACGATTTGGTTACGGCGATGACGTCAATGCACTGCTGTTTTTTCTGTTCGTGATATTTGTGCCGGAGCTATCGTCGGGATAAGTTGATGCTGACAGTTTATCTTCCTGCTCTAAACCTACACTGTGTATCGGGGTATACACGCTCTCCCAGAAATTGCAGCCTGTTGAAGAAAACACGGGCGGAAACCTTCCAAACAACACACATGGGGAATAATATACGGTAGTTTATGCAGTCTCCCCGGTCGCTCTTCTTCTTGTACAATGTGATGATGCTTGCCTCACGCCTCTCGTGGGCACTTTTTCTTCCTTGCAGCATTGCTGAATCAGCTGGGACAAGTGATGAACAGGGATGTTTTCTTTCTAACCTGGATAATTTTATGCGCGATGCAATCTTCTTCAGGAACTCTACCGCAAGTTTCGGTGTCGATAGCCTTATATATATTACTGCAACAGAGTAGGGCAGGTCTAGCTTTTCTCACCTCGTACATCTTATAGTGCTCTCGACGGATGTATGGGTGACAACGTTTATTACCGAGTAAATCTTCTGGTTGTGTTAAGCCTATCACACACTGGCTGTTGTGGTCTAATATTTAGTGTTATGGTGCCGTACCTACCTACAAAGAACTAATAGACTCGTCCACCTTATAAATACGGGAAGCACGTGACACTTGTCCTCTTCTTCCCAGGCAAACCAGCAATGGCGGTTGAGAGCAACATCTCCTTGTAATATCTTTCTTTCTATTATATAATATATACCTTTGTTCATTTAAACCATGTGTTCCTGTGTCATTCATTCAGCTTTACCCAGGTCCACAACAAATGGCGACGAGGGAATTCGAACTCTTGGGTCAAAAAACTGAAAATACCACGTGAAAATGCACTCACAAGGCTAATGCAGCAAGCCGCACGCAAAAAACAAAAAAACAAAACAAAAAAAAGTTTTTGCCGTACGGTCGAGAGAAGAAAAGAGAACTCAACTGAAAAAAAAAAAAAAAAAAAAACACGTTGAATTCTTAAGTGCGAGAAAATTGTTTTCTTTTAAGAAAAAGAAAACTGAAATGGACCTGTTGTGCTCTAAGTTTTAAAACTCATTATCGAAAAAAAAAACAGCTTGAAATTGGGTGCGCGTTCCTCTAGTTTGGGAAAACTAGTTAAAAAACAAAAAACAAAACAAAAACAACTGAAATTGAATGCGCGTTTTTTCTCTGGGTTGGAAAACTAAAAAAACAAAACAAAAGAAATATCGAACACCAAGATTAAGCGAGTATTGTTTTTTTTAGACGAACGTCACAGCGAGTTTATTTGACGAACACACACACAAAAAAAATGAAACCGACACCACGTGCTTCATTTTAAAAACAGATTAGAAACAAAAACATGAAATGAACACACGTGCGTTACTCCATAAAAAATATGACGCACGATAAAAAAAAAGGTCAGTTTTATTTTCTCTCTCTTTTTTTTCCGACTTGTACTGAAATATTTTAAAATGCAGAAAGAATTGATTGTGAAACAGATTTTTTTTTCTCTTCGTTAAAATTAAAAACGTGTATAAGAAAAAACATTACATAATCTTTTCATAACTAAAAGGGCGTTTTGCAAACGCTAATTTAAAGAAAAGAACTTCTTATAAATTCATTAAATAACGAGAAAATATTAATTTTCAAAATAAAAAAATAAAAAAATAAGTGAATATACGCGTATATAGAGAAAAGGAAAAGTTTCATAATCTTTTCATAATGCAAAACGGCGCCTAGCAAACGCTAATTTAAAGAAAAGAACTCTTATAAAATCATAAGATAATGAGAAAATATTAATTTTCTAAATAAAATCAGAAACTAAATGGTTGAATATGGTAAATATTAAGTCTATAATCGCCGAACTAATGAAATTCCAAATCTCCCAGCAACAACAAACTGAGGAAAGATTTCAAAAGCTTTTATTACAACAGAACCAAAATATTTTATTACACAAAAAGGAGTATGATGAAAGATTGGAATTTCTGATACAAACAATATCGCGCAGTGACCAACAAAATGAAAAAGACGACACGTTTTCGCAGAACGAAATTTGGAACAGTATTGATAATTACTCATACACGGAAAATAATACATTTGAAGAATATTTCCGAAGATATGAAGACCTATATAAAATTGACTGCGGTGGTTGGAGTGATGCGAAGAAGCTACGCCTCCTTCTTAGAAAACTAAATACCACAGAACATACCAAATTCGTGGATTTCATTTTGCCTCGGAAAACCAGCGAGCTAACTTTCATAGAAGCGGTTGGTTTATTGACAGAACTGTTTAGTCCAAGAACTACACTATTCCACAAACGATGGAAGTGCATGAACCTGGTAAAGAAAGACGAGGAAGATTACGCTACTTTTGCATCGATAGTGAACAAGCATTGTGACGATTTTAGACTAGCTGAATTAAGTGCAGATAATTTCAAGTGTCTAATTTTTGTACAAGGTTTAATCTCAGGAAATGACACGGAGATAAGGCGTAGAGTTCTAAATAAATTAGAGAATGAACCAAGCCTTACGCTGCAAAAGTTGGCTGAGGACTGTCAAAGATTTGTAAATGTAAAACAGGACTCAAAAGACATTGAATTGTCCGGCATTGCGCATATAAATAAGGTACATCAAAAAACAAAAGCTCAACCTTATAGAAAAATAAGAAATAATAATTTTGATGTAACAAAGACAAACCAAACCAGTAAAAAATTAAATAAATTGCCACCAAGCCCTTGTTCACGCTGTGGTAATCCACATTTGTACAATGAGTGCCCATTCTGTTTTAAAACCTGTATGAAATGCAAAAAAGTTGGACATAAAAGTTCGCACTGCAGAACGGGCAGAGAAAATAAAATGCGGATTCAAGCCACTAGGACAAAGAAGGAAACTTGCAGGAACATAAGAAAATATGTACAGGTGAAAATCCTGGATAAAAATATAAAATTGCAATTGGATTCTGGTTCAGACGTTTCCATTATAAATTTACATACATGGAGGAGATTAAATAAACCTACTCTATCAAGAACAAACAGGCTGGCAAGCACATTTACGGGTGAAAGAATTACATTTGAAGGAGAATTAATCACAAATGTGTCCCTAATGGGAAATACTAAAAAACTCAAACTACTGGTACTGAAGGATTCGAATAATCTTTTTGGTTCAGATTTTATGCAGGCATTTGATTTATGGAAGTTGCCGATAAATACATTTTGTAAAAAAATAAATAGTCGCGCAACAGAATCGGAAAAACTACAACGAGAATTAAAAAACTCGTTTCCAGAGGTTTTTTCTGGCGGTCTTGGATGCTGCACTAAAATGACTGCAAAATTCCGTCTAAAAGAAAATGTACTGCCGGTATTTAGAAAAGAAAGGAAAGTACCCTTCGCCTCAATTGAAAAAATAAACGCCGAATTAGACCGACTGGTAAAGATGGGTATTTTATCAAAAGTACAACACAGCCAGTGGGCAGCACCCACGGTTTATGTAAAGAAAAAATCTAATGAGATTCGTGTATGTGCAGATTTTTCAACAGGACTGAATATTGCCCTCGCGGACTATCACTACCCACTCCATACCCCGGAAGAAGTGTTTACAAGCTTAAATGGAGGAAGATTTTTTTCAAAAATAGACCTAAGTGAGGCATACCTACAAATACCGGTGGATAAAGATTGTTCTAAGCTGTTATGTATAAATACACATCGTGGTTTATATAAATTCGAAAGATTAGCGTTCGGAGTTAAGGTCGCGCCAGCCATTTTCCAACAAGTAATGGACACAATGCTGGGCGGACTCGATTTCGCAATAGCGTATCTCGATGACATCTTGATAAATAGCAAATATATCGAACAACACCAAAAACATGTAAATCAAGTGTTTGCGAGAATCCAAGATTATGGGTTCAAAGTAAAAGAAGAAAAATGTGATTTTTTCCTGGAGGAAATAAAATATCTGGGTCATGTGATCGACAAGGACGGCAGAAGACCAGACCCAGAAAGGGCTACCGCAATAAAAAACATGCCGGCGCCAGAAAACGTCATGACATTACAGAGTTTTCTGGGCCTAGCAAATTACTACCAGGCTTTTATCCCAGAAATGCATAATTTGCGTGCTCCATTAAATGAGCTATTAAAAAAAGGTAAAGCCTGGGTATGGACACCTGAATGTCAGGATGCATTTAATAAAATCATAGAAAGACGTACGTCAGAGTTATTTCTAACACATTACAACCCAGAATTGGACATAATCGTAGCTAGCGACGCTAGTTCATATGGTTTAGGAGCATGTATCCTACACAAAATGCCTGATGGAACACATAAACCCATTGCACATGCATCAAGGACCTTGCTCCCAGCGGAAAAACAGTATTCTCAAATCGGGAAAGAAGCCCTAGCAATAATATTTGCAGTAACAAAGTTTCACCGATACATACATGGTAGACAATTTACCTTACATACAGACCATAAGCCGCTAATTACAATTTATGGATCTAAAAAAGGCCTACCTGTATATACAGCTAATAGACTACAAAGATGGGGAACTATCTTATTAAACTACAACTTTAAAATGCAACATTTGCATTCAAATAAAATCTATCATGCAGATGGATTGTCGAGATTAGTGCCAAAACAGAGAGAGACTCTAGAAGACACAGTGATTGCGTCTCTTCAAACAGAAGGAGATTTTAAAGAGATTTTGTGCAACGCAGTGAGAGAGCTCCCGGTGACACTATACGAGATAAAAAAGAAGCTCAAGAGGATGAATTTATCACCAGAACAAAAATGAAATTGGTAGATAAGGATTTACATGCGGCAAAGAGTTTCTTACTCTGTGATGACGTACTCATGCATAACGAAAGGGTGGTCATCCCAGAAAAACTACGAAAGCAAATTCTGAAAGAATTTCATGTTGGCCATCCAGGGATAACCAGGATGAAGGGGTTAATGAGGAGTTTTGTGTACTGGCCAGGTATGGACAATGACATTGAAAAAGCAGTAAAGCTTTGTAAAGGCTGTGCCTTAGCGGCAAAAGCACCGCATATAAAGCATAGCCCATGGCCAAAGACCGACCGTCCGTGGGAAAGAATTCACGTGAAAGGATTTTACTACTTAATCGTAGTCGACAGTTTTTCAAAGTGGCCCGAGGTACTACGTTGCAAGAGTCCCACGTCAGAGGTTACGATAAGATTCCTACATGAACTATTTGCCCGTTTTGGGGTAGTGGATTGTTTGGTGAGTGATAATGGGACGCAGTTCACGTCATCAGATTTTGAGGAGTTCTGCGCGACGTTTCAAATCAGACATATAACGACGCCCCCGTATCATCCTAGGTCAAACGGCCGGCGGAACGCTTCGTAGACACATAAAAAAGAGCATTAAAAAAGGCCGGTGATACTCCTAAGGAGAAGGCTTTACAACAATTCTTACAGGTATATAGAATTACAAAAAACATGAACATAGCATCATCATTATCCCCCGCAGAGATGATGTTTGCGCGGAATGTGAAGTCCGTGTTTGATAAATTATAACCTAAACATAATAATTATGACCGAATCTCTACGGTACCGAAGAAAAAATACAACCCAGGAGATAGGGTATATTTTAAGATGTTCAAAAACAATGCATCATTCTGGGAACCCGGTACAATTGAAAAGAGGATCGGATCGATGGTCTATATCATAAAAGGACCACGGTTCTCGCATAAGAGACATCTAAATCAGATCAGAAAAAGACTGTCAGATGACACTGACAGCGCCCCACAAGGAGAAGACGTGATGGACGTGATATATGACACCTTCAACTTACCAGCACCCCAGGTAGTCACACGTAAACGACAACCAAAAAGAAAACGAATGGCTCCGGACTACCTAGAGATAGATCCGAAAAGGAAACGTTATTAAGACTCCTGAGGAGGTAAGGCTTGGAAGGGGGTGTTATGGTGCCGTACCTACCTACAAAGAACTAATAGACTCGTCCACCTTATAAATACGGGAAGCACGTGACACTTGTCCTCTTCTTCCCAGGCAAACCAGCAATGGCGGTTGAGAGCAACATCTCCTTGTAATATCTTTCTTTCTATTATATAATATATACCTTTGTTCATTTAAACCATGTGTTCCTGTGTCATTCATTCAGCTTTACCCAGGTCCACAACATTTAGTCTCTGGTAGTTGATCTCAGGGAGACAATCCTGTTTACGCTTGGTTCAAATACCTTCTCAAAGCCAGTGTGCATGCCACGAATGTTACCTGCACTCAACAGAGTACTGGATATCTACACAGAAGTTTAGCACAGCGCTGAGCGTTCCGTCGAGCATCGTTTCTGGCTTTTCTAGTTGTTTTCTTGTAACTGACGAGGATGGTATTGTTTTGCATTGCTTTCTTGCTCTAATTCAGTAATACAAACTTCGAACCATAATATATATATATATATATATATATATATATGTATATATATTTATATATATATATATTTATATATATATATTTATATATATATATATGTATATATATATATATATATATATATATATATATATATATATATATATATATATACCATACTATACTGTACTATACGATACTACTATACTATACTACGTGTCCATTGTAATTATTTTACTTACATTTTTGTTTCGTTCTTCGTTTTGTTAATATTTTAAACGATATTTAATTAGTACATTAACGTTTAGTCATAAATTACTAATTAAAATTATTAATCATAAAAATATAAATAAGGTTGTTTAATGATACAATCATTTTATACATGAATAATAAGAATTTGAAAGCCCATTTCCATGCTTTCAAATTTTGAAGTGTCATGAATTGATTCGATTTTATTTTGGCAAATATTAACAAACCATTAAAATGTCTGACTTGTTTACGAAGAAAATGAAATAGATTTTCCGGTATTTTATTTTGTAATTAATTAATTTCTAAAAACAGGATCATGTATTACACATAGTTCCCGATTTCCTGTGTTTCAGCTTGCCAAGTTTTCTTCACACGGGAAGATTATTCTTTTTTTTGTAATCTAATTACAATAAAATAACACGTTTTCTTAATGAATGAATCGATATTAACTTAATTATTCATGAATATTTATTGTATTTTATATCGCAATGCAATTCAAAAAAAAATAATCAAATAACTGTATTTTGATGATGTCTTATGAAAATAGAATGTGAGATTCTGAAATATTTCGTTTAGCACTTTTATAATTTGTTCGGCGTGATGAAAACAAGGAACAACTAACACTTACTCATATTCATTCATATTGTGACTTCATTTACAATCACAGCCGTTTCTGATGTTTTTATTTTGTATTTTTTGATAAAATATTGTTTATTCTGTATTGAAAATATAGTTATACATAATCGATTAATGTGAATATATCCAGTAATTAAAATCGGCAGTAAATATCTGCATAATTCCGGACTTAATATTTAAACAATAATGATGAACAATAATATTCATCATTATTGTTCAAATCCAAATTACTTAATTTCTAGTAAGATTACATTAGTGTATTAGTTATTAAGGATAAATGGATGAATCTATGATAGTTTTTTAATTTATGAATTCCATTTTTATGTTAATATGAACATTGGATATACCGTAAAATCAAAGACGGATGTTGCTGTAAAATGTGGCACTTTGTCAGAGAAAATGACAGAAAAGTAATGTATGACGATGCAAAATCCTTCTACATTCTAGTAATATCAATACAACCAATTTTCTTTTCTATCCAAATAAAGTATTGTTTAGATAGAATTGATTAGACATACAATGGTGTTTTTTAAAGCATGACATGATGTTCGTCAGTTGTGTTAAATATTGAGCGAGTAGATCACCTAGTTTATAACATGGTCAGTTGAGAAGAACAGCAAATGAAAAGTTTGTGTGTGTGAAGTTGACAAATTCGTGTGAGGGTTGCTAAACTGGTGTAATTAATATGAATGTAATATGAAGTAACATGGCGCAAAGAGAGAGTGTGATAGGGACGGGCAGTCCGTTCAAGTACACGCAATGCATGGACGAGAGAATTTAAAACAAGAAATCAAAATGTAATTTGCATGTGCGAAAAAACAGCCAAAAATTAAAGGCAAACATATCAAATACATTTTGTAAAATTGTATGAAAGAAATATTTTTTTACGAGGAAATAATAGTGATTCAAGTGGCAAGTGTTTTATTTAGAAGTGAAGCAAGTAAGTGTTTTTTTGTTTTTTTTTACTGAAATTTATTTTTGGTGTGTAATCATTAAAAAATTGCGTCGTTAGAGTTTAGGGTTCGGTTTTTTTTACTGACATTTACTGTTCGTTAAGGTTAAGGTTTAGGAATATGGGTTAGGTATTAAAGTTTGATTTTTTTCTCCTGAACATTTTTTATAACAAATATTTTACTGAACACGTTGTGAAAAGCTTTTTTTCGCACGCAACAGTTTTTTGTAATTTTGTCTTTGTGCCCTTACATCTTTCTCCATATATTTCTGTCATTTTATTACCTTTGCGATCAGTTTTTTAAATGTATCATTCTTTCCGGAGACGCAACACCCAATGATAGCTCGTGAAAATTCATTGCAGTACTTTCGCGTTCAATCATTTCAAATGTTGACATGTCGTCTGCTTATTCGTTTCAATCAGTTGAAATCGTCTGTTAATTTTCTCGCAATTTAATTAGCTAACTGCTTCGGTACTTTCTGGCAGCTTACGTAAACACCCAGAAAGTACGGATACCGCGGCACATTTAATGTGGGTCCTGATCTAAGAAAGCACAGTATGACTGGTTTCAAACCGGCATTACTGAATTAGAGCAATCAATCAATGTCAAAAGAGAAGCCCTTGTTAACTACGAGAGAAAGCTTTCTGAGAAGACAGTCATTGCACTCAGGAAGGCCAGGAACGACGCACAACGGATCACTCGGCGCTGTGCAAATGACTACCGGCTAAACATAAGAGTATCCAGCACTGTGCTGACTGCAGTGACGTTCGTGACATGTACAGTGGCTTGAAGAAGGCGTTTTGCTCAACCATAAACTAGATAGTACTTCTGATATCAACGGCCAGTTGCAACATATAAAACCGCAGCGAACAGTCTGAGAGGTGAGATGAGCACTACCAGAAACTTTACGCGATGGAAAACGTTGTCACGGTCGCAGTCTCCGGGAGCACCATCAGCCTACTTGTTAGAACAGAGCTAGACGTCCTCCCTCTGTAACAGAAATAAACAAGGGCATCGACTACCTAACTAGGAAAAGATGGGATCCGATCTTACAATCCTCAAGGTGGGGCAATGACAGCCCTGTCCAACAACCTGCAGCAGCTAATACAGCCATGCTGGAAAGAAGAAACAGTTCTCCAGGAGATGCGTGATTTAAGCATAATAACTACGTCCAAGAATAATGGTGAAAGCGCCGACTGCAACTACCGTGTAATATCCCTCCCTAATGTTGCTGGGAAGAACTTCGCCTGAGTCCCATTTTACAGGATGCGGTTGCTTGCAAGGCGTGTATACCCCAACCTACACTGTGAGTTTAGAGCAAATTCAACAGTCGACATGGTTTTCCTTACGAACGATCGAGGAAAAATGCCAAGAACAGAGACACCCACTGTACATCTCCTTCATCGACGTAACCAACGACTTTTCACTATGCTGTCAAAGACTACATGTCACCCTAGGCTCTTGAAAATTAGCACATGTGTTAATGTGCACATGTAGGACACGTACAGTGCGATTGCTCTTTCCCAGACTCTTTCCTAATCAAGAGCCGGGCTTAACAAAAGAACGTACCTGCCCGACACTCATTGTAATTTTCTTATATCTGATGGTTTCCTACGTAACCAACAAGTCAAAGCATAGAGTGTACTTCAATACCAGAAGTAAGTGCAGCCTCTTCAACCTGACCTCGAGCTATGACCAAAAGGGCAGAAGGTACTTATACGCAAGATGATCTTAATTGATGATTACGCACTGATGGAACACTCGGTAACGACATTGTAGCGACTCATAAACTACTCCGTTCACGCATGCAAAAAGATTGGTATGACCATCAGCCAAGATGTAAGCAGTACCCCAAAAATCACCATTGGTGACTAGAGCCTCGGAGTTGTGGAGGACTTCACATACATCGGCTTCACCATCTCCAGAAATCTCTCTCTGAATGCAGAACTTCACAAACGTTTTAGAAATGCGATAACAGCCATAGCTAGCTTGACGAAGAGGGTCTGGAATAACAAGATTCTGACCATCAATACAAAGATGAAGGTGTACAGGGCCTGCGTGCATATCATGATGCTCTGCGCCTGTGAATCGTAGGCCTCTACGTTAGTAGGGGGTACTAAGAGAAAATACTAAACACCTGTAATCTGCAACACCCAAGCTAATTCGGGAATTACATGGCAGAAACACATCTCTAAAAAGATCGTCTTTGATCAGGCGGACACTACACGTACGTTCGCGCTGCTTACTCGATGTCGATTCCGGTGGATTGTCCATGCCAGGCAAATGAACGATGAGAGGATCCCTAAGCATATTATTCATAGCTAGCTCGCAATTGGCTCCAAACCAGTATAAAACCTGTCCTACGCTACAAGGATGTCTGTAAGCAAGACATGAGGGAAGGTGGCATCGCCCAAACAGGCTGGCAGTTTGTCGCAGAAGATCGCACACGCTGGCGAAGAGTTGTAAAGAACTACTGCACGAGGAATGAAAAGAAGGGAGACCATCAGTGGGGGCACAGGCGGCAGAAGGTTGTAGCAGAGCTCACGCAACCAGAAACTTCAACATATGTGGCAAGTGCAACACAACCTGCACATCCAGTTAGGCTTGCACATGCACAGTAGCCGCTGCAATTCGGCGACAGATAAATTTGAGGCGCAGATCTCCATTGTCTCCTGAGACAGACAAATGGCAACAATAATATATATATATATATATATATATATATATATATATATTTGTGCGTATTTTAATTTACTTTACTTGCGTGTGTATATGTGTGCTTTTGAGTATAAGTATGAGGACCTTCATTGTATAAAAAGAAACATATAGGCATTTCCATTTGTTTATATCAATGCATAGTTGAGTCGGGAGGTTGCCATTTGTTCCTTTATTTCTGTTGTGCTTGTTTAATTAATTTATCTTTTAATGTATGTATTCTACAATTTTTATTTCTACTCTCTAGTTTTTGTTTTATTTTTTGTATATATTAATATTAAGGTATCTATACATGGTTTTTTGAAGCCATTTTTGCCTCTATATTTATATTAACTTTCAAAAGATGCTTTATAAAATGAACTTTCCTAATTTATAACTAGCAGCGACCATGCGCAATCAAGTTCTATTCTATTTAAAACAGACATTTTCACCAATAGTCCACAACACCGGACGAGACACTACACTAACACCAGGAAGTTAATTATCGAAAATAAAAGGTTATACCTTTATTTGTCTTGGCTCTGTCGAAGCTTGTTTTTGTTAAGCGAAATATTAGCTAAAAAAAAAATCAAGATGAAGAAATAAAAAAAACGGAAGGTATTTAGAAATATTTTGTTAAATGTTTCGAAATATTTTTATTTTTATTTTGATTTTATTACTCGCATCTAATACATGGTTTTTTGAAAGCATTTTTGAATCTATATTTATATTAAGTTTCAAAAATGCTTTATAAAATGAACTTTCCTTATTTATATATATATATATTTATATATATATATATTTATATATATATATATATCCGTGCATATATGAATATAATTATGTATTGTGTATATATATTTATATATATATATATATATATATATATATATATATATATATATATATGTGTGTGTGTTTGTGTGTGTATGCTAAAATTGAGTTCTATCTAATATCTTTTTACTCTTTATAAATCATCCTAGCAGTATATTCCCTACAGCCAATACATCTCACGACTATACATTTCATTAATTCTTTTAGAATCTAATGCATATAGCCTAAATAAGCTAGTCTTTTGAGAGTTTGTACCTGAAACACTTATAAACATTTGTAGCAAAACATGTTTGTATAAATGAAAATGTATACTAAAATATAGCTCTATTAGTTATTGAGCACTCGATTATAAGCATCAGGGATCCATGTATTGTATCCATAGCAACTAAAATCTATACGAACACTACAAACACCCATATATATATATATATATTAATTAAATGTGTATACATCAATTAAAATTTTCATTATCCTAATCATTTTGTCACTTAGAGATTATTAATTTTACTAGTAATTTTTCTAGTAATTCTTCTTGATTAGTTGGTTCAATTTCTGATCATCAATTATATATGCGGACTATTACAGATTTTATTCATTTTCGAAGTATTTAAATTTGTCACATCTTAAACTGTACTTGGGTTTATCTGTTCTTATTGCTATTCTTATATATTTTTTTCAATTTTAATTATTTTATTATATATTCCGCTTCATTCATTTTATATTTAAAATAATATAGTATATATTTTTATTATAAGTATCATTATTGATATCATATATAGAGGGGTATACAATTATTCAATGAGAAGTACGATATATGTCTTTTTCGTAATACGAAATTGGGATTTTTTTCTCGCTTGACTTCCATTTTTGATGTTTATGAGGGGCGCTGACGAAAACTTTTTAGAATCATTTATAGTTATATACAAAATAAAATATTCCAAATCGTTTTAGAAACGATTGTACGGTAGATTATGTTATGTTTTAATTTTAGGAATTGATATAAATAATGTAGTAATTTTATTTATCTCAACTGTTATAAATTTATTTCATTTAACCTCGTAGTTACGCACACACACACATATATATATATATATATATATATATATATATATATATATATATATATACTTTACTTTCATCCCGCCACGTAAGCACGTAAAACGATTTATTGTAATGGGGGAAAGCGAGTAAGCAACTTTTGTTTCTAACTCGAATCTTATATAAGGGTAAGAATCATACCCGATGTAAGTTAAATAAAATTTGGAATACATAATCAAACAAAGTATTTTTGTAACGAATAAGCGAAATATACGTCATCAAGATTTCTTCTTTGATGTTATCTAGTCTTGTATATTGTGCTTTTATCATCCATTCTCAATCAAATTTTATCTACACAAACAAACACATACACCCACAAATGTTGTGTGTGTATGTTTGTACACATTTATATTATCATCTACCATATATGTATCATATATCTGTTGTCGCTTGGATATGAAAAGTCCGGTCCTTTTTGCCACTTGCGGTTGGATTGATGTCAAATGATTTTCTACATGTAAACCGGTCACACATACAACGCCTTCATATTTAACGTCAGTTATTTGTGAAAAACACCCACTTTTCGTGCTGCGTAAATAAGCTTTGATATGCGAGGAACTTCACACCATGATCGCTAGCGTTCACGGGCATAAAGACTCAAGGGGGCACTTCTATAAAATTGACGTTAAATAGAAGAATCGTATAAAATAATAGCAAATACTTGTTATATAATTATATATACCTATTTTAGAATATATTGAATTCATATGTGTAATTATATTAGTGTATTAGTGTGTATGCATATATCTATACATGTATATATATATATATATATATATATATATATATATAATTTTTACTCCATATTATTAAAATATAGAAATTGATACAAGCATTTCTATATTTATTTCTATATGAGATACAATATCGGCTGTCTTTAAACGAATCTGACGCTAAAGGCCTGTAAATCTTCAGGCGAGATTGTTTTTAAACGGTCGCTTATAATATACATTTACTTTTACCAATTCCGTTACGCGCAATCCGTGCAAAGTTTTACAGTTAATATTTGCGTATTGCTAAACGGAATTTGTGTCTGCGTTGGAAAACAAGGAGCTGCACTTTTGTGTGATTTAGAATTTATCACAGCCCTAAAGGTAACGGGGCTGTCACACCAGCCATTATAACCCGCCATCTGATGCACTTTCATTGTGAAAGAGTTCTGATCGGACCGATCAATACATTGTGGATCGATATGAACATCTATCAATCTCTTAGAATCTATATAAACTTTAAACTGTCCGATTACGCCAACATAGTGCAAACTGATTTTGTCTGTGTTATATCGTATTGCCACCCAACTAACGTTATGATATAAAGAAACACAGATTTTGTGTTATTTAGAATTCATCACAGCTTGAAAGGTAAAATAGTGGTATTTTCTTAGACATTACGACCGCATTTCGGCGTGGGATCAATTATTTTTATGTTGACCGATGTTCTATAATCAGTGAGGAATTCCAACGGAACAAACCAATATGTTTTTGCTTAACTTGACTTTCAAATGCCCCTTTAAACTATAAATTGAGTGTTACCTGTTTCTGTACGTCAAATGTGCGCGTTGTAACTCCGTATTTGTCTTTGTTTTTTTTTGTTTTGTTTTGTTTTTTTTTCATATCATGCCCCCTCCAGATTTAGGGTTAGTAATTATGTTATTAAAGGGAATAATTAATTTTCATTTTTATCAAATAATACAATCCTTCCTGTGTTTGTTATTGAAAAAATGATTACCCCCCCCCCCCCACAACTATGAGCAAAGACTGTATTCTCGCCTCTACGTAAGTACGGTTCTAGTAGTATACTCTTTCGTAGTTATGGATTAATATGAACGTTTAAATATTAATTATTAGTTATGAATTCAATACTGACAGTACACTATTATTAGTATTAATAACATGAAAAAAAATCGAATAAAATATTTATACTGATTTTAGGGTTAGGGGCATTTGTTCTTTCGAACTTTGGATTTTCTCTGACACCTCTTGTGCATAAGTGTCGCTTGTGAAATATATAGAGATTTACCGAGATGCGATTGAATACATACATAGATAGATGGATAGATAGATAGATAGATGGATAGATATATAGATAGATAGATAGATAGATAGATAGATAGATAAAAAGAAAGAAAGACATAATGAAAACAAGATATATCATAATAATAGTTTATGTATAACAAGAAAGAAATTCAGGTCGAAGACCTATTAATAGTCTAAATAATTCACTTTATTTCCGGATATCAGACGGGTGCGGGAGATAATGGACACTATATAACTGGCTTTCCGGTGGGTCAGATCATAAACATCATTTGTCATCTTTCCGCTAGGCTCAACACCACAAAGTGGGCCTCACAATTCCAATTCCACCCCATGACCGGCTTCACAGTTTTGTTAAAGGAAACTTTTGAATAGATAATTTCTAGGACGGCTTACCTGTCTTTCGAAAACCTTTTTTATGAGTTGATGAAGTGATGGGGCGACATTCATGATTTAGTAGTTGGTACAGTAAGTAATTAAAACAAAATGTTACTTTATTGGTAAGTAAACTGTCAATTGCCTATCTGTATTATATCGTTAATTTAAACAAAAGCGCTAAAAATTGATAAGAACTGACTGATCTGGCTTCATCAATTGGTGTCAAAAAAATAGAGAAATCTAGAAAACCGATCAATGGATACAAAAACGTATAGAAAGTTTTTTATCAAAATCCCTTCATTCCTCGACTGTCGATTAAATAAACGTATAGCATATCGTTCCGGTTTCAAATTTTAGGTTAAAGCACTCAGTAATCTAGCCACAGTAGATACGTGATACGGTAAAACAGGTTGAATACGCTACATGTTGGATATATATATATATATATATATATATATATATATATATATATATATATATATATATATATATATATATATATGAGAAAGGAAGGATGAGAGTAATCCGAGGTAATGGGAAATGAAAAAAGAAAAACCAAGAGATATTTTTTTTATATATTAATCAACGTTTCGTCTTTATTGTAAGATTTCCTCAGGATGATAATTTTAAGAAAAATGTCATGTAAATACATCGAAATATTGGGTTGACATGATAGGTTGATAAGGAAAAGTAGTAGCCTTGGCTACTAAGAGTGCTGGGCGAGGGTCCAGGCTGTGAGAAGTCACTCTTTGCCACTACTGACTTCTCGCAGCCTGGACCCTCGCCCAGCGCTCTAAGTAGCTACGGCTACTAGTTTTCCTTATCAACCCATCATGTTAACCCAATATCTCGAGGAAGTTGATGAATATATAAAAAATATCTATTGGTGTTTCCTTTTTTATTACCTATATAAACATATATATATATATATATATATATATATATATATATATATATATATATATATATTCAACATGTAGTGCATTCATCACAGTCACCATTACACTATATATATATATATATATATATATATATATATATATATATATATATATATATATATATATATATATATATATATATATATGTATGGGAAAGGAAGGATGAGAGTACTCCGACATAATGGAAAATGAAAAAGGAAAAACAACTATATATATTTTTTTATATATTCATCAAGGTTTCGTCTTTATTGTAAGTAAGGACGGTAATTTGAAGAAATATGTCATGCAAGCACATTTTACTTTTGGGTTGACATGATGGAGTGATCAAGGAAAAGTAGTAGCCCGCACCCTTCCATCTCTTCCACCCTAAGTCAAATTCACTAATATTTCACTGTTGCATTAATGGTACCCACTCGAAGCTTTCCATATTCATTTCATTCTTCGCTACCACCGACTTCTTGACTCTCCTCCAGCGCTCACTGTTGCCACGGCTACTATTTTTTCTTCATGTTTTGATTGCATTTGTGATGTATTCGAATTATCTGTCCAGATATAGTTGACAACAAACTTTAAAATTATCAGTTTCTGATGACTGTTGTTTTTTTAGCTATTCAAATTTACTTGATTTTCTGGGTATTATTAAACATTTACATGAGGTTGTGGGTATCATGGTTCCATTATGTCATCTTAATAGCGTGTGAGTTCGCATCGCACTAACTTTACCCTACCGGTGTTAATTATGTTAAATCTAAAGGTCAACATTAAGTTAACACAATGATAACTACGTACATTCACTCAGACCAACAACTTAGATTACTGCGCGAGAAAATAATTTATTTAAAAATATAAATACCGTATTTAACGCAATCATTAATAAAGTTTTTCTTTTAATAATTAACAGTAAATAGTTATGTCTCTTTTTAAAACTTTATTTGTAGTTAATAAATATGTGTTTTTTTGTGTGATAATGATAATAATAATAATAATAATAATAATAATAATAATAATAATAATAATAATAATAATAATAATAATAATAATAATAATAATAATAATAATAATAATAATAATAATAATAATAATAATGACAGACTCTACATGAAAATAAATGAAGGAGGTAGAGGACTGGTAAGTATAGAAGACTGTGTGGAAGACACCAAAAAAAAGCTGGAGAAATATGTAACCCAGACCACGGAAAGACTGATCACCACAGCAAGAGACACCAGCCCAACAAACAACTCCGGAAGCACTGAACCCACAAACAAAAAGACAAGAAAGGAACAGTGGGAAGAAAAACAACTACATGGACGCTTTATAAGACTCACAAGCGATGCAACCAATGAAAACAGCTGGGCATGGCTAAGAAAAGGACACTTGATACGATAAACGGAATCTCTGCTGACGGCCGCACAGAAGAATGCGATTAGGACAAACTTTATTAAAGCAAAGATAGATAAAACCCAAGAAAACAGCAAATGCCGATTGTGTGGACAAAGAGACGAAACGAAATCATATAATAAGTGAATGCAGCAAGCTAGCCCAAAAGGAGTACAAGAACAGATATGACAGCGTGGGGAAAGAAGTACACCGGGAAATGTGCAAACAACTGAATTTCGAATATGCAAAAAAACGGTACAAACACAAACCAGAAACTGTACTAGAAAACAAAAAACACAAACCTATATGGGATATGAATGTACAAACAGACAAACCCATAACAGCAAGGAGACCGGATATGATAATAATCAACAAGAAAGAAAAATCCTGCAAAATCGTAGACTTTGCCGTTCCAGCGGACCACAGAGTGAAGATCAAAGAGACGGAAAAAAGAAGCAAATATACTGAACTTGCCAGAGAACTGAAAGGAATATGGAACATGAAGAAAGTCAGTATAACACCAATACTCGTAGGAGCACTAGGAACAGTCCCCAAAAACATGGAGCCAAGACTAGGAGAAATAGGAATCAAAAGGATAACTGAGACCATACAAAGGACAGTAATGATCAAAACAGCTACGATGCGGAAACCAACCCACATAAGCAACGAATGGAGAACAAACACATGGAAGCATAATACAACATAACCGGGGAAAATACAACCGCACGATAGAGGCGCAAGCATAGGCTGACACCACGAAAATTATGGACAGAGGGTCGAGGAGGGAAAGCGCAAACCAGACCTCCACTGGAAGAGCGCGGACAGCTCTGGGACCTTGGGGAGGCTTGTTGCCACTCGGGCCCCAGAGGGGACCAATGGCCCTTATCAGCGGGAAATCGGTGGTAGGTGGCTGTTGCGATAGCGCAAGGGAATCAGCGATGATGAACGAAAAGAGGTGGATCATACTGGAAGTCTGAGGAGACTTTTTGTCACTCAGACTCCAGGGAATACCACAGGTTGTTGGCAGTGGGCGATCACTGACGATGACCAGTGTGATAACTCTTAGTGAGTAAATAATAATAAAAACAGAACAGAGGATAGCAGACCAATTAAGACAGAACCTCAAAACAGGATGGTTCTTGGAGCTGGAATTAATGGAAATCAAACAGAAGATAACTCACTTAACAGGTGAAGAAACACCATTTGGTGAAACGCTACAGGTAGACGACTGGCAAAACGGGAATACTGAAACTAAGGAGGTCGAAGACAACGACATCACAGAACTAACCGAGGAAAAAAGCAAGAGAAGTGGAAAACAGCAAACGATTCATGTCCGAGAACAAAGAAAACATCCCTAAGTAACGAAAATGAAAAAATAAATTAGAAAAAGAGAAAATAAACAGACTCATCGCATACATCTTAATATATACTATCACAAACCTAAACAACTTGATATGTTCAGGGACAAACTCAATAAGTATCAAAACAAAACGAAAAAAAAGACTGAAGATGGGAGTGCTAGGCGAACCGGATAGCTATTAATATTAGGAAGTTATGGAACAAGACACAATCAAATTTACCGAAATAAAAGAGAAGATTGTAAAAGAATACATGAGCAGAACAGTGAAACTCTATGAAACCAAATCATACGGAAGAAATCTAGTAAAAAGAGAAACCACCTGACAAGTATCACTAATATGACACTCTGGACCATTCATATGCTGGATAAAAGAAGAAAGCAAACACTTTCATCAGAAGACTGGAAACTTTATGACAATGCGTAACTTACAATACCCGAAAGACGATGCGGACATACTCTACATGAAGAAACACGAAAGGGTAGGGGAATGGTAAGTATATACAATTGTGTGGAAAATACAAAAAGAGCTGCAGAAATACATAACCTAGAACAGAGAAAAGATAGCACCGCAGCAAGCGACACCATCTTAATGAACACCTAGAGAAGCACTGACATTAGTAACAAAAAGAAGACAGAAGAAAAGTGTGAAGACAAAATGTAACATGGCTATTTCAAAAGAATGACAAGAGAAGAAACCGACCAACAAATCTGGGTATAGCTAACTAAAAGACACTTGAACAGAAAACGAATATCTACCGACACCTGCACACAACAATGCGATTAGTAATAACTACATTACAACTAAAATAGATAACACCAAGAAAAACCTTAAATGCAAGCTTTGTGGACAAAGAGACGAAACAGTAAATCATATTATAAGTCAATGCAGTAAACTAGCCCATAACAGAATACAAACACGACTGCGTTGGGAAAGCAGTACACTGGAAACTATGCAAACTGCTGCATTTCGAACACACAGAACAATGGTATGAACATAATCCAGAGACAGTACTTAAAAACGAAAATCACAAATCCCGTGGGACAGGGAGGTGCAAACACATACACTTATACATTCAAAGAGACTGGATGCAAAAAAAGTCAACAAAACGGAATCTTTTGGCGGAGTCGTACATTTAGTGAGCACAGGTTGAAGATCAAGGAGACGGAAAATGGTTCAAATACACTAAACTTTCCAAATGATTGAAAGGGATATAGTACATGAAGAAAGGCACTATCACATCAATAATCCTATGAGCACTATGAACATTACCTAAACAACTGGGGAAATGACAGGGAGAAATTGGAATCAAAAGGATCATTAGGACCATGGAAAGAATGGCAATGATCAAAATAGCTGCACTCTTAAGGAACACCCTCAAATGCCGCAAGCCACCCGTATAAGCTACGAATGTGAACCAGCCACATGGATGATACAACGTAAAAAAAATAAAACCACAGTCAGATGCACCCAAGAAACATAAACTGTAAGAAACTACATGAACTGACTTCCCCCCTCAACAAAAATGTGATGCACCAGCTTCGCCTGATACCTCACAAAATAGTCATGAAGCGTACAGGGAAAATGGGAAGACCGAGAAGGGAGTGCACTAACTATACCTCTAATTGAGGAGTGCAGAGAATGCTAACACATTGGGGAGGCTTTTTGACACCCGTTACCATCGATGAATCAATGGTTAGTCATTTGAAATGGTAATCGAAAAGAGGTGGATAGCACTTGTAATCTAGAGAAGCTTATTGCCACTCAGACCCAAGAAACATCACCGATTATTATCAGTGAACAATCACTGACGATGACTTGTGTGATAACTACTTATGATTGCTAATAATAATAATGATAATAATAATAATAATAATAATAATAATAATAATAATAATAATAATAATAATAATAATAATAATAATAATAATAAACATAATAATCATAATAATATTAATAACCATTACTTTAATCATGGAAAGGAAAAATTGAAAAGTCCTACTAACAGCATCACTTTTCGAAAAAATAGATTCATAATTTTCTAAATATTTATTAATTATTCTAAAAAGGATGTGTATTTTCTATCTTTAATAAAAAAGAAAAAACACATAAAGTAACCCTTTCTAATTATTCATCAGTATAGACTGTTTTTTACCCATGCCCGTTTTGTTTCTGCATTAATTAATATCACAATATAACCCGTATTAACATGGGAAATTAATTTACATTTCTATGCTCATACAAAATCAAATCCTTCGACTTTAAGTATCGAAAAGACCATATGAAAAAAACTTTTCCGTTGTGATACCTCAAATTCCCCTCTGTTCATAAGGACTAAATTTCCTAAACAATTTGCGATATAAAATAACACCATGATAATCGTCTTTCTGTTGTTTTGCTTCAAATTTCCTAACATGTCAAAAAATGTTGTTTTGTTTTTATACAAAGAAAGCTAGAAATTGATGAATTGTTGCCCGATGAGTGGGTAATGTTTTGCTAGTATTTTATATTGCTTGATTCAACAGTTCTCGATACGTATGTAGTGCTTAGTATGAAAATATATTCATGACACTTAAGCTACACAGAAGGGTTTATGTTTCATACCACAAGGAATCGTAAGTTTAAGTGCTTCTGTGTTGCTTAATGATCAACAATAACAATCAAACATTATATGAACCCATTTTCTTTTCAAGAATATCAAATCTGTAGAATAATAACGCGAAGATGGTTCCCTACCGATTACAATCTAGTCATATTCAAGTCTAATGTAAACTAATACTTGTAAACCCTTTTTATTTTAGTATCAATTTCTCTAAAGTAAGCTTCTGCCCACCCTACCCGTTTGATTCCGGGCCTCTCATGTGTCCATTCGCAATTTAACTGAACATATTTTTACCTCTTATTCTTGAGTGCCACCCGGGCAATGAAGGGTTTTCTCGCTTGTCGATGAATGACCACTGAGATATCAAGAGAAGAATCCGTTTAGTTTATACAATGAAAACATGATGGACAAATAAGCTGCTGATTCAATGCCTACGGTAGGTAATGATAGACGCGACCCTCGGAGTAGAGCGTTGCTATATTGACAAACAATTCTCAAAAGGGATGGGGATAATAGGCCATACACACACAAAAGAAAAGTAAGAAAAATAAAACAAGTAATTAATCACCAGAACTGGGATCAATAAGTCCATTGTAACCAAAAGAACAGCAGGTGAACAAAAACTTTTATAGTCAGAAATAATAAAGGGTCCATTCGTGACCCACACAATTAAAGAGGTGGATCAATGAATGCATATCTACCAATCACTACAGTATATATATATATGTATATATATATATATATATATATATATATATATATATATATATATATATATATGTGTATATATATACATAAATATATATGTCTATACATGTATATATGTATATATATATGTATATATTTATGTATATATATGTATATATGTCTAAATATATGAATTTATATATGTATATGTCCTTGTGTATATGTATATGTATACGTATATATATATATATATATATATATATATATATATATATATGTATACATATATATGTGTATATATCTATGTATATATACATGTATATATGTATATATGTGTATATATATGTGTATCTATGTATATATATATGTACATTTACATATGTATATATATATGTATATATACACGTGTGCATATGTGTGTTTATATATATATGTATATATATATGTATATATATATGTATATATATATATATTTATATTAATATATATATACATATATATATATATATATATGTTT
>OY744526.1:110138042-110183042 GCA_963556195.1 Sepiola atlantica | reverse complement strand
GAAGAGAAAGTGCAAGAGTAGATATATAAGATAAATTCCATAATCTGACTGTACTACTCAGCACCATTCAACAAACCGATGGCACGAACAATGTTTTCTACCATATAAAACTGTCTTAAACTGTTTCGGGGGATGGAAAGACCGCGCTGTGAAAGCATCATCCCGACCTTGATTGAAAGGGCAGGGCGTATACTGAACACCTGATAGTGATTATTGCTACTCAAACTTTAAGGAAATCCATCGGCTATTATCAGGGAGCGCTCATTGGTAGACGGCTGTTGCGATAATATACTTTCATTTTCAATAATGGTTGAAATAAACGGGAAGTACAAAAAATCAAAGAAACACATTTTGTCAAAAAGAATTCAACCTTTTTTTGCCAGTAAGCGATCAACGATAATGACTCGTTTGTTAAAGTACATAGTGAGTATATAATAATAAACATTGGTACAGTAATAATATTAATACATAACAATCATGAGATTTTAATCAATAAAACTATTACTCTTGCTTCAACCTCTTCTCTTACTACTACAACTACTACTAAATATACGGAGTATTTTAAAGAAGAAAGACTTATAGCGGAAAATCAGTACAGTTTCTTGTATTACATCCATTGATTTGATTTAGCTTTATAT
Organism: Sepiola atlantica; assembly: GCA_963556195.1. NCBI lineage: Eukaryota > Metazoa > Mollusca > Cephalopoda > Sepiida > Sepiolidae > Sepiola > Sepiola atlantica. The sequence goes on along the minus strand of OY744526.1, from coordinate 110,182,404 downwards.
TGACAGACACCCATCGGCCAAATTTTCTGGTCGAATAACACGTGCTATAATATAAGAACACACCCACTGTGTTGCACTTAGCCAGACCCTACCGAACTGATCATAAATGTCTCGGCTGGCTGAGCTCAAAATGACAGTGATGTCAGCGAGACGTATTGGTAGCCACAGGCGACACAAATTAAAAAGAGAAAACAAAATGAGGCTTGAATTGACGAAAGAGCAGGGTACATACCTAACTAGCTGTCGCAACTACAACTTTAAACCCCAATCGGAACTGCTCACCTTGACAGGCACTGCGCATATGACAAAACGAAACCGGCTTCGTCCATCGATTTCCGAGCCCGAACAAAATGGAAGATAATGGCCAAAACAATATATTTCCTGCTAATGAGAACAAAAGGCTCCACGCTATTTCATCAAAAGGGATTCTTGAGCCTTTGCGTCTCTATATAGACAATTTCGATTAGATTATGGAGTAGTCGACTATTCTATCGGCAAGCTGTTTATGAAAATATGTCCACATTAAGATCAAAATAGAGCCCGATCCTCTAAAATGTCACACGTCAATAAAATTCGCTATCCTTTCTGCAATTCACCTATATTTAGTGCAAATAAACAAAAATGTATGTCTTACATGTCGACTATGTTTCAGTCATAAATGCCAAACAGTCATCATTTTATCAGCATCCACAGGAAGGTTTAACATGTGTAATTTTACGTTGCAAAGACACCTGGATATTGCGTGGAAGATTGCTTGTAAATATATATATATATATATATGTATATATATATATATATATATATATATATATATATATATATATGTGTGTGTGTGTGTGTGTGTGTGTGTATGTGGCTGTGTCTGCGTATGTGTGTGATTATTTGTATATATACATCCATGTACATAATCTGCGACACTGTCAGGTCGATGTTATCGATCAACAGCTGTCAAAAGCTAGGATCTGATCAGTCACAATACAACATATGATCTTTCTCTAAGGTCATATTTGGAAAGTATGAAGTTGGAAGAAAAGTAAAAAAAAAAAAGAAAAACAAGACGAAATTAAAAATTTAAGATTAGAAGGTAACATTGTAAGATTTGAAACTGCCGACAATTAAATATAATGTAAACTAAAGTTCTGGATCAATATAAGAGAAGGGAGCCCAAATGTCGTGGCACATTTTAACGGCAAGTTAATATATACATGTGTGGTAAGATTTACTTTTACACGTCAATATTATACTCGATATGGAAGTGGGAAGGAAGAAGCAGTCCTTAGCCTGGAATTGATTCTAGGTGGTGTTGGGAGTTAAGTCATTTAGATCTAATCGAATTGATTTTGAATTTTTTTTAATTTTTTCTTCATTAATTATTTGTTTTATGTTTTTATCATTCTTTATTAAATTTTTAACTTTATATTTTATTGTTAATTTTGATGGCAATAAAATAATAATGGTGATAACATGAGGAAAATAAGTAAAATTAATGAAAAATAACTAAATATTTACTAAAGTTTATTGACATAATTTAAGTAGAGTAGTGGCGACAATACTAATAATAGTGATAATTATTATAATCATCATAATAATATTAATACAAAAAATAATAGTAATAATATTAATGATAATAATAATAGTAATAATAGTAATATTACTACTACTAATAATAGTAATGGTAATAATAATGATAATAATAATGATAATAATAATAATTATTATAATAATAATACTAATAATAATAATGATAATAATAATAATAGTATTTATAATCGAAATACGGAATGGGGATACAATTATAATTATAATTAATAAATAATAGTGAAATACACGTATAAATGAGAATGGTAACATAATTACTATTGAACCCTATAGTAGTGGTGATTGTAATAATAATAATAATAATAATAATAATAATAATAATAATAATAATAATAATAATAATAATGGTGATGATAAAAATAATAATAATAAAAGTAACAATAATATGATTAATCATGCACAATTGGTAATGATATTAATGGTTTTAATAACCACATTAATAATGTATTTTCATTATATTATTTATGATAATACAGAACTTAAGTGTAATAATCATACCGATGATAATATAACCTATGCTTTGATAATATATATATATATATATATATATATATATATATATATATATATATATATATATATAATAAACAACTATGTTATTTATTTTTAGGTAGTGGATAAATAAGTACACTGTTTTTTAACAATAGGGATCATGCTACGTCGTGTTTTAGGGGGCAGTATTGAAGGGAACGTATTACATTTAGAGGAATTAGTAGAGACTATCAAATTATAGGTTTGGTTGGGGGTAATATTTTTTACTAATCACCATTAGTAAAATAAATATTTACCCCAACCAAACCTATAATTGTTTCAATAGGTTATATGTACATTACTAAGAAGCTGGTATCTATTGTCCTTACATTTAATATGAAGTACTAGTGTTTCTACTACTGTTCCTTTAATATTGTGTAATTTATTATTATTGGTCCATTACCAGTGGTGTGAAGTTATTCTCAATTATCAAAATTGTTGAATGAGCATTTATGGCCGGCATGTATTTCTTGGAAGTATTTCCAGTATGGCGTATATAGCATTATTTCTAGAGTCAGGATTTATTAAGTTGAAATTGTGGCCTGGTAGACTATTTGGGTTGTGAAGTATGTCTGATGTAGGGGACGTTTTTCTGTCATACTGATAGAACTTGTATGTATATTAACAGCAAGTCTTATATTGCCATATATTTTATATGAAAAATTTATTTAAAAATTACATGATAAGTGTGAAGATTTATACCGCAAATATTGTTTTCAATTATTAGTCGTTGTATATCTTTAACTTTCACCATTCCCGTCTTTAACTTGCTTTCCACTTCAATACACCCATTACACACACACATACACACACATATATATATATATATATATATATATATATATATATATATATAATTTACGTAGAAAAAAGGCATCCATCGGCACGTGTTTTTGGCTATCAGCCTTCATCAGCATGGCTACCTTGGACAAGGATCAAACACTCGAATTAAATGTACATGGTCTGATGCTTTACTATCCGGCTATGACGGCTTGCTCAAGTATGCACGATTTTCTTACCACCTATCAGGTAACGTAGTATTTTAAATTGTTTTTACCGGTGATGGAAGAGTGTTTTTGTAAATATTTTCCACTTCCTAAGCGGTTTAGAATATACAGAATATTGCATTCAGCCATCCTTAATCGTGTCATTATTCTTATATATATATATATATATATATATATATATATATATATATATATATATATCTTTTATTTATTAATTCATATATATATATAATTTATATTTCTATGAAATAAAAGATGAACCGCCCGGTTATTGTCGACTAAATGCAATATTCTGCATATTCTTAAGCGCTTATTAAGTGGGAAATACTTAGAAAATGCACTGTTATATCGCCATTAAAACAATACAAAACAACTAGGTGTATATATATATATATATATATATATATATATATATATATATACATGTATGTGTGTGTGTGTGTGGTAAATACCGATTAAAGTAACAAAACATATTGTTCAAGGCTGAACCTATTTTTTAAAATATGCAACATATTCTAAAGATGCTGAACTAAAAAATCCTGAGTCCTTTCAATTCCGACTTAAAAAAAACACTTTCTCTTCGAAGAGTTTAGCTAAATTTGGACAATATTAAAATTGGCTTAAAATATGTTTTGGAAATTAAAAAAATTATTAAACAAGTTCTAAGAATAAGAAATTCCGTTCGTTGTATAACGACTAATAATGTTTATTTCAAATGAGAGAACAGTTTGGAAATTATATATTACTAGCGGGGCTACCCGGCGTTGCTCGGGGTCATAAAAACATATAATTGAAGAGTAATCGCGTGTGTAACATCTTTATATTCAAACTTCTATTTCCCCCCTCCTCTATAGCCGTCTCTTTATCTTTCTACCTTTCTCTTCCCTGGTCGCCCCATTTCACCGCTACTTTCTCATTTTGCCTTTTGCGAAAGCTGCTTCTTCCCCACCATTTCTCCTACGTTTTCCAGGGCAATAGTATGACATATTTCTATAAAAAGTACCACCTTAATCTGTGCTTTCTATATAGGTACTTATCTCCGCTCCGGTATTCATACTATATACGTATGTATCGCCACAATGGTGCGCAGACTATATACGTACCTACTGTCGCCCCAGTGCACATACTATATATGTACCTATTGCGGCCCCGGTGCATATACTATAAAAGTACCTATTGCCGCCCCGGTATGCATGCTATATACATACCTATCGCTGCCCCAGTGTGAATGATACATACGTACCTATCGCAGCCCAAGTGCGAATGCGAAATACGCATCTATCACCGGCCCAGTGCGAATACTATACCGCAGAAGCCTTGTGGTCCTATACCGCAGAAGCACCCCACCCCTGGTGGCTATACCGCAGAAGCATCGTGATTCTATACTGCAGAAGCACCCCCCTGGGTGTCATACCGCAGAAGCAACCCCCTGGGTGCTATACTGCAGAAGCACCCCCAGGGTGCCATACCACAGAAGCAGCCTCCTGGTTGCCATACCGCAGAAGCCTCAGGTTCCTATTCTGCAAAAACACCCCCCGAGTGCAATACAAACAGAAGCACCCCCTCCCCACCCGTTGCTATACCAGAGAACCCCCCCCCCTCCCCCGGTTGATATACTGCAGAAGCCTCGTGGTCTTATACTGACGAAGCACCCCCACCAGGTGCTATACCGCAGAAGCCCAATGGTCCTATACCGCAGAAGCACCCTACCCTTAGCTGCTATACCGCAGAAGCTTCAAGTTCCTATACTGCAGAAGCAACCCCCCGGGTGCTATACCATAGAAGCACCCCCCTATACCGCAGAAGAACACCCTAAGTACCATACCGCTGAAGCCTCAGGCTCCTATACCGCAGAAGCACCACCCTCCGGTTGCTATCCCACAGAAGTACCCACCAGTTGCTATACTGCAGAAGCAACCCCCCCCCCCCGGTTTCTATACCGCAGAAGCACACCCTGGGTGCCATACCGCAAATACCTCAGGTTCCTATACCGCAGAAGCACACCCCCTGTTTCTATACCGCAGAAGCACCCCTCCCCCGCCTGCCATACTGCAGAAACCTCCAGTTCCTATACCGCAGATCCACTCCTCTGGTCCCCTACCGCAGAAGCTGCAGGTTCCTATACCGCAGAAGACCTCCCCAGGTTCAATACCGCAGAAGCTACTACTGAAATAACCCTTACTGCCCCCCTCTCCTTTTCATCTGCAAAATAGTCAAAAAGGGACCGAAGATGGTGTTAAAATATTTTCCAAACCTATCACTACAGTAGCTCTATCTACGATATTGAGCACTTTTCTCCCAGACAACGCTGAGTACTTTGAAAATCAAGAAGGCCTCCTGAGCACTACTGAAATCACTTAGGTAATCTCCCTCCTTTTCATCTGCAAAATAGTCCAAAGGGAAACGAAGATGGTGTTAAAATATTTTCAAAACATATCACTACAGTAGCTCTATCTAGGATATTCAGCACTTTTCTCCCGGACAACGCCGAGTAATTTAAAAATCAAAGAGGCCTCCTGAGCACTATTGAAATTACTCGTATCGATTCCCCCATCCTTTTCAGCGTAGATTGTTAAAATATTATCTAAACCAATCACTACAGTAGCTCTATCTAGGACATTGAGCACTTTTCTCCTGGACAACGCCGAGAAGCCTCGTGATTCTATACCGCAGAAGCACCCGCCCTAAGTGCCATACGGCAGAAGCACACCCCTGATTGCCATACCACCTCATGGTTCCCTATTGCAGAACCACCCTCCGGTTGATATATCACAGAAGTAGCCCCCTGGTTGCTATATTGCAGAAGCACCCCCCTGGTTTCTATACCACAGAAGCACCCCTTGCGTGCCATACCGCAGAAGCACCCCCCGGGTGCCATAGTGCAGAAACCCGAGGTTCCTATATCGCAGAAGCAGCCCCCGGTTTCTATACAGCAATAGAACCCCTGATGCCATACTGCAGAAGCCTCAAGCTTCTATCCAGCAGAAGCACTCCCCTGGTGCCATACTGCAGAATCCTCAGGTTCCTATACCGCAGAACCACTCCCCGAGTGCAATACCGCAGAAGTCACTCTTTCTGACCCCCTCTCCTTTTCATCTGCAAAATAGATTCTGTTAAAATATTTTCCAAACCTATCACTACAGTAGCTCTATCTAAGACATTGAGCAATTTTCTCCCTGACAACGCCAAGTAATTTGAAAATCAAGGAGGCCTCCTGAGCACTACTGAAATCACTCTTATGGATTCCCCCATCCTTTTCAGCGTAGATGCTGTTAAAATATTATCCAAACCTATCACTACAGTAGCTCTATCTAGGACATTGAGCAATTTTCTCCCGGACAACGCCGAGTACTTTTAAAATAAAAGAGGCCTCCTGAGCATTACTGAATTCCTTTAGGTATCCTGTCTCCTTCTGATCTGCCAAATAGTCCAAAGTGGAACAAAGATGACGTTAAAATATTTTCCAAACCTATCACTACAGTAGCTCTATCTAGGACATTGAGCACTTTTCTCCCAAACAACGCCGAGTACTTTGATAATCAAGAGAAGCCTCCTGAGCACTACTGAAATCACTTAGGTATCCACCCTTCTTTTCATCTGCCAAACAGTCCAAAGGGGAATGAAGATGGCATTTAAACAATTCTCAAAACCTATCACTACAGTAGCTCTATTATGGATATTGAGCACTTTTCTTCCGGACAACGCCGAGTACTTTGAAAATCAAGGAAGCCTCCTGAGCACTACTGAAATCACTCTTATCGATGATCCCATCCTTTTCAGCGTAGATGCTTTTAAAATATTATGCAAACCTGTCACTACAGTAGCTCTATCTAGGACATTGAGCAATTTTCTCCCAAACAACGCCGAGTTCTTTGAAAATCAAGGAGGCCTCCTGAGCACTACTGAAATTACATCGATTTCCCCATCCTTTTCAGCGTAGATGCTGTTAAAATATCATCAAAACCTATCACTACAGTAACTCTATCTAGGACATTGAGCACTTTTCTCCCGGACTACGCCAAGTAATTTGAAAATAAAGAAGGCCTCCTGAGCACTACTTAAGTCACTTAGGTATCCTCCCTCATTTTAATTTGCAAAATAGTCCAAAGGGGAACGAAGATGGCGTTAAAATATTTTCTAAACCTATCACTACAGTAGCTCTATCTTGGGTATTGAGCACTTTTCTCCGGGACAACGCCGAGTACTTTGAAAATCAAGGAGGCCTCATGAGCACTACTGAAATCAGTCTTATCGATTATCCCAACCATTTTCAGCGTAGATGCTGTTAAAATATTATCAAAACCTATCACTACAGTAGCTCTATCTAGGATATTGAGCACTTTTCTCCCGGACAACGCCGAGTACTTTGAAAATCAAGGAGGCCTCATGAGCACTACGTAAATTACTTAGGTATCCTCCCTCCTTTTCATCTGCAAAATAGTCCAAAGGGGAACGAAGATGGCGTTAAAATATTTTCCAAACCTATCACTACAGTAGCTCTATCTAGGATATTGAGCACTTTTCTCCCGGACAACGCCGAGTACTTTGAAAATCAAGGAGGCCTCATGAGCACTACGTAAATTACTTAGGTATCCTCCCTCCTTTTCATCTGCAAAATAGTCCAAAGGGGAACGAAGATGGCGTTAAAATATTTTCCAAACCTATCACTACAGTAGCTCTATCTAGGATATTGAGCACTTTTCTCCCGGACAACGCCGAGTACTTTGAAAATCAAGGAGGCCTCATGAGCACTACGTAAATTACTTAGGTATCCTCCCTCCTTTTCATCTGCAAAATAGTCCAAAGGGGAACGAAGATGGCGTTAAAATATTTTCCAAACCTATCACTACAGTAGCTCTATCTAGGATATTGAGCACTTTTCTCCCGGACAACGCCGAGTACTTTGAAAATCAAGGAGGCCTCCTGAGCACTACTGAAATTACTTAGGTATCCTCCCTCTTTTTTATCTGCAAAATAGTCCAAAGGGGAACGAAGATGGCGTTAAAATATTTTCAAAAGCTATCACTACAGTAGCTCTATCTAGGATATTGAGCACTTTTCTCCCGGACAACGGCGCGTACTTTGAAAATCAAGGAGGCCTCCTGAGCACTACTGAAATTACTTAGGTATCCTCCCTCCTTTTTATCTGCAAAATAGTCCAAATGGGAACGAAGATGGCATTAAAATATTTTCCAAACCTATCACTACAGTAGCTCTATCTAGGATATTGAGCACTTTTCTCCCGGACAACCCCGAGTACTTTGAAAATCAAGGAGGCCTCATGAGCACTACGGAAATTACTTAGGTATCCTTCCTCCTTTTCATCTGCAAAATAGTCCAAAGGGGAACGAAGATGGCGTTAAAATATTTTCCAAACCTATCACTACAGTAGCTCTATCTAGGATATTGAGCACTTTTCTCCCGGACAACGCCGAGTACTTTGAAAATCAAGGAGGCCTCCTGAGCACTACTGAAATTACTTAGGTATCCTTCCTCCTTTTTATCTGCAAAATAGTCCAAAGGGTAACGAAGATGGCGTTAAAATATTTTCCAAACTTATAACTACAGTAGCTCTATCTAGGATATTGAGCACTTTTCTCCCGGACAACGCCGACTACTTTGAAAATCAAGGAGGCCTCATGAGCACTACTGAAATTACTTAGGTATCCTCTCTCCTTTTCATCTGCAAAATAGTCTAAAAGGGAACGAAGATGGCGTTAAAATATTTTCCAAACCTATCACTACAGTAGCTCTATCAAGGATATTGAGCACTTTTCTCCCAGACAACGCCGACTACTTTGAAAATCAAGGAGGCCTCCTGAGCACTACTGAAATTACTTAGGTATCCTCCCTCCTTTTCATTAGCAAAATAGTTTAAAGGGAAGCGAAGATGGCGTAAAAATATTTTCCAAACCTATCACTACAGTAGCTCTATCTAGGATATTGAGCACTTTTCTCCCGGACAACGCCAAGTACTTTGAAAATCAAAAGGGCCTCATGAGCACTACTGAAATTACTTAGGTATCCTTTCTTCTTTTTTATCTGCAAAATAGTCCAAAGGGTAACGAAGATGGCGTTAAAATATTTTCCAAATCTATCACTACAGTAGCTCTATCTAGGATATTGAGCACTTTTCTCCCGGACAACGCCGAGTACTTTGAAAATCAAGGAGGCCTCCTGAGCACTACTGAAATTACTTAGGTATCCTCCCTCCTTTTCATCTGCAAAATAGTCCAAAGGGGAACGAAGATGGCGTTAAAGTATTTTCCAAACCTATCACTACAGTAGCTCTATCTAGGATATTGAGCACTTTTCTCCCGGACAACGCTGAGTACTTTGAAAATCAAGGCGGCCTCCTGAGCACTACTGACATCACTCCTATCGATACCCCCTTTTTTTTCAGCGTAGATGCTGTTAAAATATTATCCAAACCTATCACTACAGTAGCTCTATCTAGGATATTGAGCACTTTTCTCCCGGACAACGCCGAGTACTTTGAAAATCAAGGAGGCCTCATGAGCACTACGTAAATTACTTAGGTATCCTTCCTTCCTTTTCATCTGCAAAATAGTCCAAAGGGTAACGAAGATGGCGTTAAAATATTTTCCAAACCTATCACTACAGTAGCTCTATCTAGGATATTGAGCACTTTTCTCCCGGACAACGCCGAGTACTTTGAAAATCAAGGAGGCCTCCTGAGCACTACTGAAATTACTTAGGTATCCTCCCTCTTTTTTATCTGCAAAATAGTCCAAAGGGGAACGAAGATGGCGTTAAAATATTTTCAAAAGCTATCACTACAGTAGCTCTATCTAGGATATTGAGCACTTTTCTCCCGGACAACGGCGCGTACTTTGAAAATCAAGGAGGCCTCCTGAGCACTACTGAAATTACTTAGGTATCCTCCCTCCTTTTTATCTGCAAAATAGTCGAAAGGGGAACGAAGATGGCATTAAAATATTTTCCAAACCTATCACTACAGTAGCTCTATCTAGGATATTGAGCACTTTTCTCCCGGACAACGCCGAGTACTTTGAAAATCAAGGAGGCCTCCTGAGCACTACTGAAATTACTTAGGTATCCTCCCTCCTTTTCATCTGCAAAATAGTCCAAAGGGGAACGAAGATGGCGTTAAAGTATTTTCCAAACCTATCACTACAGTAGCTCTATCTAGGATATTGAGCACTTTTCTCCCGGATAACGCTGAGTACTTTGAAAATCAAGGCGGCCTCCTGAGCACTACTGACATCACTCCTATCGATACCCCCTTTTTTTTCAGCGTAGATGCTGTTAAAATATTATCCAAACCTATCACTACAGTAGCTCTATCTAGGATATTGAGCACTTTTCTCCCGGACAACGCCGAGTACTTTGAAAATCAAGGAGGCCTCATGAGCACTACGTAAATTACTTAGGTATCCTCCCTCCTTTTCATCTGCAAAATAGTCCAAAGGGTAACGAAGATGGCGTTAAAATATTTTCCAAACCTATCACTACAGTAGCTCTATCTAGGATATTGAGCACTTTTCTCCCGGACAACGCCGAGTACTTTGAAAATCAAGGAGGCCTCCTGAGCACTACTGAAATTACTTAGGTATCCTCCCTCTTTTTTATCTGCAAAATAGTCCAAAGGGGAACGAAGATGGCGTTAAAATATTTTCAAAAGCTATCACTACAGTAGCTCTATCTAGGATATTGAGCACTTTTCTCCCGGACAACGGCGCGTACTTTGAAAATCAAGGAGGCCTCCTGAGCACTACTGAAATTACTTAGGTATCCTCCCTCCTTTTTATCTGCAAAATAGTCCAAAGGGGAACGAAGATGGCATTAAAATATTTTCCAAACCTATCACTACAGTAGCTCTATCTAGGATATTAAGCACTTTTCTCCCGGACAACGCCGAGTACTTTAAAAATCAAGCAGGCTTCCTGAGCACTACTGAAATTACTTAGGTATCCTCCCTCCTTTTCATCTGCAAAATAGTCTAAAGGGGAACGAAGATGGCGTTAAAATATTTTCCAAACCTATCACTACAGTAGCTCTATCTAGGATATTGAGCACTTTTCTCCCGGACAACGCCGAGTACTTTGAAAATCAAGGAGGCCTCCTGAGCACGACGTAAATTACTTAGGTATCCTCCCTCCTTTTTATCTGCAAAATAGTCCAAAGGGTAACGAAGATGGCGTTAAAATATTTTCCAAACCTATCACTACAGTAGCTCTATCTAGGATATTGAGCACTTTTCTCCCGGACAACGCCGAGTACTTTGAAAATCAAGGAGGCCTCATGAGCACTACGGAAATTACTTAGGTATCCTTCCTCCTTTTCATCTGCAAAATAGTCCAAAGGGGAACGAAGATGGCGTTAAAATATTTTCCAAACCTATCACTACAGTAGCTCTATCTAGGATATTGAGCACTTTTCTCCCGGACAACGCCGAGTACTTTGAAAATCAAGGAGGCCTCCTGAGCACTACTGAAATTACTTAGGTATCCTTCCTCCTTTTTATCTGCAAAATAGTCCAAAGGGTAACGAAGATGGCGTTAAAATATTTTCCAAACTTATAACTACAGTAGCTCTATCTAGGATATTGAGCACTTTTCTCCCGGACAACGCCGACTACTTTGAAAATAAGGAGGCCTCATGAGCACTACTGAAATTACTTAGGTATCCTCTCTCCTTTTCATCTGCAAAATAGTCCAAAGGGGAACGAAGATGGCGTTAAAATATTTTCCAAACCTATCACTACAGTAGCTCTATCAAGGATATTGAGCACTTTTCTCCCAGACAACGCCGACTACTTTGAAAATCAAGGAGGCCTCCTGAGCACTACTGAAATTACTTAGGTATCCTCCCTCCTTTTCATTAGCAAAATAGTTTAAAGGGAAACGAAGATGGCGTTAAAATATTTTCCAAACCTATCACTACAGTAGCTCTATCTAGGATATTGAGCACTTTTCTCCCGGACAACGCCAAGTACTTTGAAAATCAAAAGGGCCTCATGAGCACTACTGAAATTACTTAGGTATCCTTTCTTCTTTTTTATCTGCAAAATAGTCCAAAGGGTAACGAAGATGGCGTTAAAATATTTTCCAAACCTATCACTACAGTAGCTCTATCTAGGATATTGAGCACTTTTCTCCCGGACAACGCCGAGTACTTTGAAAATCAAGGAGGCCTCCTGAGCACTACTGAAATTACTTAGGTATCCTCCCTCCTTTTCATCTGCAAAATAGTTTAAAGGGAAACTAAGATGGCGTTAAAATATTTTCCAAACCTATCACTACAGTAGCTCTATCTAGGATATTGAGCACTTTTCTCCCGGACAACGCCAAGTACTTTGAAAATCAAGGAGGCCTCATGAGCACTACTGAAATTACTTAGGTATCCTCCCTCTTTTTTATCTGCAAAATAGTCCAAAGGGTAACGAAGATGGCGTTAAAATATTTTCCAAACCTATCACTACAGTAGCTCTATCTAGGATATTGAGCACTTTTCTCCCGGACAACGCAAAGTACTTTGAAAATACAGAAGGCCTCATGAGCACTACTGAAATTACTTAAGTATCCTCCCTTTTTTTTATCTGCAAAATACTCCAAAGGGGAACGAAGATGGCGTTTAAATATTTTCCAAACGTATCACAACAGTAGCTCTATCAAGGATATTGAGCACTTTTCTCCCGGGCAACGCCGAGTACTTAGAAAATCAAGGAGGCCTCCTGAGCACTACTGAAATTACTTAGGTATCCTCCCTCCTTTTCATCTGCAAAATAGTCCAAAGGGTAACGAAGATGGCGTTAAAATATTTTCCAAACCTATCACTACAGTAGCTCTATCAAGGATATTGAGCACTTTTCTCCCGGACAACGCCGACTACTTTGAAAATCAAAGAGGCCTCATGAGCACTACTGAAATTACTTAGGTATCCTTCCTCCTTTTCATCTGCAAAATAGTCCAAAGGGGAACGAAGATGGCGTTAAAATATTTTCCAAACCTATCACTACAGTAGCTCTATCTAGGATATTGAGCACTTTTCTCCCGGACAACGCTGAGTACTTTGAAAATCAAGAAGGCCTCCTGAGCACTACTGAAATTACTTAGGTATCCTTCCTCCTTTTTATCTGCAAAATAGTCCAAAGGGTAACGAAGATGGCGTTAAAATATTTTCCAAACCTATCACTACAGTAGCTCTATCTAGGATATTGAGCACTTTTCTCCCGGACAACGCCGACTACTTTGAAAATCAAGGAGGCCTCATGAGCACTACTGAAATTACTTAGGTATCCTCTCTTTTTTTCATCTGCAAAATAGTCCAAAGGGGAACGAAGATGGCGTTAAAATATTTACCAAACCTATCACTACAGTAGCTCTATCAAGGATATTGAGCACTTTTCTCCCGGGCAACGCCGAGTAATTTGAAAATCAAGGAGGCCTCCTGAGCACTACTGAAATTACTTAGGTATCCTCCCTCCTTTTCATCTGCAAAATAGTTTTAAGGGAAACGAAGATGGCGTTAAAATATTTTCCAAACCTATCACTACAGTAGCTCTATCTAGGATATTGAGCACTTTTCTCGCGGACAACGCCAAGTACTTTGAAAATCAAGGAGGCCTCATGAGCACTACTGAAATTACTTAGGTATCCTTCCCTCTTTTTATCTGCAAAATAGTCTAAAAGGGAACGAAGATGGCGTTAAAATATTTTCCAAACCTATCACTACAGTAGCTCTATCAAGGATATTGAGCACTTTTCTCCCGGACAACGCCGAGTACTTTGAAAATGAAGGAGGCCTCCTGAGCACTACTGAAATTACTTAGGTATCCTCCCTCCTTTTCATCTGCAAAATAGTCCAAAGGGAAACGAAGATGGCGTTAAAATATTTTCCAAACCTATCACTACAGTAGCTCTATCTAGGATATTGAGCACTTTTCTCCCGGACAACGCCGAGTACTTTTAAAATCAAGGAGGCCTCATGAGCACTACTGAAATTACTTAGGTATCCTTCCTCCTTTTCATCTGCAAAATAGTCCAAAGGGGAACGAAGATGGCGTTAAAATATTTTCCAAACCTATCACTACAGTAGCTCTATCTAGGATATTGAGCACTTTTCTCCCGGACAACGACGAGTACTTTTAAAATCAAGGAGGCCTCATGAGCACTACTGAAATTACTTAGGTATCCTCCCTCCTTTTCATCTGCAAAAAAGTCCAAAGGGTAACGAAGATGGCGTTAAAATATTTTCCAAACCTATCACTACAGTAGCTCTATCTAGGATATTGAGCACTTTTCTCCCGGACAACGCCGAGTACTTTGAAAATCAAGAAGGCCTCCTTAGCACTACTGAAATTACTTAGGTATCCTTCCTTCTTTTTATCTGCAAAATAGTCCAAAGGGTAACGAAGATGGCGTTAAAATATTTTCCAAACCTATCACTACAGTAGCTCTATCTAGGATATTGAGCACTTTTCTCCCAGACAACGCCGAGTACTTTGAAAATCAAGGAGGCCTCCTGAGCACTACGTAAATTACTTAGGTTTCCTCCCTCATTTTCATCTGCAAAATAGTCCAAAGGGGAACGAAGATGGCGTTAAAATATTTTCCAAACCTATCACTACAGTAGCTCTATCAAGGATATTGAGCACTTTTCTCCCGGGCAAAGCCGGGTAATTTGAAAATCAAGGAGGCCTCCTGAGCACTACTGAAATTACTTAGGTATCCTCCCTCCTTTTCATCTGCAAAATAGTTTAAAGGGAAACGAAGATGGCGTTAAAATATTTTCCAAACCTATCACTACAGTAGCTCTATCTAGGATATTGAGCACTTTTCTCCCGGACAACGCCAAGTACTTTGAAAATCAAGGAGGCCTCATGAGCACTACTGAAATTACTTAGGTATCCTTCCTCCTTTTCATCTGCAAAATAGTCCAAAGGGGAACGAAGATGGCGTTAAAATATTTTCCAAACCTATCACTACAGTAGCTCTATCAAGGATATTGAGCACTTTTCTTCCGGACAACGCCGAGTACTTTGAAAATCAAGGAGGCCTCCTGAGCACTACTGAAATTACTTAGGTATCCTCCCTCCTTTTCATCTGCAAAATAGTCCAAAGGGGAACGAAGATGGCGTTAAAATATTTTCCAAACCTATCACTACAGTAGCTCTATCTAGGATATTGAGCACTTTTCTCCCGGACAACGCCGAGTACTTTTAAAATCAAGGAGGCCTCATGAGCACTACTGAAATTACTTAGGTATCCTCCCTCCTTTTCATCTGCAAAATAGTCCAAAGGGGAACGAAGATGGCGTTAAAATATTTTCCAAACCTATCACTACAGTAGCTCTATCTAGGATATTGAGCACTTTTCTCCCGGACAACGCCGAGTACTTTTAAAATCAAGGAGGCCTCATGAGCACTACTGAAATTACTTAGGTATCCTCCCTCCTTTTCATCTGCAAAATAGTCCAAAGGGTAACGAAGATGGCGTTAAAATATTTTCCAAACCTATCACTACAGTAGCTCTATCTAGGATATTGAGCACTTTTCTCCCGGACAACGCCGAGTACTTTGAAAATCAAGAAGGCCTCCTTAGCACTACTGAAATTACTTAGGTATCCTTCCTTCTTTTTATCTGCAAAATAGTCCAAAGGGTAACGAAGATGGCGTTAAAATATTTTCCAAACCTATCACTACAGTAGCTCTATCTAGGATATTGAGCACTTTTCTCCCAGACAACGCCGAGTACTTTGAAAATCAAGGAGGCCTCCTGAGCACTACGTAAATTACTTAGGTTTCCTCCCTCATTTTCATCTGCAAAATAGTCCAAAGGGGAACGAAGATGGCGTTAAAATATTTTCCAAACCTATCACTACAGTAGCTCTATCAAGGATATTGAGCACTTTTCTCCCGGGCAACGCCGGGTAATTTGAAAATCAAGGAGGCCTCCTGAGCACTACTGAAATTACTTAGGTATCCTCCCTCCTTTTCATCTGCAAAATAGTTTAAAGGGAAACGAAGATGGCGTTAAAATATTTTCCAAACCTATCACTACAGTAGCTCTATCTAGGATATTGAGCACTTTTCTCCCGGACAACGCCAAGTACTTTGAAAATCAAGGAGGCCTCATGAGCACTACTGAAATTACTTAGGTATCCTTCCTCCTTTTCATCTGCAAAATAGTCCAAAGGGGAACGAAGATGGCGTTAAAATATTTTCCAAACCTATCACTACAGTAGCTCTATCAAGGATATTGAGCACTTTTCTTCCGGACAACGCCGAGTACTTTGAAAATCAAGGAGGCCTCCTGAGCACTACTGAAATTACTTAGGTATCCTCCCTCCTTTTCATCTGCAAAATAGTCCAAAGGGAAACGAAGATGGCGTTAAAATATTTTCCAAACCTATCACTACAGTAGCTCTATCTAGGATATTGAGCACTTTTCTCCCGGACAACGCCGAGTACTTTTAAAATCAAGGAGGCCTCATGAGCACTACTGAAATTACTTAGGTATCCTCCCTCCTTTTCATCTGCAAAATAGTCCAAAGGGTAACGAAGATGGCGTTAAAATATTTTCCAAACCTATCACTACAGTAGCTCTATCTAGGATATTGAGCACTTTTCTCCCGGACAACGCCGAGTACTTTGAAAATCAAGAAGGCCTCCTTAGCACTACTGAAATTACTTAGGTATCCTTCCTTCTTTTTATCTGCAAAATAGTCCAAAGGGTAACGAAGATGGCGTTAAAATATTTTCCAAACCTATCACTACAGTAGCTCTATCTAGGATATTGAGCACTTTTCTCCCAGACAACGCCGAGTACTTTGAAAATCAAGGAGGCCTCCTGAGCACTACGTAAATTACTTAGGTTTCCTCCCTCATTTTCATCTGCAAAATAGTCCAAAGGGGAACGAAGATGGCGTTAAAATATTTTCCAAACCTATCACTACAGTAGCTCTATCAAGGATATTGAGCACTTTTCTCCCGGGCAACGCCGGGTAATTTGAAAATCAAGGAGGCCTCCTGAGCACTACTGAAATTACTTAGGTATCCTCCCTCCTTTTCATCTGCAAAATAGTTTAAAGGGAAACGAAGATGGCGTTAAAATATTTTCCAAACCTATCACTACAGTAGCTCTATCTAGGATATTGAGCACTTTTCTCCCGGACAACGCCAAGTACTTTGAAAATCAAGGAGGCCTCATGAGCACTACTGAAATTACTTAGGTATCCTTCCTCCTTTTCATCTGCAAAATAGTCCAAAGGGGAACGAAGATGGCGTTAAAATATTTTCCAAACCTATCACTACAGTAGCTCTATCAAGGATATTGAGCACTTTTCTTCCGGACAACGCCGAGTACTTTGAAAATCAAGGAGGCCTCCTGAGCACTACTGAAATTACTTAGGTATCCTCCCTCCTTTTCATCTGCAAAATAGTCCAAAGGGAAACGAAGATGGCGTTAAAATATTTTCCAAACCTATCACTACAGTAGCTCTATCTAGGATATTGAGCACTTTTCTCCCGGACAACGCCGAGTACTTTGAAAATCAAGGAGGCCTCATGAGCACTACTGAAATTACTTAGGTATCCTCCCTCCTTTTCATCTGCAAAATAGTCCAAAGGGGAACGAAGATGGCGTTAAAATATTTTCCAAACCTATCACTACAGTAGCTCTATCTAGGATATTGAGCACTTTTCTCCCGGACAACGCCGAGTACTTTTAAAATCAAGGAGGCCTCATGAGCACTACTGAAATTACTTAGGTATCCTCCCTCCTTTTCATCTGCAAAATAGTCCAAAGGGTAACGAAGATGGCGTTAAAATATTTTCCAAACCTATCACTACAGTAGCTCTATCTAGGATATTGAGCACTTTTCTCCCGGACAACGCCGAGTACTTTGAAAATCAAGAAGGCCTCCTTAGCACTACTGAAATTACTTAGGTATCCTTCCTTCTTTTTATCTGCAAAATAGTCCAAAGGGTAACGAAGATGGCGTTAAAATATTTTCCAAACCTATCACTACAGTAGCTCTATCTAGGACATTGAGCACTTTTCTCCCGGACAACGCCGAGTACTTTAAAAATCAAGGAGGCCTCCTGAGCACTACGTAAATTACTTAGGTTTCCTCCCTCATTTTCATCTGCAAAATAGTCCAAAGGGGAACGAAGATGGCGTTAAAATATTTTCCAAACCTATCACTACAGTAGCTCTATCTAGGATATTGAGCACTTTTCTCCCGGACAACGCCGAGTACTTTGAAAATCAAGGAGGCCTCCTGAGCACTACTGAAATCACTTAGGTATCCTCCCTCTTTTTTATCTGCTAAATAGTCCAAAGGGGAACGAAGATGACGTTAAAATATTATCCAAACCTATCACTACAGTAGCTCTATCTAGGTTATTGAACACTTTTCTCCTTGACAACGCCGAGTACTTTGAATATCAAGGACCCCTCCTGAGCACTAGTGAAATTACTTAGGTATCCCCCCTCTTCTCCAAATTGTACCTGAGGCGCTCACACCGGCGAATGCCGACACTCCCCCTCCCTAAATTTGGCATGAGGCGCCCCAACGGCGAATGCCCCCCCCCCCATTTCGCCTGAAATGAGGAGGTAATGCCTGGAAGGATTATATCATGATAACAGAACGGCCATAGTGAGGAAGGGAGGGGGTAGGAATATTATTGTCTATTTATAATTAAGAAAGAAAGGTAGAAAGGGTGGGAGTGAGAGGGAAAGAAGAAAGGAAGAAAGAAAGGGTTGTAGTGTCAGTGAATTTCTTCCTGCCACTCTCTGATGTAATTTCTGGTTTATTGTGACTTTGCATTATTTTTCAAATAATACATGATTGCATTGATTTCTTCTTAAATTAGTACTAAACAACGTTGAAAAATCGAGTTAAAAGCCACCCCCCATTGGAGAAAAGTGCTCAGTCGACCCCGGAAGAGTCAATTTTTTTTTCCGGTTCCGAGATATTAGACGCGCCTGGGCTGGCCGGTCGGAATGAGGCTACCCGTGTGACCGTTTGTTGGGTACTTTCGAAGGAGAAGCTTTACATACATACATACATACATACAGACAGGTGACGTTTATATAATAGATTTAATTCAGCGTTCGGAACTCGAGCGTTATGGACGAGCAGATAGCAGAATATATTTCTAAATTTAGACTAAAATAAATAAGATGTCAAACATATGTATCGAGGTTTAAAAACGTTGTACGTGGAATCTTGGCACGGCAAAATCCCTTATA
The DNA here is from genome assembly GCA_963556195.1 of Sepiola atlantica. Lineage (NCBI taxonomy): Eukaryota > Metazoa > Mollusca > Cephalopoda > Sepiida > Sepiolidae > Sepiola > Sepiola atlantica. Next base: position 110,163,026 of record OY744526.1, on the reverse strand, counting down.
TATATATATATATATATATATATATAATAAATAGATAACTATGTTATTTAATTTCAGGTAGTGGATAAAAAAGTACACTGTTTTTTAGCAATAGAGGCCATGTTACGTCGTGTTTTAGGGGGTCAGTATTGCACGGAGCGTATTACATTCAAGGAAATGAGTAGAAAGTATAAAATTATAGGTTTGGTTAATTGTTAACTTATAGTAAATACCCTACGTCTCGTAATTGTGTTTTTAAAATTCATACTGATCAGTTAGGTATTTCAAGAGTAAATCCTATAGATAGAAATAGATAAAACTGGTGTACATACCTATATATATATATATATATATATATATATATATAAACATTTGTAAAAAGTGTTTCCCAACATTTATTTATTATTTTGGTATTTTATCATTTTATAATTTCATATAACGCGATTCCAGCGGTGGTCCGCTCTGATCAGATATGTAAAGCTATTTGAAGAAATGCATTTCCGCTTGATCGCGTTATATAAGATTATAAAATGAAAAACTAACAAAATAATAAATAAATGTTGAAAAAAACTTTTTACACATGTTGGTAGACTTACTCCTTCACATATATAATATTCTTTCGTTGGGACTGCAATAATACTGCACTATTCTCTTATCACTCTCTCTCTCTCTCTCACTCTCTCTCTCTCTCTCTCTCTCTCTCTCTCTATATATATATATATATATATATATATATATATATTTATATATATATATATATATATATATATATATATATATGTATATATATATATATTGTGAGTAAAAAATGTCCACTATTTCAATGCATTTAAATTTCTAATTTTTAAAACGGTAAAGAGACTAACCAAATGCAGATATTTTTTTTAATTAAATGTTATTTATTTAAAATTCAAATTTTCGATTCATAAAAGAATCTCTATCAGGAGAATGCAGACAATTTGTTTTCTTTTTTAAGCTACATGTTGCCACTTAGCCTTGAATTACTGTTTTTATGGACGTCTGGTATTTAATGCCCGATATAAGTGGTGTGTGTTGGTACACACATATGAGTTATGATTAAAATATTTCCAAAATATTTAAATTTGTAATTTATTAAACGGTAAAGAGACCAATCAAATACAGGTTTCGTTTTAGGTAATATCTTATTTATTTAAAATTCTAATTTTCGATTCATATATATATATATATATATTTATATATATATATATATATATATATGTTTGCATATATGTATGTATAGATATATGTGAATATTTCTATATAAACATTTGAAAATTAAAACATAATGCAATATCAAATGAATAACATCAGTTTATTTATTTTTATTTTTTAGGCAAGACTTTTGATAAATAAACCATTTCATTAAAACCCTTTCTTTTCTTTCTTCATCTTGTTGGCATCAACTCCATAGGGCACATATAATGTAGAGAAAAAAAAATCTACGTCGATGTGTTAAAGACGAGAGTGAAAAATGAGGTCCAGTCAAGACGACGTTTTTCACTGGATTGTCGCTGTTTGAATAGGAAATTGATCACATATTTTGAAGCATCCATGAAGTATGAGTATTTTATATTAAAAATGGATGCTATTATCTCGTCAGGAGGAAATCGATAGGTAAATCAATTAAAGATATTATAGAGGAAAAAAGAGCAGAAATAGAAAATCGAATTTAACAGTGAATTTACGGTAAGCGAGTAAAATAAATGTTATTAAATATTTGTTTAAAAACGAGGGTGCTCTTTGTTTTATCCAATAAGATATGGTTGAACTTCTTGCTCAGCTGTTCGCCTTAATATTTACCTTAGACTCGAAAAATCACTTTCTTTCTACATTTCCCACCATGGACAGAAACCACACTATATGAATTTATCAAGAACCCGTTCCTATGTCCTGAATATAATATAAACCGGTGATACCTTCAAAACATGTTGACTCGTCCACTCAACACTCTTGCCGGATATTGATAAGCTGATATCTTGAAAATTGGCTCTGTGATACAATGTTTCAAGAACTCTGGTGAAATAACCTTTCCGCATGCTGATCTCGTAACTGTTCTCCGGCCCTTCGCCAATATATTCGAACCATTAATCAATCTAAGAGTAGACCGCAACCCCGTACATGCTAAACTTCTTTCTGGCCAAACGTACAGAGTAAGGAAACCTAGTTCTATTGCGGATATTCTTACGGTCGTCTCTGAACGCATATACCATACACTGGATAAAGCATTCAAAGCTAGAGTGGTAGCGTTTAATATATCTAAAACCTTTCAAAATGTCTGGTACGAAGGTCCTCCCAAGAAAATGAATGTGTACGGTAGTACTGAACAAATATTTATGTTATTAGATACTTCTTAGCTAAAGAAAAGATATACGGCGTCCACAATTGTTGGAAAGGTAAATATCACATTAATGTCAATGCGCTTCAGAAGTCGATCCTGGGACATGTATTATTACTTATTTTAATAAACGACATTCCTGATGAAATCGCGTCCGACTTGGGTATATTTGATGATGACACTACGCTGTATCGAAGGAACACGTATTCAAGTTAATAGCCGAATTCTTAGTGAATTACATCCAGTATGCAGTGGGATGGGGCCATAAATGTATTGCCCGTTTCCTTAGTAATTATAAGAAACCTGATTAACTAATGATTTCCATGGAGGATAGCAAACTTCCCGAGAGTCCAACATTCATAATTCTCGGCCTAACATTCGCAAGTAACATCAATTAGGATATATACATAGACGATACTGCCAAGTCTGCTGCAAAAAACATGGGTATCATTTACCGGGCTACACAATTTTTCCGAGCTGCCAGTATCATATATCTCTACAAAGCCACCATTCGCCCATGCATGAAGTATTATTGCTCTATCTTGGCTGGTGCACCAATAGTAATTGGGCAGAGTCCAAACTGTCTTCCAAGCTCCAGCATGTGTCCCATCGTCGCGATGTTGCGCCTCTTTGCTTGTTTTGTAAGATCATTTACGGAATGTGCTACCACCAAATTGCTGCACTTCTGCCCCCCTACACGTAAAAAAATAGCCGATCAAGCTGACTAGCAGCAAAATCACACCCCTTCCCAGTTGAGGTCCTCAAATGCCGGAAGGTTTGTACTCTAGTAGCTTATTTCTTCGAACCACTTGATTTTGGAATTCCTGCCTTGCTCTTAGATTGTACGACTGTACACACATGCAGAAATGTGAAAGTAATGTGAACGAGAACCTCGCTGCAAATTGATATCCCTACAAGTGTTGCCCCTAATTAACAATCCCCCTGATGTGTCAGTGTCAATGTGCCTCGTTTTGGGGTGAGGTAGAAACAACAGAAAATAACAGTTTTTAAAGATAGAAGTCAACCGTTTGAAAACCACCTTCTTCACTGTCATCTTTCACAATCATACCATCACGGAATACCGCTACTTCTGACACAGACACCACTGTAACTACCACTACCCCAAACAGCGCCTCCTCATAATCCCCCCCCCGTATTATCATGCCTCCACCCCCGCCAAATTCGTACATCCATTATCAGCCGCGAGCATCATTTTTTGTTTTTTACCACTACCCTTCATTCCCGACCGGTGGTACTTAATTTCTTTATCAAGAAAAAAATTCAATTCTTCGCAGCTGTTTATACTTCAACCTGTTCTGGGCTTATCTGTCGGTCGCTCTATAGTATTTTCTTTCTCTATTTTCGTTTCGTTTTTAGTAAAAAAAACATAATGAAACTAAAATAAAAAAGAAGCCCACAAAGACTTGGGTTAATTTCGTTTTTATCAAGAACACATTTTCTTCTTTTTTTTGTCAGGTTATATTTTATTATTCTCCGAACCATATCTTTACTTCATTCATGTATTCTTCCAGTATATTTCTTATCTTTATAATAGACGAAATGCTGACATCCCCCACACACAAACACTCACACACACATAACCACACACACCCACACACCCACACACACATATATATATATATATATATATATATGTATTTATAAATAATCCCCATACACCGTATCCTCGATATCTATATATATATATATATATATATATATATATATATATATATATATATATATATATATATATATCTATATATATATCTATATATATATCTATATATATATATATATATGATGCCAAATATATTTTATATATGTAATTATATTATAGATATATAACTATATTATATATATGACTATATTTTGGCATTCATTATTAGCATCATATATATATATATATATATATATATATATATATATATATATATATATATATGCATATATATATATTTATTTATATACATGTATATATATATATGTACACATATTTGTGTATATACATATATATATATATTTATATGCATATATATATATATTATTTATATATATTTATATATATATATATTTATATATATATATATATATATTTATATATATATATATATATATATATATATATAAATATATATATATGTATTTATATGTATATATATATTTATATATATATATATATGTAAATTATAACTAAAAGGTAAACTTTTAGAGAGTTGGACCTATTGTGAAATAAGGAAAGCTCAATATACTGGATAGCGCTAAAATATGCTACGTCAATGAAAATTAATAAGACATGCAAATGGAAGCAAATCGATATCTTCAGTTGTTCAAAACAAGGAGCAGTTTAGTTAATAAAAACATTTATTTTTCTTCTCTTTCATTCCTTAAATTTGACACTTTGACAGTCCTATCCTGTCAAGTTACTAATCATAATTTTTCCTCTGATGATAAGATTTTAATCTTTGTAAAAGCTTGGTTTAAGGAATGAAAGAGAAGAAAAATAAATGTTTTTATTAACTAAACTGCTCCTTCTTTTGAACAACTGAAGATATCGATTTGCTTCCATTTGCAGGTCTTATTAATTTTCATTGACGTACCATATTTATATATATATATATATATATATATATATATATATATATATATATATATATATATATATATATACGAAGCATGTCTGAAAAGTATTCGATTTTAGGCTAGAAAAATATTTCAAATACGTGACAAGGTTGGGACCCTACTCCCCTTCATAGTATGTATCTTATATTTGCACACATATATTCCACCGATCCATCTACTGCCGGAAACACCTCTGTAAGACTTATTTTGGAATGTTTTCAATCTCCGCTGTCGCGTTAGGTTAAGCAGGTGTTGGAGAATATGTGATTGGTGTAACACAAATTAAGAAGTTGTTTAACCGATTACAAAAATGGCCGCACATCAGCGGAGAGTGACCAGCGTTCTGGCAGGCCCCCAACTGCTCGGAGTGAAGATGTTGTTGAAGGGGTACGAAAGAAAAAATAATGGAGAACGAGACGGCGGAGGTGAACGTCATTCTTAAATAAGACTTCCAGAGGTGTTTCCGGCAGTCGATGGATCGGTAGGCTAAGTGGGTGCAAGCAGACGGAACCTTCTTTGAAGGGGATTAAGTTCCATCCCTGTCACGTATTGGAAATATTTTTCTTACATCAGGTCTGATACCATTTAGACAGGCTTCGTATATGTGTATATATATATATATATATATATATATATATATATATATATATATATAGAGAGAGAGAGAGAGAGAGAGAGAGAGAGAGAGAGAGATTAATATTTCATGTATCCACATAAAATTTCAGGAGATATGTTTTTTTATGTATCAATTTTAAGTATTTACTTCAACAGTGTTGGATACATAACTAGAGCTATGTAGTAAGTTATGAAAAATATATTGTCATAACTAACTATATATATATATATATATATATATATATATATATATATATATATATATATATATATTTTATATGACTGCCTCTGCATATCGGGATTTCCAGGAGTCAATGTACTTTTATTTTGGTTTTGCTATTCATTTATTTGAAATCGAATTGTTATGTCTTAAACTCATTAAGTTCAGAGCCGGATGTGCGAAACAAACATGCAGCAGATAGAGAGAATTGGAGAACTAATTACGTCAATAATTCTGGACGGGTGAAGCTGGCAACGTAGTCCTTGCCTTGTTTGCGAACCAAGGCCAAAACACCTTTTCATATTAATAAAGCTCGTATTATGAGTTTTAACAATGTATAATTTATTGTAGTTTACCTCATCTTGATTTCAATAACAACATCATTAATTGTTAATAATGTATAATAATTCCTTGTATAATTATCGATGTAACGTTGACGCGCGAAACTCACACATACGTGTAATTCCTTTATTAATATAGATTTTATATCTTTATATAACTTTTGATATAAAACTAGGTGTGAGTATACGTTTATATATGTGTATGTACAGGGTTCACTGCGAAACGAATTGTTGAACATAGATGCTTAGCGTAAACGTTGGGAAAAGTGTATGGGTAATATTTGGTTTAATTTTTTTTTTAGCCAAATAATACCACAAAGCAGCTGGGCACCCTTCGTGAAAATCAGATATTATTTTTTTTGTGAAATTTCATTAAAAACTATTAGAGGTATGTTAATAAATAATCCCCTATATTTCAGTATTTAGGCTATTATAAAAGGGTTTATTGAAACATGACATGAGCACAACCTCTCATTTGAAAATTAAAATATTTTAGAGATAAATTATATGTGTTTATACTCATTAGACACCAATTAAGAAAGATTATCTGAATAATTATTTTTTCCCAAGCCCCATTAAACGTAAGCTTACAATTTGAGACATGCTCAAGACTCAAAATTATATAATGGATTTTAATGAAGATCGGAATAAAGATTCTAATCCTAAGGTTTAGAAACATTATATATTTATTTTAAGATTAGTAAGTGAGCATATCCTTCTAATATATGGACATATACATATGCGCATAGACGAAATAATATACGTGACGTGTATACTTGTTGAAAAATGCATATAGTACATACATACACCTCTATTCTAACGTTAGCACATAGACATCCACACATAGACACACACACACGCATATGTATAGACTATCGGAATATGCTAATCGTGTCAATTAGTTTTTTTTATTGAATACCACACACAACATACATACACACACACACACACCCTTACATGTATATCTCTCAGAGTATCTTTTCCATAAATTTTGGAAAGAGAAATAGCCAAACACTATGAAATACATACGTTTCTCGGGGGACTCAAAAGTAAAGAAAATGGGCGAGTCAGCAAGTGATACTAAATAAATATTAAAACTTTCTACTAATCTCTCACCTTAATGACGTTGTCTTAACTATTAAAATTGTAATCAAATATGAATAACAAATCTTACCTAAAGTCTCCTGAATTATTTTCCTTCAAGCTTCCTTATATTACAAAAGTGTCCTTGAGTTATGTTAGACTTTAAATCGAAACATAATAATTTTTAATGTTCAATATTCAGGTTTATGATTGCGATCGATATCAGCTATGTAAAAAGCGCGAACGCTATATAAAAAAAAAACATTGCTTTTTGTGCGATTCGAACCGTAGATGATAGCAGAAGGCTCACGTTTATCCACATGGCAACTGATCTAACTTACATAGTTTGCTTTTTTAACCTACTTGTCGGTTAATTGAAAATATAAAACTGTAGAATAACGCGAAAAGGGCGTAACATTTTGCTAATGTTACTTTTACGTACGTTTTATTTTAAATAATGAGTTTAAAAAGCAAAGGTGAAAGAGCTTCTGACAATAATAAGGACATCAGATCGAACGTACGCGTTACAAATCTGCAATGAGTTTTTCTGCTGTTCATATATTCATTAGTTGATTCGCTATCCTGCTATCTGTTCGAAAGTTTCTCTACTTGAAATACTTAAACAATACATTTATATAAAAAATTCCATCCATACGTTTGTTGTAATCACGAGACAAAAAAGTACGCTTGTATTGATATAAATAGAAATACATAAACAGTTTGGTAATTTGAAAACAAATGTTTATATTATTTTAATTAAATCTAAAAATTAAATGAAATACATACTCAATTGGCCTGAGCGATTGTGTGTGTATGTTTAAAAAACAGTTTAACTTACAAATTTAAAAATTGATGCACCTTGTTAAAAATCAAGTAAGTCTTCCTAAAGAAAAGTTCGTAAAGGAATATTTTAACATACATGAGATATTTATTCAAGAAATAAAACAACATTCTTAAAGAAAATAATTTCTTTATATTTAAATCAAAACAACCATTTAATTTAAAAACAATAACAAATTTGGCGTCACTGATCGTAAACAGAGAGTGAAAAAGAGAGCGAGAGTAATGGATAGAGAGGGAATAAGTGAGAGTGATACAGAGAGAACAGTCATAACTCCCTTCTCTCTATCAACTCTTTTTATTACGATTATGACTAGTCGGTATAACTTTATTTATAACTAGCTGAAATGTAGTAGCTTGCATTAGAATTACCACCCTTAAAAATTAATTAACATAATATTTTAAGAATTTCATGTAATGTATGCTTTTTTATTAACTCGCTTTAATGAATTACAGTTTAATACCGACAAGACTATTGCATTAACATAGGAAGAATAGGACAATAAAATTACAAATATTCACAATAGAAATGCAAGTTATGCATACGAATAAAATGTGTTTTTTAATATTGATTAAAATAAGAGTTAGCTGTTTTGATGCCCTTTTATATAAGTCTGGCAAAGAGAATTAAAACAAGCCGCGCATGTGTGGTTCCCCTCTGTATGTGACTCGATGTGGGGAGTGTAAAATGCAATAGATTTGGGCAATTTGGGGTATTTTTAACCCCCATTGTACCTCCTGGTGGCGCGAACCAGACTTTTTCTAAGGTCAAGGATGATCATTTCATATCCAGAACAATTGCCTCTACATTTTGGCCAAGTTTCAGAAGAATTGAATGGATGGAGCAAACGTTATGGGAGAAAAGTTGGCATTTTTTGCCATTTTGGAGGCTGTTGCACCCCCCTGGGGAGCGCGAACCAGATTTTTTCCAATGTCAGCGATACTTATTTTCTATTAGGAAGAATTGCCTCCAAATTTGGCTAAGTTTCAGAGAAATTGAATGGATGGATGAAAAGTTATGGGCAAAAAATGTCATTTTTTGCCAATTTGGGGCCTATTGACCCCCTGCGAGGCTAACCAGATATTTTTTCAAAAATCGGAGAATGTCACTTTCTAACCTGACAAAAGTTACAACTTCATGCAAAATTTAAGAGAAATTGAATGGATGGTTTCGGAGAAAAATCCGGACGGAACGGAAATTTCTCAAAACATAGGTCTCCCGATTTTATAAATCGGGGGACCAAAAAAAATCATGTTTATTTATTTAGCTTATGTAGAAACTAAATAATGAAAATAATTAGAGCTCACTGTAACTGACGTGTGTGTTTATTAAATCCGTATGGTATTTTATATGTTGCTAAATCGCGCTGACATACTGGTTCTCATTAGATCACTATAGTGAATTGATGTTGACTCTTGTTAGTTCATGATGGGTCACAATTTGCGTATACAAGACTCTGTATATAGAAATACGGGTGAACATCTCTGCAAAGAATTAAGCACTGGCGATACTTTTAGCAATCAGTCTTGTATAACATGCTCATTTACACATGTGTTAACACAATGGAACAACTGCCTCCTCAAAAGAACCTCTGAGCTTAATAATGTTTATGTAATGCATGTTTCTTTTTCGCGACGTCTATATACACTAATTAATCTAAGGCAACGACGGAATTCTGTATATATATATATATATATATATATATATATATTTATATATATATATATATATATATTATATATATATATATTACATATGTATATATATATTATATATATATATATATTACATATGTATATATATATATTATATATATATATATATTATATATGTATATATATATCATATATATATACATATATATTATATACATATTATATATGTATATATATAATATATATTATATACATATATATATATATATATACATATATATTGTATATACATATATATATATAATATATATGAATAGATATACATATGTATATTATATATATATATATAAGTTATGAAAATATGTTAATGCCAATTAAGCTACACAGAGGCTTCCGCTTTTAATCCGCATATTTTTAATGTTCTCTTTTTTAATATATTGATATTTGAATGATGAACACAAAAACAATACACAACAATAACAACACAAAATGATGAACAATCATTGAGACTATTTATATTATAACTAGACATCTTAACATTTATAATATTAATGACAAAACTAGTCACAACAGAGTATAGTATATAGCGTTGCAATTAACAGTAGTCCGTTGTTAGCTGTTACATATCATTTTTGTAACTTTCTAATCGTGTTCGCATGCAACACTGGCACAACATACTGTTCTAAAACATTCTTGTATACAGTGGAATGTACTCAAGTATTTAAGCGTACAAGTGGTGATGTACCCTGCCATGATATCCTGCTGAAAACCATCTCGCTAACTCCACCAAATTTAACATTTTTTTATGCAGCTAGGATTTAAACTTTCGCCTTTTCTTTTTCTTACAAATTGTTTTCCATCAGTGCCAAATACATTAAATTTCGATTCGTCACTGAAATAAAGTTTTTTCCCAATTTTCTTTTGACCATATAACATGCTTTTTTGCGAACGCAAATCTCGCTGCTTTGTTTTTACTTATTAGAGGCTTTTTTGTGAGGAGATCTTGCAAAAATACCTATTTCGTGCAACCTTTTGGACACCGTTTGTCGTGAAACATTCGTGGCACCTTCCACTTGTTTAGACATGTTGCCAGCTGTTAGGAACCGACCTTTTAACACTAGGCGTTGTATAACTCTGTCCTCTTTTGCCGTTGTCTTGCTTGGTCTACCAGGTTTCTTTGTGTTTCTTAACCTTCCAGTTTCTTTATAGAGTTTGAGAACTCGGCTTACAACACGTTTTAAACGTTCACTTGTTTTCCGATTTCTTTTTTTGTCTAATTTTCCTTTCTTAATTTGACAGTGTTTGCTTTGTCGCTTAAATCAGTTTTATTTCTTTTTGACATGATTGATGTTGCGTGACTTGCAGCAGTGATGAGAATTAAAGTTCATCCTTTTATGAAAAAAAACCCTATTGTTTTAAATTTCAAACAATTATTTTATATTTAATGTTCCTTTAGTTTGGACACTTGAAATATGTAGAATGGTGGATGACTTTAATAATATTATTTTTATTCATCTGAAAATATCGGTAAAAGTCCAACTATATAATTTACATATGTAGTAACATTTTCACAAATATTAAAATATAATTGATTTGAGATCAAGAAGATTTAATCTTTGTTCCTTACGTTTAGACGGTTCTATATATATATATATATATATATATATATATATATATATATATATATATATATATATATATATATATATATATTATTTTCTTTTTTGATGATGTCGGTTTTATAAGAGTTCGGGTTTAAACGTGTGATGATTTGTACCTAGATGTTTGTGTAAGTAAAACTGATATATTTAGACACACACACACACCCACACACACGCACACATACACACACACACACACATATATATATATATATATATATATATATATATATATATATATATATATACATATATATATATATATATATATATATTTTTATCAACTATTTTCCATTGATATGAGAAAAGAGTAAATTTAGTTGATCTTAAAGATGTTCTTTCGTCTCAACAGTCTACTTATCAGTGACCTTTATCACAGGTCAATAATAATGTACTCTTTATATCTTACACTGAATGCGCCGTTTATTTTTATTTTTTTTGTCGGTTAATTAACGTGATACACACGCTTTAACATCGTTATCTTGGAATAATTTTTTCAGTCGGAATTTTTTTATAATTTAGTTATGAATCCCCTAGCTCATATATTGTGTTATTCTTTTTTACACAGATACTTTTGTATTTTTCTCTAATTTATCTGGTTATAATTACTAGGGTGATCCTTTGGAAATCCAACTGTGCCTTCAACATGAATGTTAATAATAATATTACTGTCTGACAGGGGCAATACTAATAACAAACAACTGACTCTTCTTTAGTAGAAACAATTGTCAGTGTATGTTTCATGTTCGTTAAATAAAACAAATGTCTCTTATTTGTTTGCATTATAAATGAATAAGTATTCTCTGCTTTTTAGATTAAAAATAAATGTTAGTAAAATATTCTTCAAATCAATAAAATGAATGCCACTTTTTAAAATATATTTATTTAAAATCTAACTGTTTTAGCAGAAAGAGCAATATGATGTGATTTTTGAACAATTATTTATAACATTGGCAACACTGATTCTTTTTACGTTAGTGATGTCAAATTAATAACCAATCACTATGTTTACTGATTGGAGGATGTGATTTTTAAATAGGTATAAAAACATGAAATGCCTCAGCGGATTATTATATCAAGTTGCTTCTAAATCTTTTCTGAGCTGTAATTCATCTATTCGTGGGACTATTTTTAAAAAGTAAGCATGTCTATTGCCATTTAATCTTTTACAAATAAAAATTATTTGGTTCTTTACTTTTATTTTAAATCAGATAGCATGTCTAATTGTTTACGTAAATTACTCAACAAAATTATTATACTTTCTTTCAGGAAGTTTCATGTTTGTACGTAAGTTTTTAACTCCCACCCCTTTTTTAAATATGGATCTCCCGATCGTTAATGCTGTAATTGACATTTTAAAATAGATTATCTGATATATATGTTGCGTCGAACTAAAATCCCCTTTTCCTGCTCTTTGAGCTATGATATAATTGTATTAGCTGTGCTATCAAATTGCGTACAATAATATTGTAGAATTTGCGTTTGCGCCGCACGTCTATAGAAATATTTTTTAAGAAACACCTACAAGGGTGTCGGGATAGAACATTGCATGTACACATATTCTGAAACTATATAACTCAGATTACTTAAATGTGTTTTAGTTTGAACAGCGGTGGTACAATAATAGTGTGGAGTTTGCGTCCGCGCCGGGGGGGGGGGACATGGAATTTAAAACAATTAAGGACGTCAGCAATTTACAATACTTGGATGATAAAACTGTGGAATTTTATCCTACCCCTCTGGTAAATCATAAAGCATATGTTAATGATTTTAAACCCATTTTGCAATCCTAAACATGTAAGAAAATTCGGCCATAAAAAGCCAAACATTCAGAAGCGTTAGCCTATTAAGTAACAGAGGTATTTTTCCGTTAAGCTTCGTGTTTTCCTTTAATACGATTTTTTTTCATGTAGCTCTGTTTTGAAATAAATGAGTAGATAAAAAAGAATATTAATTGTGGAAAAATCAAGGTCCTGAAAATGTAACGGTCCTAAAAATATAGCCGACCCGAAATACAAAAGTAAACATAAGGCTTTCAGACGGTGAGATATTTGGTTTGTAATTTCTTCGTATTGCCATCCGAACTTACGTTTAGTAGTTCGGTTAAGTCATGTATTTTTTCATGACTTTTAAGATAAGCATACACAAATCGTTTTAAACAACATATTTATATTTAATTTTAACTAAAAACTCATGAAAACACATGTTTTTTTTTTTATAAATCCTACGACTTACTCTGAGTCCGAGTGACGTACAATAATTTTTTAAAAGATCACTAGAAAACATGTGTGCGATGTTAGTGACAAGACCATCAAAACTCTACAAGACACTTGCAGCTAAATGTCATCTTTAAGTGTATCTTGTTTAAAAGGTAAGTAGATTTGATTGTTAATATACAAAAAAGGTGATATCACTACTATATCGATATTTGTGTTCCTTTCATGAGATCGATAACACATTTTAGAACTATAGCATTACACAATAGCTTAATCCAATCATCGATTTCAGTGTACGCCATTTTGATGTTAAGACAATTAAACAGATACAGACGGCACAATGAATTCCACATTTATATTCTTCATCAGTTATATATTGCTGGAACGCTTAAAAGCATCTCCATTACATAGACGTCCAGCGCAAATGCAGTCACCGCGATATTATTTAAAAACCTTTGCTTGAACTGAATCATGCTACTCATAGTACGATTGTTAATATCGTTCCATCATACATGTGGTTATGTGGGTCTATCGAAAAAGAAACCTTACGCGTTTGTGATATATTTTCTTTTTATGGACTCCCGGCGCGAACATAGACACAAATGTGTTATTGCACCATCTTTGCACTGAACATATACATTTTAAAAATAACCTGAAGACCAAAAAAAGTTTATTTTAGCTTGAGTTTCACGTTCGACACATATACTCATCTGATAAAGTTTCAAAATATAATTTATTTGCATTACATCTTCGGCGATCAGGCGATCCAATCTATTTTTTAAAAAAATGGTAGGGGTGATAACGTACGTACGAACATGAAATGCCTTAGCGTATTATTATATAGACATTTTCTAGACAATAATTCTAGACATATTATATTAGATCTCCTTTAGTTTAGACAAAATAAAGATTGTATTATTTTATATAAGGGCAAAGAATGTGTATATACATAAATATTACGTAAGCTCTAGTGATGCAATCAACAAAGTGTATTTCGTTAATATGGAAAACGTTTACTTTCCTGTAAAGGATCCATTTTCTTGTAAATAATAAGAAAGAAATACCGGATATAAATGTGCAGAACATTAAACAGTTGAGAAATTCTAAACAAACAGAAAACAACAAGTAAGTTATACCAAACGCAGTAGATTTTAATTATCTAACGATCTGTATAGTCTTAATATGCTGAAATGTTGTCTTATTTATTTTGTTTTAAACATAGTATTGTTTAATTTATCTATACGACCTCCGATAAAAATCAAAGCTGTTAATTAATTAGGAAGGGTTTTTATTCCTAAAATAAACAGTAAAACAAATGATTTACTCTAGCACAATCTCTAAGTCGAGCGGGAGCTTGAAGCGAGGACTTAGTGTAGACTTGTATGGTTCGCATTAAACTCAACCCAGGATCCACAGACCACTCCATCTAAAAATTCCCACTGAGTGCAGAAGCCACACTTGGTGACCAGATCATCATTATTTTCCAGGCACTGGATATCATAAAAAACCTTGACATTTCGAGAGAATGTAAGCCTGAACTTTATCCCTGTTATAGTAATAAAAATTATCTGGTGAGCTTAGCCATGGCCTTTTCAGAACTTGATAACCAATATTATGGCTACTCTTGCTTCCTCGATAGCTGGGAAATTGTCACTGTGGTACAAGTGTTCAAGGATTTTGGTGAAATAACTAACCTGCAACATTATCGACTCATCAGTCCCCACCTGCTATTCGTCAAATCTTTGAATCATTAATCAATCTAGCGATAGTCCACTACCTCGTAAATGATAAACTTCAATTTGACAAACAGTATGGATTAAGGCAACCATGTTATATTGCGAAAATCCTAACGGTCATCTCTAAACGCATCTACTATACACTGGATAGGCTAGGGCCGTAGCGATTGATATATACAAAGCATTTTGCAAAATCTCACATGAAGTTCTTATAAAATGTAATTCGTAATGTATTAATGAACGAATATTTTTATATAACAATATCTTTCTTAGCCAGATTAAGATCTCGCTCGTCCTGGATGGTCCTAGATCAAATAAAAAAACATGACATTAATGCGGGTATAACACAGTCATTGATCTCTGAACTTTTATTATTCGTGATTTTTATAAACGATCTTCTTAATATAATTGCGTCCAAGGTAGGTATATTTGCTGATGACACCACACTCTATCTTCGACACGTGGGCACAACGAACGCACAAATAACCAATCAAAATAGAGAATAACATCCAGTCTGTAGAGTAATAGGACCAACACTGTGTGGTTACATTTAATGCTATTAAAACAAGCTCCTTTCCTTTAACAAGTATAAGACACCTTTCTAATTACCAATTGCCTTGGATAATGGAATACTACATGTGAGTTCTAGGTTACAATTACTTAGTTTAGCATTCACAAGTAGCGTGAATTGGAACAACTACATAGATTTGACAATACTGTATGCATAGGCGAATATTTGTCGTCGTTGGAATAATCTAGTTAAAAACTAGTCTAACGAATTGATAAATTACGAAATAGAGTTAAATTGTGTTTAAGTTGGTTTTCCCAAGGCTGCTACGAAGTCAGGTTAGTAAACTTATCATACCTGCAAAAAGTGGGTATATTTACAAAGCCACAATTCGCTTATGCATGGGGTATTTTTGCAACATCTGTGCTGGTGCAACAACCAGTCGTTTCCCCCTCTGAGAATTCCCCATCAAAAAGCGTAACATCTAATAGGTTCCACACTATCTACCAAGCTCTAGATGTTGCATATATGTGCTTGTTTTACAAGTACTTCAATTGAAACGTTCTCCGATAAATTTGCTGCCTGTGTGTCTCTATCAATGTAAACACCCCGACTAACCCGACACTCAGCAAAATACCACCCATTCATAGTAGTGGTCACCAGATGCAGGAAGGTTTTTTACTCTCATATTTTTTTTCTCTCGAATTGTTTGTCTCATAAATTACATCCCTGCGCTCAGGTTCCCCAACTGTACTCATATGCAGAAGGTGTAATGTAATGTGCACAGATATCTTGCAGCACAACTCTCCACGTTGCATGTTTCTATAAATCTGGCTCATTATCTACGATAGCACATTACTGTATTGTGGCAATGCGCTTTTTTGGTAAACAATTCATTTTATCTACTGAATTAACTCGCCCCTAACAGCTAGGCGAACATCGGCGATGTGTTTTTCTTTTGTGTCGTTAAGATCGAGATCGCTTTGAAATTAATAACATTTTGAAATAAATAATTTAAAAAACAGTTTCAGTGCAGTTGATTTATACAGTTCGGTAGATAATCAAATTCTACTCCGTTTTGTATAAGTCATTTTTTTATTGTTTATTTCTCGAATGTTAACTATTCTGCACTTTATACCGATATAGTTTCTATAGAGACAAACGAATAAACGCGTTTTTTTTAATAATAGGTCTACCCTATTCGTGACCCCGTTGATGTCATGTGTCTTCATTTAATGATGGGACGATATTATCTTCATCCCGACGCAAAAAAGCCGGAAAAAAGAACTTGCTTCAACCACAAGGCAACACAGCCTGATTTATGAAGAGTGACAGACAGCGAGGAAGGAAAGGAGTGAAAGGCATATTGACACGTGTTGCACTAAGCTAAAACACTTAGGAAATAAGAAATAGAATAAGGCAATAAAGGAGAAATGCTCTGAAGATGAAGAAGAGAAAAAGTGTCCATATTTAATAATCTAAGAAGTATGTACAGATAAACACGTACCATTCTGATGAATATTATAAATTGTATTAACGGGACTCTGTGGAAATTTCACGGTGCTTTCAATATCAATCTCTATTATTTACTCTTAAAAATAATATTCTTTTTGAAATACTAATTTTGTAGGAATGATAATAACAGCCACCCATCAAAATATATTCGCCTCCGCCTTTGACGCTAGAACTGATGTGATCAGACATATCGCTGCACAGCTACTAATTTAGGATGACCCCCAAAACTTCACCCTAATTCTCAGTAGCCGATTTTGTCTACAGTGGCAGTATGCCTTGTTTGTGGTAAACCATGATAAATTAAAAAAAAACACGACTCTTATTTTTTTCGCAATTGTAATTGTCAGCTAAATATCGTTTAAGTTAATGAAACGAACATGTCTCTTGATTATTTATTTATTTAATAGCTGTATCTCTCTAATAAGTTGGTAAACAATAAATGTTGTCTGTCTTTTTTTGACCCGTCACGTTGTTAGTAAGTCACGATTTTTGTTTTGGGAGAATACGTAAAAAGAAAAAACAACGATTGTCTAACGGCTGCCCTTCGATAAATTGCACACTTAACATAAAAACTAATTGAATACCCTATTTCGTTAGGGAGAAAAAATTAATTAAATATCAAATCAGTCGAATATATTTTTGTACGAGTTATTCATCCAAAGAATTAAAAAAAAGATATCTCGTCCTTCAGAAAAGATATTTTTTCTAAAAACAAAACATCTCAAATTTGTTTTATTGCAAGCATTTTTTGATCGCTTTTATTTTTAATTAAACAAGATAATCATCATCATCATCATCATCATCATCATCATCATCATCATCATCATCATCATCATCATTATTAGGGTTTATTTTATCATTCCTAAGTGAGTAACCCCTTCTTTGTTTCTTTCCACCCTGTTTTAACCCCGGCGAGACGTAACGATGTAGGGCCCAGTTGGCGGTTGATGTCATCTCTCTACCGAGTTGTTGGCCTCGCTCTAGGTATTTCTATTGCTACAGGGTCCATTCTGTCGCTCTATATGTTCACCTTTTGTCTGTATACCTCGATAGGCTACCTATCTATCTATTTTCGTATAGTGATAATGGTGTGATTTACGCCAGTCTGTTGTCTCATCGAGCTGTTTATTTTTCCTTCACGTAAAATTATGCCGAGCATGATGCGTTCTATTTTGCATTGTGCCACTCTTAGCTTTTCTATCGCTACATTATTAAGAGCTCATCTTTCGCTACTATATGTCATTACAGTCACGATGTATTCATTGAACAGAAACTGCTTAATGTTCTTAGTGAACTTTCTAGTATTCATGATGGTGTCTACTTTGGAAAGCGCTGCCCATCCAAAAACGATTCGCCGTTTAGTTACAGGCAGTAATTCATTATTTTCGCTTATAAGCATCTTCCCAAAGTAGATGTAGGTGTCAACTTCCTCGACATTTTCACCTTTTACTGTGACTGGGGTTTTTGCCGCATATTTGTTGAACATGACCATAACTTTTCCACTGTGCTAAAAGACTATATACATACACACACACCCACCCACACACACACCCACCCACACACACACACACATATATATATATATATATATATATATATATATATATATATATATATGTATGGCTAGCATTGTGAATGTCGCTAAAATATGTATTCTAATTCTTGACGCGGGTGACTTTTGACCAGTATATCGTCAGCAAATTCAAGATGAGGCACGTATCCTACGTTTATGTTAATAACTCTGCCTACACAGCCAATTTTATTGATCATCAAATCTGTCTATGTTGATTTCTTCACTTGAATATGTATTTACAAAACAAAGACAAACGACCTTAAATGGGAAGTACATAGTTTAATCTTTATTTACCAAAAAATTCGTTAAAATCTTCAAATTGGCAGAAAATGAAAATTGCTGGAAACACGAATTTTCAATCCGTTATGTATCTTCTCGACATTGTTTCATTTTCTTTTGATGGTCAAAACTTAAGCCGGATTATAAGAAACAGACAAAGTCGGCATCAAAGTAATTGAAGCTTTTATGACTAATTCTCATCCTGGTAAAAACGGTACATTTATTAGATTATTCATAAAATTCTGTTAGAAGGCTAACAAAAAAATGCTATTACTTGGGAGGATTGAATATGTCAGCCAGAAACATTATGAAGGAATGGGCCAAACCAATAACTTTGGTTGAGCAAGCAGCCATGATTTGTGAAAAACTCAAAAAACGTAATTAAAAAATTTGTGAATTGAAATATGAGAAAACAATTTATTTGGCGGAGGAAAAGATTAAAACATATTAAAGTGAAATACATAAAAAGTAACTCTTATCTTATAGGGAGAAAATTTAACATGCCAAAAATATGCAGACAAATCAAATTTTATTAAACTTATTGAAAAATGTGATGCGTATTTATACGCAGGAGGAACATCCTATCTGAAATAAATGCTTAGGTATGATGCGCAATATCTTGTTTAAGAAAAAACGAGGCTTCTTCAAAGCGGCTGCAAGGTTCAACAGTACACCTTCCACCATCTCTCCCAACAATTGTTTACTATTTTGATTTAATTAGAAACATAACTATGACATATAAATTAAAATATTCCTGTTGTTTAAGTACAATAAGTCTCATGACTTGGGAGGTGACGGTGGTTAAGTGGACACCGACACGCGCTGAAGACCTGGGTGTTTCAAGTTCGAATCCAGACGGTTCCACAGTACCACTTTAACTTAGGGATGTTGGCCACATTCTCGTGGTCCTTCCCGTAAGTAACCGATGTCTTTCAAAAAGTGAAACATCGAGTAAACTAATGCAACCACAAGAATCATCTTATTCGCACGAAAGAAGATTATCATGACTTGATATAATTATTATAATAATTATTATTACTATATACAAGTATTGTTTAATGACGGCGATGAAAACAAAGTAGCTCATTCTCTGAATGCTTACTAATATATAAAGTCATTATTTCTTTCAAAGTAAGATATATTAGTTATCATTTAAATTACCTCCCTTGCAAAATTAATGAGCATAATATTTTAAGAAGATATTCTAGAATGTATATTTTGTATGACACAAATGACTATATATATATATATATATATATATATATATATATCGATACAATTATTGAACGTAGATAGGAAAATAGGACGATGAAATTACAAATGAATGAAACCGAACATTATTTTTTTATTAACTGATTACAAAAAATAGTTTTGAAAATCAGGCATACAAATCTCTGTGTTTGTGTCTTTGCTCTCTAGTATATATATGTACAGTATTTCAAATGACTATATTGTATTAGTGATTTAAATAACAATGAACTGTTTTGATAGAATTATAGGTGCGATAAACTAAAACACCTTTCGTAGTTATCTCTCTCTCTCTCTATCTCTCTCTCTCTCTCTCTCTCTCTCTCTCTCTATATATATATATATATATATATATATATATATATATATATATATATGTGTGTGTGTGTGTGTGTGTGCGTGTCCATGCTATCAAAATATAATTTTATTTGGTATCAAATATAAAAAGCTAAAATATGATTATAATCTTTGTGCCGCCCGTTGAGTGAAAGATGAGCCCCGAGGTCAAGGTGGGTAACCCCATGTATTCTTATCGTGCGAGGGTTTAGACAAGTACGAAAACCTACACATGTTTTTGATAATCGTTCCCAAAGAATACACGCTCACACAATATGAATATTGCTCTCCTGAAAACACTTAACCTCTTTATAAATCATTCGCACATTAAAAAGGCCATAGCCCCGTTCGGTATATTTTGGGAATTGTTTGGACCTTCGGCCATTATTTGAACTCAAGATAAAAATTGATAAGACATAAAAAAAAACAAAAGTAAATAATAATAATTTAAGTATAAAAATCAGCGTACATATTTTTAGTTTTCATTTACTTACTATTTTTATATAAGACGTTTAGAAATATGTTAATGTAAAGTAGGTACTTCCCGCCGAAAATTAGCCCTCTCGAGTCGTTATCGGCATCAATTGTCGGGAGACAAAGTTCCGGAAGTTATCACTTTTTATATATTTCTATCAGGGCATCAAAAAAACTGTCTTGATTTAAATTATCTGGCCTTTAATAGTAGGTTTGAAAAATTGCAGAAACCTAATATAAATACACATTATAAATATATATATATATATATATATATATATATATATATATATATATATATATATATATATATTTGATTTTATTCCATTAGTTGCGACAAAACAAGTTTTGTTTCATTGGTGCAAATAGCGACCAACTCATCGGGCTGGCGATGGAATTCAAATGGCATAAGTTTTAACTTCACCTTAACGGGAGATTGAAAATTGAAAATACATTGGAGGGGGAGGGGGACAGAGTTGGGGCTTTGTCTATAACGGTGACATGGGACAAAGCCCCAACTCTGTCCCCCTCCCCCTCCAATGTATTTTCAATTTTCAATCTCCCGTTAAGGTGAAGTTAAAACTTATGCCATTTGAATTCCATCGCCAGCCCGATGAGTTGGTCGCTATTTGCACCAATGAAACAAAACTTGTTTTGTCGCAACTAATGGAATAAAATCAAAAAATATATATTTTGCTCTGAATTTTCATTGAGCACTCTCATAAAACCGGTTTCAACTTCCTTCGGATTCATACCCCCTGGATATAATTGTAACAAGTTAATTATATATATATATATATATATATATATATATATATATATATATATATATATATATATATATATATATGTATATATATATATATAAGGTTAATACAACAAAATATATAAGAGGATACTAATATCTTTCATTAGTGAACATCCGGATAAAAAAAAACTCAATATACCGGCTAAATCATTAATAGCGATAGATAACTTTTTTCGCATTTTTGGACCACCATTCACCATTTGGATTATTTCTTAATCAAGCTGTTTGATGTCTTGCCTGGAGCATTTTAAACCTGTTGACGTGGATGAACTGTATAGGTTTACTAAAAAGTATGTTTTGGGCTGATATATTTGATGTTTAATATACCTTTGTGTAGTTTTATATATATTGTTTATATATTTTCAAAGTTTAATTTTTATTACCTGCACTAATGTCATTGCGGTAATGGCCCTCTGGGGAGAAGAGTTTCTTTGAAAACTCATGGATTAAGAACTTTAAAGAAATTTTTATGAACATTGAACTGTAATAAAATTTGATTCGCACCTTATTCTATTATGTCACTTTATCTATTGCTATACATATATATATATATATATATATATATATATATATATATATATATATATATGATCATTTTCTTTACACAGACATGTACAACATCTGCGACACTGACATGTCGATGTTATCGATCAACAGTTTCTATGAACTGAGATCTCATCAGGCAGAGTTAGAATCCGATCTTAACCTCAGATCCTATTTGGAGAGAATGAAATGGAGGGATAAAGAAAGAGAAGAAGAAGAAAAGAAATTTAACATTTCAAAAATTGGGGCCGTTGAAAAATTCAAAATTAAAAATCTAAAAAATGTAAAAGCAAAAAACAAAAAACAAATAACAAAAAATCTAAAATATCTAAAATCTAAAATCTGAAACAAACATGACAAATAAATAAATAAATAAATAAATAAAAAATAAGGTGAAAAGAGTATGTGACGAGTGTAAAATGCAATACATTTGGTCAATTTGGGGCATTTTTGACCCCCCCCCCTTTGACCCCCTGGGGGCGCGAACCAGAATATTTCTGATGTCAAGGATTCTCATTTTATATCCAGAACAATTGCCTCTACATGTTGGCCAAGTTTCAGAAAAATTGAATGCATTGATCAAACGTTATGGGAGGAAAGGGTCATTTTTTTCTATTTAGGAGCATTGGTACCCCCTGGGGGCGCGAATCGGATGTTTTCCAAGGTCAGCGATACTTAGTTTCTATTAGAAAAAATTGCCTGCACATTTTGGTCAAGTTTCAGAGAAATTGAATGGATGGATGAAAAGTTATGGGGTAGAAAATGTCATTTTTTTGCCATTTCGGGATCTTTTGACCCCCTGGGGGGAAAACCAGATTTTCTTTAAAAAATCGGAGAATGTCACTTTGGAATCTGACAAAAGTTAAAACTTCATGCAAAATTTCAGAGAAATTCAATGGATGGTTGCGGAGAAAAATCCGCACGGGCACACACACGAACACACACACGGATACACACACGGGCACACACACGGACGGAAATGCCTCCAAACATAGGTCTCCCAATTTTTTAAATCGGGGGACCAATTATATAGGTACATATATATATGTATATATATATACATATAAAGATATATATATATATATATATATATATATATATATATATATATATATATATATATATATATATATATATATATATATATACATATACATATATAGATACATATATATATATATTGATACATATATATATACATATATATATATATATATATATATACATATATGAGAGGGAGATACGTATATATATACATATATAGATTAATATATATATATATATATATATAGATATATATATATATATATATATATATATATATATATATATATATATATATATATATATATATATATATATATATATATATATAATAAAAAGCATTTAACAATTTACCGTTACAAGCTTTTAACTTCTAGTTGTATCTAATATGAAATTAAGTAGGATAATTCTCCAGGATTTTTTAGAAGGTAACTCTAAAGACCAGCCGGACTGAAATACTCCTTTAAATCAGAACAAAGAATTCACAAATAAAATAATTTTTAGAGGAGAGTTTACAAATTCAGACATTGGAATTCTGCTTTTGAAGTAAAATACCGATCAGAATATCTAGTTGAATTTGATAAATAGCGGCTACTTGCATTATGAAGGAAACACTTGAAAAATAAGTTTAAAATACATATTGAAGCTTTTCTCAAAATATGGAATTGTTCATTATCTTCAACAATTTGAAAGGGTTTCCAGATTTGGAGAAGGTTTTCCTCATGACTTACATGAAGGTAATTGTAAATCTCGTGTCTAGATCTGCAGACAAGTGCATATATATCTGTAGATAAGTGCATATAGTATGTTTTCCAGCGATTTATTTTTAAACTAATAAAACATTAAGTGTAGTAAATGCCACTTAGATATCATTTTTCTAAATAGCGTTCAACAATGAAAGTTTAATTAGTTTTTCCTGTAAACATTGATACACACATATTATTTGTTCAATTATATACACCAATTGCTATTAAATCACACCGGACTATTATCTAAATGAACCCCATGGGATAAAATTGCAAAACCCTTATATAAAAAAAATGAAGCGAACACAATTAAAAGTTTTTTTTGTCAAAAATGCCATGAATATAATATAATCACGGGCATCCAAACAGTAAAAAAAATACAATAACTATTTTACTTTTTTATTATTTTGAAAATCTCATTTTAATGACAAGTATATCTATCATGGCTATTTGTACAAATACTTGAAAGATTGATTATTTTGGTGATTTGTTACATTACGATACAAGCTAAATTTGACTCCCTCGTTAGAGTAGGGTTTATGGTCAGGTTCAAAGTGGGGCTTAGGGTTAGGGTTAGCGTTAGAG
>OY744526.1:110115542-110133042 GCA_963556195.1 Sepiola atlantica | reverse complement strand
ATTGGAATACATACATGAGACGTTGTAAAGAAGGTGTACTTCCTCTACGGCGTTAGTACATTTATCACACTTACTAGTATCGTATATCTTTCTAAAGCCACCGTTCGCCTATCCGTGAAGTTTCGCTGCCACGTCTGGTCTAATTGGCCACCAGCAGGCTTTCCCTCTAGGAAAGGTAGCAGAAAGGTGTCTATAATATATTAGTGCACGCACTGTCTACCAATGTATAGCCCCTGCCCCATAGCTGCGATGTTGCATTACTGAGTGTCATTACAAGTACTTTTACGGAATGGGCTCCGAATAACTTACTTCACTTTTACTGCTTAATGTAAATACCCCGATGAACCTGACTAACATCAACATTCTCGCTTCTGTCTTTCCATACTGTACCAACATGCAGAAATGTAAGTGTAATGTAAATAAACATCTGGCTGCATAACTCCGTACTTAGGATGGCTGATATAAATCTTCCCCTAGCCACAGTAGCTACCTACGTCTTGTCTTCGGTAAATAAACCTTTTAAAGATGCCAAAGTTCCCTATTATCTTAGTTTGATTTCAGTATACGTTCTCAGTATCATGAACACAATGTAACTTACATTATCCAATGCTACGTATTTGACATTTCTATGTGCTAACATTTGATAGGATTTTAGTAGTATACACACAACCTTATTAACAACGTCCGTGTAACGTTATACGAACGTTATGTGTTCTCAACTGGCTTAGTAATTGTCAATGTGTTTTTTCATGTTTACCAACATTTCTTCCTCACTGCATATGAAGAATGATAGCCTATGTACATGTAGGATCTCAGGGAGCAAAAGAGAATTAAATGAGACAGGTCTGGGAAATATTTAGTACAGTGTCCGTCAGTCTAAAACGATGACTTCGGCCGTAAGAAACGAGAAAAGTGGGAAAGTAGTGAGACTGACGCAAGAAAATAGCTTGTGTCACGGGGCGATATAAGATGCTATCAATCATATTGCTCCGCCTCAGCATCCCGGCGTGAAACTCCATCAAACATTTCCTTGGAGGAAAGAACATTGATGAATGATAAAACATAGTAAAATGCATTAAATACATCGACATACACACATGTCTATATACATGTTTTAAACGGTTTTTTTATATCTCCATATATACATACACACGTACACACACACACACACACACACACACATATATATATATGTATATGTATGTATGTGTATATATACATATATATATTAGTATTAACAAATTACAAAAAAAAATTTCGTCAGTGTTTTTCAATAAAATGTAAACAAATAATAAAATAACGTAAGTATTTTAATTTTTCATGACTAAAATATTATCTTTTAATAATAATTTAAAGTAAAACACCTTATCAATTACTGTAATTAATAATAAATGAATACTTTTTCTACTTAATTTCAAGTGAACGTTATTTTCATTCACTAGGTTTTGTATGCCGAGACGGTTTTGTATTTTTGCACAAACAAATACATAAATAACTTTTTCTTATAAAAGAATGGGATATATATATATATATATATATATATATATATATAGTACACCTATTGTATTAGTTGCTGTAGATGTGAATCCGTTGAAACTCCAGTGTTTATAACAAATGCCCAATAACAAGTACAGCTGTACATTAGTATCAATTTTTATTGATCTTAAAAACAAAAATTGGTAACAAATTCCTACAACATATTAACAAAAACTTCCCATATTATAAAGCACTGCATAAGCTATTTAATAAGAATACTGAGTTATAGTTGCACAGATAACCTAGAAAGAATAATAAAAAAACACAACAATAAAACACTTAAAAGGAATTATATAAATAGTGGCATTGAAGATTATTCAACAACTAACAATTGTACGTGTATGTATGTATGTATATTCATGAGTGGGTGTAGATGTTTAGATCTATGGGTATGCATGCGTCTATCTGTGTATTGTATGAATGTGTGTATGTATTTATATATATATATATATATATATATATATATATATAATGTTGATATGTATGTATGAATGTGTAGACATGTGTATATCCGTGTATGGATATATGCGTATATAGTTTTGTTTGTTTTTCATATATATATATATATATATATATATATATATATATATATATATATATATATATATATGTGTGTGTGGGGGGGTATGTTTATGTGTGTACTTGTGTATTTATTTATTTTTGTGTACGTGTGTTGTATTTAATATAAACATCTAATATTTATGCTTGAAAATGTATATATGTGTATATATCTGTATGCCCGTGTATGGATATATGCGTATATGTTTGTGTTTGTTATTTTCTAAATATGTATATACATATGTATGTTTAGTTGTGTACTTGTTAATCTGTTAATTTTTGCGCACGTGTGTATTGTATATAAATATACGATATTTATGTTTAAAATGTATATATATATGTATATATGTGTATAACTGTGTATGGATATATGCGTATATATTTGTGTTGTTATTTTTAATATGTGTATACATATGTATATGTATGGGTGTACTTCTGTTTTTATTAATTTGTCTGCACATGCGTATTTTATATAAAGATAAGTTATATACGCTTTGAAGTGTTAAATGGAGAAGACAGACATCCAAGCTAAGTGGCTAATAAAAAAAATAAAAATAAGGAAATAGAAGGAACGGTTAGTAATACAAATGATAAAAATAGATAGAAACAAATTGAAAGAGTTTACTGTAACCCGATACTAAGCTTGACCAGTGAAAAATTATTAAAATATCTCATCACCAAAAACGATTTAATTAAGGAGCAATTTTCCATAATCATCTAACTTCCTTGTCTTCTTTGGTCGAAGAGAACAACAGAAACATGTATTCACATATTTAACCAATAAGAAAATGTATACTATACATATATATATATATATATATATATATATATATATATTATATATATATATATATACTAAGTTATGAAAATATATTTATGTCAATTAAGCTACACAGAGACTTTTTTATCGTTTTTGTTATGCATTGTCCACGCAGTTTTAAATACTTATCAGCCCTATTAATCTTATTTCCTTCTTATAAAGCGTTGTTAAAAATCATGCTTACGGAACAGTGAGTTGAAAATCAGCATTAGTTACCTGGTTCTTTGACCAATTTATTTGTATTCTTCTTTTGTCCAGTTTCTGAATTGCACAGTGTATCTTAATAAGTTCACTGCTCGAGTGTGCATTCCTTTTGTTCAGTTGATAATGTATAATTTAGTGTATTCAGTTTTCCTTATGTTTTAGTGTTATCTAACATCTTTTTCGTATCTGTTCATTTTATGACAGCCGTTTCTAGAATTACAAGGTTATTCATAAGTCACTTAGCTATTTATTTTGAAATTCTAAAGTTAAAAAATACGGTAATACAAAACAGAAAGTTTATTTAACAGATTAATTTATGGGAGTTTACAATTACAGCAAATGTTCAAGATTCCCACCTTCGTTCTGAATGCATAGCTCCATTCTTTTTTGCAAAGAATTTACGAGTCTTTGTAGCATATTTGATTGATTATGAAATAAATATATATAGAAACAAATATATAAACGAACATATTTAAAATAACAAATAGCAGTAATTAAAGAGTAAGATAACAATAATCAAAGGTTCATAGTATGTGTGTGCTTCATATGGTAATCATTTTAAATAGCTAAGTGAAGTGACTTATGAATCACCCTGTATGATATATTTGTAGTTTTACATTCAATGAGTTTCTTCGTAACAACTTCACTAGACAGTTCTAATACCAGCCTAATTTCAAGTTCTTTTTTATTACTCTCAAGTTATTCAGAGTTTTAAATTCCGAATTGCACTGCCTTTTGTTTTTTTTTGTAAATACCTTTAATTCATACGAGATGGTTTATATTTTTGTTTTCGTTTGTAAATCACTATCAAGCATTACATTGTCTAACTATGTTGTAGAGTGGCAGCATGGCTATGGCAAAGAGTTAGAGAAATGTAGTTATGTATTCTTATCTCTTCTGTAATATACAATACACCATGCTGAGAGTGGCATTCTCTAGTTGCCCAACGACACAGCAAAATAAATGTTCTGGTCTTTACTTCATTAAGTATACTTTGATTGATAAGGAAAGGAAAACTAATAGACTTATTCCTACTTATTTGATTTTCAACGAAGGCAGAGTTAGAAACAAAGTCGATTCTTAATGTGAATATCTAGCTCTCTAAAGGGGACACTCTGGATTTAAACAAAAATAAAAATGTTCTTCACCCAGAAAGATGTCTTCTTCACTGAACGAGGATATAGTAAATAGTGTGTGATAAAAGAACATATAATACACTTTCGTTTTGAAGAACTTGTCGCTTTCTAACATTCTTTTCGGTTCTTCGGAGTGCATTTCCCTACAATATTGGGTTATTTTCTATGAGAGAGAGAGAGAGAGAGAGACGAGGACAGAAAAATATATATGCACACATTTATATAAAAAAATATAAACGTATATATATATATAGAAACATATATATATATATATATATATATATATATATATATATATATACATATATATATACATATATGTATATACATATGAAAATATATATATATAGATATATATATAGAAAAAATATATACACATATATATACATATTTATAAATATAACAAATATATATATAGAAAGATATATCGAAAGAAACATATATATATATATATATATATATATATATATATATATATGTATATAAATATATATATATGTATATAAATATAAATTTATATAGAAACACCTTTATATGTATATATAAATATATATATATATATATATATATATATAGAGAGAGAGAGAGAGAGAGAGAGAGAGAGAGAGAAAGAAATACATATATATATATATATATATATATATATATATATATATATATATATATATATATACATATATATATATATTCTCCAGGTAAAACATTCACACGGTAGTAATCAAAAGAATTTCAACCGGGTTCATAAAAAGTGTTCAACATCAAATATAACTTTTATATATAATTTTTTTTTATTTACACGTGCCGTAGGTGTTGTACACACCTTAGCAAATAAAAAAAACATATATATATATATATATATATATATATATATATATATATATGATTACTTTTAGATCTGAAAGCTATTTCTTTGAACTTTTGCTCTTAATTTTTATAAGGCTAATACACTTCATGTTGGTAATTTGAGTACTCATTCTGTTATTTGCGGGCAATGTGTTTGTGTTAGTAGTGACATAATATGTTATGTATGTATGCATCTTGTTATAGAGGTGCATTTTCGTCAGTAATATAGAGACTCATGAATTTACTATTTTTAAACATTTGATACATTTAAAGTGTTAGCAACTGATTATTCGACGTTATTCTTTTATGTTTAAGGTAACCTCCTATGTTTGATTTACTTAGTATCATCGGATTTGAATTCGATTTAAACCCTTTCATAGATGACTAAGTGCTATTATGGACGAACACAAAATAATGTATTGTTTTAATCAGTTCTGGTTTACAATTTTCTGTAACCAAACAGCTACTAATGGTGTTTTCTTTAATCAAGGAAACAAAACAATAACGCATCTAAACAATTGATAAACGTATATAAAACACACACACATAATATATAAATATATATATATATATATATAGATATAGATATACACTACCTAGTCTAGCCGCACTGAAGAGCTGTGATAAAGCGAAACAGTCTATATGTGAATGACTATATACAACTCCCTTCCAACTGCCATTATCTTTAAGTCATTGCTCATTGGGTACAACTAATGCGAGCTCCGGCACTTGAAAATGTTTACTTGAGATCTTACTTGCATTCAGTCAGTGTCATATGATAGCGCAGGGGTAGGAGCGCCGACTGTCAGCTCCACGGTTGAGTTTACAATCCCGACTTGAGGCACTAACTTGTCTAGCCGCACTGAGGAGCTGTGATACAGCGAAACAGTCTGTATATATCAAAAAGGTTTAATATATATATATATATATATATATATATATATATATATATATATATATATATGAATGATTTTTTATTTAAACATGTACAAAGTCTGCTACATTGGCATGTCTATGTTATCGATCTACAGCTATCAAGTGCTGAGGTCTCATCAGGCAGAACATTTTTTTGTGATCCAACCCGGTCGGTTGAATCCAGGAAGAATGGAGTTAAGCAAAAAGAAGAAGAAGAAGGAATAATAGTCATGTGACCAATTTTTTAAAAAGATTGCCCGTTAGAAAAGTTTAATTTACAATAATTCATATTTTTATTTTTATTCAACGCTAAGCTGGGGCAGGAGGGGGCAAGGGAAAGGAAAAGAAAGGGAAAGAGAAGAGAAAGAAAGAGAGGGGTGTAAGGGGTGGGTGTCTATAGCCATTTAAGAGTTGGTGTGCACGTGAGGGGGTTAGGGTGTCAAGGAAATAGAGATGTTTCGACCTATTTAGTGCAGACGGCTAAATTTCCACGGCAAAAAATATTTAGTTTTAATTATTATTGGTGATATATAAATTTAATTCTAGATAATATTTGACAATCAGTTATAAAATATAGTGGTGATTATTTTTTAGTAAAAATCGTATATAGATTTATGACAGTTGTAATAATAAATTATACTGTTATATTTCGACCTATTAACATTTAGTTTTAATAATTTTGGGGGATAAATTAGTGTATTTTAATTCTAGGTAATATTTAGTAATGAATTAATAACACATAATGGTAATTACTTTTATTTTTAGTAAAAGTCATATATGAATTAGTGGTAGTGGTATTATTATTTGTAATCGGATAAGAATGGTGGTGTTAAAACTTGTCCGAAGATTAAAGATAATATTGGCGGTAAGGTGTTTTAGTAAAAGTTGTTAAAAAGAAATTATGGTCCATGGGTGGGGGGACTAAAAATGGTGGGAGCCAATAATTTTGAGTAATGCAAGCAATATATAATTTAAAAGATGATTTTGATAATATGTGGTTTACTTTTGTGGGATTTTGAAAATTAAATATTTTTGGTCAAGGTTAAATATATGGGGAATACCCATACACACATACAGGCGCATACACGCACATACATGTACATATATATATATATATATATATATATATATATATATATATATATATATATACATACACGCATTTGCATACATAGATACTCATACATGCATCCACATGCACATACATATACATTAACATAAAGATACATATACATATATACATATACACACACATACACACATGTACATATATATACATCCATATACTTACAAATTTCATATTTTCACACACATGCATACACATATATCCACAAAACATACTTACACATACATATCTAGATGTTCCCCCTGAGGGTGTTATAATATTTATTCCAAAAAGGGGAGGGTGATTATATTATACTAGTAATTAAGGTGGTTTGGAGATGTTTATAAGTGTAAATTTTAGGGGGTTGGTGGATATTGAGAGTTTTTTTAGTGTTAATGGTATTAGTTAGAGGGGAGTGTACAGATTACTAAGGAGATGTGATATGTTATGCCTACAATTGATCGATGTTTCCTTTTTTTGTTTTAAAGTGTTCTTCTATCGGTAAATTTAAGTATTTCAAGTTTTTCGCCAAGGCATAAATAACATGGTGAGTTTAGGGATCTACAGGTGCTAGTTTTTCTGATAGTGTTCAAGATTACAGTTGGTTATTTATTTTTATTAGTTAATTCCCAGTTGTAACCTGAAAGAGAGGTTCTAATTTGGTAGCTTGGGTTGTTGAAGGAACATTTATGGCCGATGTATATTTCTTTGAATGTATTACCTGCCATACCTATGTAGTATTTTTTATAGCTGGGTTTTCCTTAGTCAAGATTGTTGCTTGGTAAATAGTTTTTGTTATTAAACAATTTTGTTGCAAGGTGCATTCATTTTTATTCATGCAGTTACCTTTTATTTGTCTAAAGCTCTGTTGAGGCTAGTTATATCAAGAGAAATAGTAGATAAAAAGTCAAGATGAAACAGAAAAACAACGTTTTTATTTTTTATATTTATTTTGATTTTAATAAAAAGTATCTGCATCAAACACATGGTTCGATGAAAGCATGTTGCCTCTTTCTTTGTTTTATATATATATATATATATATATATATATATATATATATATATGCATATATATATATATATGTATATGCATATATATATGCATATATATGTATATATATATATATATTTCTATGTATATATATATATATGTAAATATATATATTTATGGGTATATATATGTATGTATATGCATATGTATATATATGTATATATGTATATAAATATGTATATACATATGTATATATATGTATTTATATATACATATTTATGTATATATATGTCTATAAAATATATAGGTATGTGTATATATATATATGGGTTTGTACATATAATATATATATATATATATATATATATATATATATATATATATATATATATATATATTAGACTGAACAATGGGGACGATTATATTTTAATATTTTTAAATATAAAGCTGGAAAAGTACATAAAAAAGTGTAATTAATTCTTGAAATATTGAGGCTTGAATTGAGAGTTGAGGAATTAAATGTACACTCAATCACACGTAATCAGAAAGTGGCAAAAAGGGCAAACATATGCAAGGTGTTGTTTAGCTCTTTCTTGGATATTAATATATTAGTATTTTGATAAACACAAGAATTACACAAAACACTCAAATATTTTTGTCATTAATTACACAGTAGATTTTATACAATTAGTCACCTTAAATAAACACAAAAAGTGATGACTTAGGCAAATTAACAAGTTCAGTCTACTCATTGTGACCTGATTTAGTGACTCAAACATTTAGTGACTTAATCACTAAACCTTTATGACCTGATCACTTTCTAACTACATTTTAAAATTTTCTTTTTTAAATGAAGTTTGAATTTTTTGGGGAATGTTTTTACATTGAAATAAAGTAGTTTTGTCACTTGAAAGAAATGGAAAACTTACAACAATTAGGAAAAGTAAAAAAATAGTCATTGGAACAAAATGCTAGAGAGAGTTAATAATTAGGAAGAGTTGAATGTAGGTCAATTTTGTCAAAGTTTGGCTTTATTTTTATTAAAATAAAAAAATATATGTGCTTAGCATGTAACACAACAAATCAAAATTAACTGACCTGTGCAGTATGGATATATTGTTAAATAGAGGGAGACTCTATAGCTGAGAAGAGTCGACCACAGAATCTACTCCACTCGAGCTAATGTGGTAAAAGTGCAATCGCTCATAGACTTTTCACATTTTGAATGATGCATTAAACAAATTACACTTTGTTTAATGAATCAACTAATACATATTTTTTTATTATTTCCTTCGGGTTGCTAATTTTACTCTGCATTTAATTCTTCAAATAACAATTCGAGCTTTCATATCTTAAGAGTTAATTCTCACTTGTTCTGTACGTTTGAGGTGTATATTTAAAAATATTATAACACATTCGTCCTCATTTCTGTCTAGTTCACTTTTTAAGGTATTGCAGTTTGAGAATGTACAATGTATTTCTTATTCTAATTTAAAAACGAAACAAATAACAAGACCACTATACTTTGAGTTTGTGGAAATATTAGTAACAATTGCTAATTAATTTGAACCAATAACCATTATGATGTAACAATAATAAAAGCATCTAATTCACTAGTGAACTAGCATAGGATATATTACTTACCATCCGGTGAAAAAAATATTGATTCAAACTTTTCTTTCGTAATCTGCATAAAAGCAATAATAAGAAATTCTAAGTTAATTATCATAATTAAGAAGAAAATGAGTATATTTAGTATAATGATTTACATAATTTAACTTTTTGGACAGCCTTTTACATTATTCAGTACTGCCCATAGAGACAAGTCACAACAAAGTATATGTATACAATATATAAATTTGAATTTAACTGTAAACATTAAGTAAGCAACAATAACAACCCCACGTGCATATTTTAAAACAAAAAGAAAGTGTTAATAGAATATATCAAATGAAACATTTTCCTATGACTATACCCCAATCATTAAAAATTACAATTTTACAAATGAAGTAAGTATACATTTCTTAATGAAGCGTGCAATTTAAAATAAATTCACTTTCTTTTGTTTGAAAAAAGTAAAAGTACATAATAACAATATAGTCAATAAAAACACATTTTCCCTTTCTGTGCATCCCTACTACATGATTCAGTACTGGCCATAGCAACGAAAGCACAGCTGTCTTTACTTTAATAATAAATTAAGAGATTACATTTCATAATGAAGTTATTTGGAAATACTAAATAGAAACACACTAGAACATATATTTAGTTATGTTATTTATTAAACATATGTGTTTAGAATATCATAAAAATACATCAGTCTTTTTAGGACAACCGTACTACACCATTTAGTACTGCCCCAAAAGACGAAGTCACAAATGACAATTAATTCATTTAGAGTGTTACATAAATAAGGGAAGTTATTAAAAATAAGTTAACACGCAAACTAAATAAATGGGTTGCTTAGAACTTATACCCCTTATTTTAACAATTAAAACTTCTAAATGTTCTTATTATTTAATTTTTTGTGTGTTTTTATCTTTTTTTAAATGAAATGTATTATTTTTATTTTCAATTATTAGAAATTCAATTATTAAGCAGTTAAGAATAATAAAAATTAATTATATATATTCTATATATTTGAAATTATAAAATACAATTTTACTTATTTGTTATCTATATATATCTAAAACTCAATGTATGTATTATGTGTGTTAGTGTGTGTGTGTGACCTATAGAAAAAAGTTAAAAAATCTATGTAAAATTTAAAAGTATACTCTAATGTAAAATTCACGGAGACAGTTAATGGACTTATTCCCGAATCTGTAAGTTTCCTTAGCATGGGGTAGATTTCGTCTGAGGGTCGATTATTTCAGCTATTTTTAGCTTAATTTCAATTTAATTATGTAATAATTTAAATAGAGACAATTATATCATGTAGTCTTTTTTAAAAACAAATTGCAAGTCATTCCCGGAAAACAAACTTCAAGCTATTTCCTCAAATTCAACCGGAAATTACATCATAGGGAGAATGCAGTGTGAAAGAGGGGAATTCAAAATTGTAATACGAAACAGGAACGAGTCAGCATTTTTTAGATTTTACATTTTAGTGAACACTGCCCACCAGTTTAAGCCACTGTCAGCCACTATCAGTCAGATCACGCCACTGCCCGCCACTGTCCGCCACTGTCCGCCACTGTCCGCCACTTTCCGCTACTATCAGCCCTATGAATAAATAGCTAACTCATAATTCAAAATAAGTAATGAGTAAGCATTCCCGCCAATGCCCTCCAGCAGCGGCCTGTGTCTGCCATTGTCCTCCAGTGCCACCCATTGGCAGTCCTATAAAAAATCGCCAACTCATAATTGAAAACACGAAATGAGTGAGCATTTTTTTAGATTTTACATTTTAGTGGGCACGGCCCGCCACTATCCGCCACGATCCGCCAGGGTCCGCTACTGTCTGCCACTCTCTGCCACTTTTCTTTAAACAATCGTCAACTCATAATTCAAAACTGGAAATGAGTTAGCATTTTTTAGATCTTACATTTTAGTGGGCACTACCCGCCAGTGCCTGCAAGTACCTGCCATTGTCCGCCAGCGCCGCCACTGTCCGTTATGGTAAGCCCTATAAAGAAATAGTCAGCTGATACTTCAAAACAGGAAATGAGTCAGTATATATTAGATTTTACAGTTTAGTTGACATTGCCAGCCAGTGTCCGTCACTGTCCGCCACTGCCAGGTAAATATATATTTATGTATTTGCATGTATAAAACATATCCCTATCGGTACATAGAACTAGCGATACTAATCTTACTATCCAGCTCTGAGATTGTAATCTACTTTTTCATGTGTGCACTACCTCAACTATTTCATATATAAGCGTGTTTAAGAGTATAAAAGCAAGTGATGTGAGAACAGTGATCAAAGTGATACTCTAATATGACAACCACTCGAGTATACACACATTGTTTTTGGATTTTGTACCCGGGCATCGCCTGGTAGCCCTGCTAGTATTTAATAATTACAAGTTGTGTTTCTTATTTAAAATTCCAATTCCATATCCATATTCAAATGAAATGATTTGCAAAATTGTTCTAAATTTAAACACTTTCAAAATCTAAATGTTTTGATTAAAGTAAAATAAGATAAAAATATGCTGAATATTTAAAATTCAAATAAAAATAAATTCAGAAAAACTGATTGTCATAATAAGTTTTAGAATAATAAGAATATATTTAATTTTCCTGACTTGCAAATAAGTTGAAATAATTTATAATAATTTCAGAATGAATTAAAATTCGATAATTAAATTCATTTTGAACCCTTTTTCATTATATCTATTTAATACGTTATGACAAAAATGTATCATGGTTGAAATGTAAAAGCCTTAAGTTAACTTTTTTAAAACCTATTTCTACGTGTTAAAAGACTTTTTAAGTTGAAAATTGTTCTCACGAGAGCTGAATAACAGAAATTCAGTAAAATTTAGAAATGTAACGATATATTATTTTGCTAACATTTTGAAATGTAAATATAATTTTTCTGGTACTATTTAAAAGATCTGAATTAATAAAATTACGTACACATTATTAAAAATAAAATAATTATCCAAAAATGTATGTGCGATCAAAAAATATCCGAGCGATCAGAATAGCAACAAATAGTTTACCGACAGAAAACTATGGATGGAATATCATTATCGTTATAGTATTTCATTTCCTAAATTGTATCTAGCATTTTTAATGTTATATAGAAGGTATGGATTTGTAATAGATTATTATTAGAAACCCATCTGTCAGATGGTTTTCTAATAATGTTCACTAATTAATTTATACTTGTTTTAAGAATAGATATAAACAGTTAATCTATTTTAATATAAAAGTTACTTTTACAGTTTTAATTGGTCTAAATAAGATGTGGGTTCCCTATCTGATTTTAAGATGATAGTAAAATTCTTTAAATATAAACGAATATGTTTTAGTTTTAACCTTTCTATTTTGTTTTAATTAAAACATATACACTTTAATTGTAACAATTACATTTTATTTTTCAAAAGAAAAACTGGAAACTGATTTATTGTATTTAAGTAACACTTCGATGAAGTCGCATAGTGTGTTGCCGTTAATATCACGTGCGTGTAATTGTTTATTTTACTTTTGCCCTACCATTGATTTGAAAAGAATTGTTAGTAAGATGTAGACCACTTTTTAAAATATTTTTGTCGAAATGTTTCTGTTTTTCAATTTTTTTCAATTTTGTTTCTTTTGTCAAAAATTAAAAAAAAATTAATTACTTACGACAAGTCAATTATAATTTTGAACCTATTAAAAAAATGTTAACCTTAAATATTTTACGACATCCTGTAGCTCGTGGTGTCGCAAAATCAACAAAAACATTTTCGCACGTGCAGTTCAAATATTAAGGAACCATAATTATTCTAAAATATTTATTTATTTAATTATTTGGATGGGGTTAACAGCCCCTTTAAACAACTATATCCCCATCAAAAATGTATTCTTAAATATTATATTGCTGGTTGTTTGAAAATATTAAGATTTGCTAAGAATTTTAAAGCAAGTTTAAATGAGTTTATATTCGACGGTTTAAATACTTCTAAATTTATTTAAATGTCGAATACGAAGTAATGAATTCATTATTTCAAGTATGTACAAAATATTAAAATGTCTGACTTGTTTACGAAGAAACAGTATGCATTATGATGGAAATAATTTTGTAATAGAATTTTAATTTTCTACTTTTTAGTAATATAATAATTGGAAAATATGATAATTTTGCAGTTTAGGGTGGAAATAATAACATGGTGTAGAAAGTCATTCTAAACATAGGGAGGTAGCTTGGCAGCGATTCTGTATTTTCGCTTAACAATTTAATAAGCAAAAGATATCTTAAAAATGTTATTTAACTTAATAATCTCAACTTAAAAATAACCTAGTCCAGAAACTACACAAGTACCAAAAAATAATACAAGAAGTGTTATTTTTTTGTAAAGGGGGGTGACCCCGTATTTACAACTTGTTTTCCTAAAGGACTGTTCTAAAACTTCTTTACTAACAAAACGTTTGGAAGGGAAAGAATAACTTTAATGAGATAGTTATATATATTATATAGATATAAAGTGTTAGACACAGGAAAAGGCTCCTTGATTTCTGAGAACTTCGACTGAAGTAAAATGAAACAAAAAAGTGAATATATATATATATATATACTTATACAAATCCAGATACATATACACATTCCTATACACACCTATATATATAAATATATATATATATATATATATATATATATTCATACATATATATACTAAACATATAAATATATATATATATATATATATATATGTATTCATATATATATATATATATATATATATATATATATATATATATATATACTAAACATATATATATATATGTGTGTATACATATATATACATATATATACTAAATATATATAAATATATATATATATCTATATATATATATATATATGTATTCATATATATATACTAAACATATATACACACACATATATATATATGCATATACATATATACATATATATATATATGTATATACATATATATATATATATATGTATATACTAAACATATATAAAAATATATATATATATACGCACATATATTTATCATGCACTTATACATGTACTTAAACTCGTATATGTTTACATATACTGTGTGCGTGGGGGGTGTCATTTTTGACTGACGACACTAAGCAAAAGTGACAGTGTTAGTGTTTCGGTCTGGTCACGTGTTCTGCTCTATAGTAGTTACATTCTGTTCCTGCTGCGAGCCATCACGGACACAAACAACGTAAAAAACCAAAACCAAAAACATCATCTCACTTTATTTCGCATCATGCCTATTTTGTTTTGTCACAGCTATCCCTTCGTGAGTGGATCAGATGGATGCCAGCCTCTGAATCAGTTCCGAGCGTCTGCTTCATCTCGTGCTGAGCCGCTGATCCGATCTGACATTTTTTTTTTACTCAGCTGGAAAATAAAGAAAAATGTACAAATAAAAAATATGATAGTATTCTTTCTTGTGTGTTTATCTGTGTTTATTTGTGTGTGTGTGTGTGCGTGTAAGTTTTCATGAGTGTGTGTAAACTACTTAAAGGTCATTAGATGTAGGAACATGCTTATGTATGGAATAACCTATATATATTTAAATTAACATCGATTTATATAGTTTACAAACATTTTAGTGTGATTTCTACATGATTAAATGTTATCTTTTTTTGATTTATAACACATGTATTACAACAGAATCCTCTGATTGTTATTTTGATAACTAATACAACATCACCTTTGTAAATACTGTATATATAGTATAGATCAACAATAGAAACAATAATATGTGTATGCTTTATTTGCCTAACTATATTTAAACTGCATGTCATAAATTAACAGTTGGTGGTATACATTTGTAACTTTATTCCCTTTTCTTATATATATATATATATATATATATATACATGTGAATATATATATATATACATATGAATATATATATATATATATGTAATTTTTTTGTGAGTGTTAACATGAATTTAATAAATGTATATTATGAAAAGCGATCCGTTGCCAAACCTTCTTTTTTTTTAATATAATTGTTATTAGTTTTCAAATATACTATAGAACGTGGACTGAGGACCTGGGTGTGCCGGGTTCGACTACACTTTGTTTCCCGGAAACACTTTTACTAAATCCTAGATTTGACATTGTGTCTAACCGAGTAGGAGGAGATAAATACACTATCAATACAAATATTAAACATATACTAATAAATGTACTTTATATATATATATATATATATATATATATATATATATATATATATATATATATATATATATATATAACAAATTCATACATATTTATGCAGTTTAATATATATATATATATATATATATATATATATATATATATATATATATATATATATATATATATAAAAATAGATATACATGAATAATTGAGAAAGTTTTTGTATTCATCCAGACCATATTTCTATCAAAACACGTGAATCTTATTTAATTCAATTTTACATCTATGTATTTTCGAACACATTATATATACCTTACAGAAAAATGCAAAAAACACTGCCCAATACGCTTACTTTTAATAATAATTTCATAAACACACTCAAATAAATTTATATTCTGCACAATTAATTTCTATTCTTGTACTCCGCTTTCTTTAAATACATCTACTACTTTTTCTCATATTAATATTAATATTAGTAGCTGTATTAATAAACAACGATTTAATAAACCACGTTAAACATTCAAAATGATAATTTTGAAATTCGAAAAGTAACCTCCGGTGTTTGGTTTTGTTGTTGACGACGAAATCGATCCTAATCCTACCCCTCATTCACTCTCCTTTATCTCTCTCGCGGGCGTCACGCCAAAGCCACATTTTCTTTTTTATTGTTTTTAAGAGCCTAGCATCATCGCCCAAGCGAAT
Source organism: Sepiola atlantica (assembly GCA_963556195.1). NCBI lineage: Eukaryota > Metazoa > Mollusca > Cephalopoda > Sepiida > Sepiolidae > Sepiola > Sepiola atlantica. The sequence goes on along the minus strand of OY744526.1, from coordinate 110,116,419 downwards.
TGAATTCCCTTTTTTCATCTATTTATTTATTTTGAAAAGATAAATTTGTATCAAAATGCCTAAAATGTTAATAATTAGGTATTTCATGAATCAATGCGAAAGTGTTTTTCTCGTGTTTACAAGACACTTATGAATGAAATTCATTAAACTTAAGCATGACGCCCTGCATGTTTTGGGGGAAGAGGGGGGTCGATAATTATACAATTTTGACAACCCATCTTTATTGATGGAGTCAGTAGTCATACCTTTTGTCCAAAATAACTTACTCTAGGCTATACACTATCACCAAAATACCGAATTCACTATATGACGTAATCCTGACTTACTTTGCTAAGAGCTGGTGAACTAAAACAATGTTTTGCAATTGTTGGAGATAAATTCTGTGCGTTATTCTTGTTTTGGTATGGGGATCAATCTTTATGCGAGTACGTGTAATTGTACGCCATTGCCAGGCGAACTTAGTATTAGTGTTATAAAAGTTGATAAGTTAACTGCCCTAATAAATTTGAGTTAGCCTAAAAAGTACTGAGTTAGCCTAAAAAGTATTATCTCATGTGTTTTAGTAGATAATTTAGCTGAAGGTATATTTTCTAGCGTGGATCTTATTATCTATGTGTGTTATTGTAGTAACAACAATAAATGAATAAGAACACAAGACAGGAATAGAGGGAATAATAAATGTATTAAGAATACTTCATTTCATACAATAAGCCAGTAGCAAGTACAGGCTCTAGTCAGACGTGCTCTAAGCGATGCGCTAAGCAGTTCTACTTAGAGAAAACTGTCGACTTCATAGTGACATAACAAAACAATCTTGTCACTATGGGTAAATCCGGATCAGGCCATAACAATATTAGTTGCATTATTTAAACAAAAT
>OY744526.1:110105542-110110542 GCA_963556195.1 Sepiola atlantica | reverse complement strand
CGAATTCAGTTTTGATAATGTCATGTATCAGCAAATCGACGGCATTTCTATGGGGTCACCCCTTGGTCCTGCGTTGGCCAATATCTTTGTAGGTTTTCACGAGCATAATCTTTTGGCCCGTATCAATAAACCACTTACTTATTTTCGATACGTAGATGATACATTTTGCGTGTTTAACAATGAGTCAGATTCCATATTATTCCTTAATGCACTCAATCAATTACACCCAGCCTTAATGTTCACTTGTGAGAAGGAACACAACTCCACCCTTTCTTTTCTGGATGTATTAGTGCATAAATCTGATTCATTGTTCTTAACATCTTTTTTCCGCAAACCTACATTTACTGTTTTATATTGTCACTGGGACTCTTTTTGTCCCATACAAAGAAAAATAAATCTTATTAAATGTTTGGTTCATCGTGCTTTAAAGATTTGCTCTGAATCCCTGATTGATTCGGAGATTGAATTTATCAAAGAGGTGCTCGTTGAAAATGGGTACCCTCTCGATATTGTTAATTCTAATATCGTTACTAAGATCGCTCATTTTTACAAGCCTAAACTTTTTGGTCCTCCAAAATGCCTGGCGTACCTCAGATTACCTTGGTTATGTAATATTAGCATAACATTTGCCAATCAAATGTCTGTAGCTGTGCGTCGGTGTTACCAGGCATCTAATCCTAGAATTGTTTTTTCTGCTCGACCTTTGCTCAAATCTATTCATAAGGATGTTCTCCCACCCCAACATATTAGTAATATCATTTATCTATTTAAATGTCGGTGCGATGCCGTATACGTGGGAAGAACAGTGCAAAGGTTTGAATCCAGAATCAAACAACACATCCCCCCTGCCATACGCCAGGGCCGACTAAATAATTTAAATAATCCGGGTCTGTTATTGCTGCCCATCTCATAAATAGCGCCGAATGTGCGTCGACGTACACTAGTGACTGGTTTTCTGTCATAAGTAGATCGCATTCTCTATTCAACCTCAAAGTCCTGGAAGCCATATATATCAAGTCAATCAAACCTTCCCTTTGTAAGCAAAAGGAATGGCTTTTAGGACTTAATGTGATCAACTTATGACTCTCCTCCCCATATTTTTTTCCTAAACTTGTCACTAGTGTTCATTACAAATTATTTTTAGGTTTTAGTCGTATTCAATCACTTCCACGTTTTACTCTGATGAGTGTGGACGAAAACCGGTTCAGTACATTAATTAATTTCTTTTTAATCGTTTTCTCTCGTTTTTTTATATTTGTTTAATCTCATTCGACCCTCCCAAAAATGTCCCAAACGTCCGTATTCCTCGCCGTTATCAAATTTTGTACCACGAAAAATTTATTTATATATATATATATATATATATATATATATATATATATATATATATACAGGGAAAAATTCGGACGAATGTAAAGAAATATTCCTTAATTAATAAACCTAGAAAAGTGAACAACATTTAATACACCTGAAAAGTAAATGACAATAAACCTTTTTATAATATTTCAGGTAAACTCTAAATTTGGGGATAAAATAGATTATCAAACGGAAAATCAATAATTAAGGTAGCATTGTTCAAAAAATATCACCTGAAGTTGTATCCTTTTAATAATTACCTTATAATAACATTTTTCCATGAATTGTTAGGATGTTGAAAATTATTATCAGCAAATAATTTTAAATATAGGATACAAGAACTCCACTGAAGTAACTGGTTTTCTCCCATTATATTGGCTGCCAAATTAACTAAAAACAATTTTTTTAAATTTACATTTTGTATAAATCCTACTTCTTTTGTTGCTATTTTTCTTTGCCAATATTTATCAAAAATAACATTTCTAATTTATTTTGACAAATTTAAATTCTTCTAATTTTTCAGTTTAATAGAATTAATAATGAACTTCTAGAAATATGAACCAACACGAATTTTCATTTTATTTGTATTCAGGCGTAATGATAGATTTTTTTAAATTTCATTTTTGCTTTTAGTTTTACATGTAAATGCTTGTTTTTTAATTGAATAGTTTTTGTAACATAAAAGTATGTTGAAATAATGTTATGTTAATGGAAATGCTTCAAATCCAGACAAAAATTGAAGAATACACATCTGCCACCAAAAATTTCCAATTGCTAAGAGATTGCTGTTCAAGATTTTTTTTTCATCAATGGTATTGTACTATTATTAGTTAGCTGTACTTGTGTCCATGCGTTACCCGCGGTGGGGGTATGAAATAATGATTTATCTGTCATAAAATATCAGCGGGATAGGATTTTTGACAAAAACGTAAATTGTTTAGTTTCAGAGTGGGGTCTCAGTTTTTTATATTAATTAAATAAAAAATGAACACCCGCTTCCGGGCCATTCAGGCGTAATATGGTTTAATGCTGAATGTATGTGTGTGAGTGTTCAATTAAGCCTATATTACTATAGTATCTTATAGTATATTATATTATATTATATAAGTATAGTATACTATATTGTGGATTATTTAGAAATGAATTTTGCCCGCACCGAAATAAAGTGCGGAAACAATATTTGCATGTTTGTATATATACTGTTACTATAATACACAGTAATTCCTCTATCCTACCAATAACTTTAAAAGTGGGTATGTATCCACTCGAACTTATGGTTAGTGGTAAGTAATGTTGCCACTGCATTAAAGTAATGAACTTTCAGTAGAAACACATCGTCTGCCTATTTTGGATGTTTATTGTCCCCGAAGGAGTGGATGCTGATTATATCTTTCATTGAAATTGAAAAAACAACAACTTTAAAACACTTTCTGAAGTTTAAAACTATGAAGTTTATCCGAAAACTTATTTATTATAAAATTAAAAAACAAGTGCATACAAAAAATGCCGCTGACATTTTTCTCGATTAAATAAAGTTTTGCAAAAAATGCCTAAATCTACTTCACCTTGAATAATGTACGGGACTGGAATACTATTTCACAAAACGATTCTTTTTTTGTCTTAAACCTAAGCAACACATTAGTTTTCATAAAATGCTATTGACGATAGGTTTTTTTTATCCTCTATTCATATTGAAAAACCCGTGATTGCCTGCCCTTGCCGTTAATATCATTGTTTAAAAATGAAAATAAATACATTCGCTCGCATTGCAAAACTGCAGTAGTGGCAAAGTGTGTTATTGTGTAAACTATGACGGGCAAATAGTAAATATTTACTGTATATGTATTCGAATTAATGTGTTTCAGTCTTCCGAAAAAATGTTATTATTTGAGTATTTCTATTTTGTGGTGTCTTTTTGAGGGGGTTATTTTTTCTACACAAAAATGAAGTGCAGGAACACAATTTGTATTTTGTTGTATATTCCATTCACTAAACTACACATAAATTCGACTACTCTACCAATAACTCTAAGTCCGGAGCTGTTGTTAGTCGAACTGATGATTGGTGGTAACTTATATTGTAACTGCATTTAATGAATGAAACACGAATATCAAATCATGGGTCGGGTATTTTGTGTGATTGTACTGTCTTTGAAGTTTTTGATGAAGTCAGAATCTTAAATTAAAATTTTAAAAAAATAAATTAATAAACTTTCAGACGTTAAAAACTATGCAAGTCGGTAAAAAAGTAAATTTTATTTCGTTTCGGAACACTAGTTTGTTGTAACATTAAAAAAGTAGTGAAAACACAAAGAAAATCGCTGAAAGTTTAGACGATTAAAAAAGTATGGAAAATAATGCCGAAATCTATGTCACCCTGAATAATTTGCATGGCTGAAATATAATTCAACAAAGAAATTCTTTATTTGCTCATATACAAAAAAAACACAATAGTATTCCTTAGCTGTTTTGACGATGGACACATTTATCCTCTATTCATAACGAAAAATTCCATAGAATGTATGCCTATGTGGCGAATAACATTCTTCAAAAATGAAAAATATGAATTAATTGTAATTGCTAAACGGAAGTAGTGGCAAAGTTTTTAGGGTGTAAACTATGACAATGTGCTAGTAAAGTGTTACTGTAACAATCTTCCGAAATATTTTGAATGTTCACACATTATAAGAAGATTTTTTAGTTTTAGGAAAATAAATTCGCCGAAATCAGAAGAAAACAAAAACATTAATATTCCCAGTAGTTATGCGGAATGTTCAACTGGTCTAAATAAAGTTTTTAATATGAAAATATTTATTGCTTATTTTCATGAGTTTTACGTTAACTGACCCAAATTATCTCGTTCAATGTTTTAAACTCAGTGATGAAGTGGTGGGTATTCAGAGGCCGCGCGCCTAAAAAGACGTTGAAACATAACCCTGATATTTTGACATTATATGATTAGTATCCAATGTACTGACGTGACAGATGAAGTCATTATGTATGTGGAATGGAGAAAGAAAGAACATTTTCTGTCTCGTATTTTTCGTAATGAACGAAGAAATAATTAGAATAAGTATTTGATTTGAGTAAATAACTATTAGTGTAAAATAGGCATTTAAATCATGGAAAATACCTCACGATATATTGATAATCGTCGTCATGTTGTCCGAATGGATTATGTTTATATGTGTGTTCGTTTTTTTAATCTACGTAGGTGTATCGTAATCGCGGCGGCTCGTGTATAGGAACTGTAGAACTGCAGCATCCTAAGTAATTTCTGCTCAATATTATCGATAAAATTAAAAATAATACGTTTTTTTTCTTTAATTCTTTATTTTACATGTACATTATACAATCCTTCATTTCCATGGCGGTAGCCATCTCCAAATTCATGTTAAAATGTTAAAATGCCGTTGATGGAGCTGTGATATTCACATTTACACCTGTTTGTTATTTGCTTCTCGTGCACATACGCGGGTCAGGCCAGTGGCACAGATGCAGCAAAGAACTGTCGATCGCCACTACGACGTGTCTCCTATTATCAGTATGCTGGATAAATACAGTGTTTGATTTTAACTCTATATGTGCTGTGTTTATATATCATCTACAATATTCTTGAATATGATAAAGTGTAGAATTCAACGC
>OY744526.1:109975542-110100542 GCA_963556195.1 Sepiola atlantica | reverse complement strand
TAATTTTACATTTTTAAATTTTAAACCTTGTAATACTAGATTATTACTCTGGAATATATATTTTCATTCATCAATAAAACGAAATTACTTTACAATGTTACAGTAACATATGATGGAGCATTTGTTATTTTCCCACAAATAGAATCGTTGACCTACAAACCGTGTAATATTTCTCATGTATATTAATTGTAGAGATGCTAAAAAATAGTGATAATTATTGAGTCACTTCTGAAAAGCTCAACTGTAATAAATACATATAAAAATGCCCTGATATATAAACACATGGTGACATTTAGAATATTTATATATAGTCTTTTTGTCCGGGCGATATTATTTCTCCGTTAAAGGAACGTTGTGGCATTATATTCATGTAGATCATAGTGGCTGTCTCAAAATAAAGGGGAACTCTACATTCGTAAGTATTTAGGTTACGGTGTATACAAATGTATATTATGAAGAGAACACTATGAATCCAATGAATGATTGGACTATTATATTACTAATTAAGAGTTGGTATCAGTCTGAAGCTTTGATAATGCTGAGTAGAACTAAATACGGTAATATTCTTCATCCCGGGTTATTCCGTTCAACCTACCCGCTTTCGCAATAATATACAGAGAAATTATGTAAATAATGAAAATAGAATATATGTAATACTGTAATTTACTTTTCTTGCTCCCGGACAACGCCGAGTCGGACGCAAGTTTCTGGTAACCCCCGCACTTACTAAATGTAATATTGTGATGTTAGTAATGTGACCTTTGCAGCACTGGCAAATACACGGTTTAATTCAAAGTATGAAGATAAAGTACCTTGATAATGACATGTTTAGATCTCCCGTGCAACAGCGAGTAGAACAAAAGTGTATGCACTCCACACTTACCAAATACACCACTGTAATGTTAGTAAGGAGGACTTAACGGCACTGACAAACGTATGGTGTAAATCAAAGTGTGTGCGGAATGATATTGAGAATTGCAATTATATTGCTCCCGGACATCACCGATTAGAACAAAGCTTTATTGTATCCCCCACCCCACTTGGCTTACACAAAAATACGACGTTAATGTTAGTAATAAGGCTATTACGGCACTGCCAAAAGTATAGTTAAAATCAAAGTATGAAGAGAAATGATGTTGATAATGATAATTTTATTGGTCCCGGACAACAGCGAGTAGAAAAAATAGCTATTGACCCTCCTATCCCTCAATTACTAAACATGTTATTGTAATGGTATTAAGCAGACCTTCGTATAACTGTCAAAAGTACGCTTGAAACAAAGTATGAACAGAAATGATATTTATAATGAAAATTGTGTTGCTGCCAGACAACGCGGAGTAAGATACAATTTACATTTAATTAAACAAATAGATGAACCATAAATTTAAAAAATGAATGAAAAAAAATAATTAAAAAGATTAATGAAAAAGAAAATTAATGAAACAGTGAATAAAAAAGTGAATGAATAAAATGAATGAAAAATGAATGAAAAAATTGAAAATAAAATAAATAAAAAAAGGAAAAATATCCATACTTGAGGGAGTCTGTCGTAAGATTTCTTGTAGTCTTTCCATGACATGGTTATGTTTTTTTTTTACCTCTCTAAATATCTTTTAGTAGCTATGCATATCAGAGCATGCCTCCGTCTTTACTTTTTTCGGCATCCTTTTTGTTCCTCGGGGAGCAGTCCACGATTATTCAGAGATTGGTAGATTTTTTTTCTCCCAGTTGTTCCGTTAGACTTTTCCACATTGTTGGTAAACAACTTATTGGTCTGCGGTTGCTTGGGGTCGTCCCCTATTTAGCATATTTTTGTATTAGCGTCGTCTTTCCTTTGGTCATCCACTCTTGAATTTCTGTTTTATGGATACATTCTTTCAATTTCTGCGCATGCCTTTCACGTGGAATCGTCTACTTTTTAAACCAGTACGCATGCATTCCAATTCCATCATGACCTGGTGCTTTCCAGTTGGCCATTTTTCATTAGGGTTGTCTTAATCGTGTCTTCATTAATTTCTCTTTGTGTTCCATCTTCTATTTTATTTAGTTCATCTTTCATGTTATCCAGTGTTGTGTTTTTTGACTTTTACTATATCTTGCTCTAGAAGTCTTTTGTCTCTGTCGAGTCTAGTTGTTTTGTCGTTCGTTCTCCGTTTTCGTTTTTGTAAAACTAAATTTCTTTTTGTGCTATTGCGATCTGTGTCTATAACGTGTCAATCTTTCTTATATTGCTGATATATTAGTTTTTAGTGTGTTTATGTTTCGTATTTATTATTTTCCTGTGATTCAGATTACTGCTCTTCCAATGTTGCCTGTTCTTTTTCATCCGGTTTACGGTTTTAGCTTCATCATTATTATTATTATTATTATTATTATTATTATTGTTGTTGTTGTTGTTGTTGTTGTTGTTGTTGTTGCTGTTGCTGTTGCTGTTGCTGTTGTTGTTGTTGTTGTTGTTGTTGTTGTTATTATTATTATTATTATTATTATTATTGATGATGATGATGATGATGATGATGATAATATTTGTACTCACTAACAGTTCTCACACAGGTAATCATCATTTATTGCTCACTGATAATCATCGGTAGTGTTCGCTGGTCTACTCTGAGATTTGGATGACAATAAGCGTCCCCAAGGTCCTAGTCCTCGCTGCTCTCTTCCAGTGAATGCCTGGTTGGTGCTATTTACCTCGGTCTTTCCATCCGCCTTGACTCTTCACACCTATTTGCGGAGGGATGAGTTAGTTTCCATATTCAAGAAATGCCCTTTAGAGCGTAGCTGTGTTCATCATTGCGTATTTATCAATGCGTGTCTATGTTTTCGGGATTGTTCCTAGTCCTCTAACGATTATTGATATTATATTGACTTTTATAGAGTATGATCAACATCACTTTCAATTCCCCGGCCACTCCAGTGTATTTGCATCGTGTTTCTGCCTCCTTGATCTTAACTCTGTGACTTGCTGTGGGAGCAAACTCTACAATTTGGCTAGATTTACCTTCTTGTCGATTGTTATGACATCCGGTCTCCTCCCTTGTAAAAGTTTAGCTGTTTGCACTTCAATATCCCAGGAAAAAATGTATGTTTCTCGTTTTCCAGTGCTGTCTCTGCTTTAAGTTTCTACCATTTGTCCGCGTGTTCGAAATGCAGTCGTTTGCATAGTTCCCAGTGTACTGCTTTTCCCGCACATTGGTGTCGGTTCTTGTATTCTTGTTTGGCTTATTTGCTGAATTTACTTGTTATGTAATTTACTGCTTCGTCTCTTAGTCAACACAGTCTGCATTTACTGTTGAGCTGAGTGTTGATCTATTTTAGCTTTAATACAGTTTGTCCAAATCACATTTTTCTGTTCAGCTCTCACTACGAGTCTGTTTCTCTGCTCAACTGTTCGTTTTTCAGCCATGCCCAGCTATTTTCGCGGGTATCTTCTCTTGGCAGTCTTATAAAACGTCCATGTAGTTGTTTTTCTTTACACTTTTCTTGTCTTTTCGTGTCTTGTTTCGGTATTTCCTGAGTTTTTCATTGCCACGGTATCTTGTTCTGCGGGGATTATAATTTCTGAATGATGGTTTATGTATTTTCCCGATTCTTTAGTGTGTCTTAAACACAGTCTTCTATACTTACCGGTGTTGTTCCCCTTTCGGTTCTTTCCAACTAAGTTAGGTCGTATCGTCGTTTGGATTCAGTGCCTTGTGCATGGTTATTAGTTGTCTAGTCCTCTGGTAAATGTAGCTTGTTTGATGGCATCGTCCTAGCGTGTGTAAAACCCTTTTTGTGAGACATCGGCTTGGTCCTCAGTAGTTCGATGAGTAAACTCCTTTTTTAGAAGAGTAATCACATTGCACAGTCGACCCTTTTGATTGATCTGTGTAAGTTAATAGCGTTTATTGTATGCGGCGTGGTTGCTCTGTGGCAGAGTACCCGCCTCGCCTGCAAGTGACTCTGGTTTGAAATCCTGAGTTCGGATATGTGCTACTGATTAGCCGAAAGGATGGCTAAACTCGAGTCTAGGACTTCTCACTGTTGATTTCATTGTTCGTGTGGATTGCGGTTAGGTTTGACTGTGGAAATTTTTACATGCATAATCTCACATAAAAAATGTAATATATGTATATGTGATATTAAGAATTTTTCTTAAGAAATCAATGACATAAGTGTTCAATTACATGCGTAAGTTTTTAATGCAATATCAAATGAGATACTTACATATTTAATTATTTCATTATTAACTTGAAATTTCTAATTGTATTGAAACCGTTTGGTGTCATTACAATTAGAAATATCAAGTTAATTTTTCACGGTACGTTTGATGGAAAACAAGGGTATGCCTTCGCAAGCACATTGATTTTAAACGGCACTACTCGTTGATGTTATGTGTGTATCGTTATCCATGTGTATATACATACACACACACACACATATATATATATATATATATATATATATATATATTCAAGCATGTTTTATGAATCTACTTTCATATGTATGCTATTCCATTTTAAATAGAATTATTTATTTCTCTAAAAAATCTTGGATTCATACGGATTATTTTTCCTTGTTAAATACTAATACATTTTGAAAATAAATGTGTAACTATTTGATTATTTTCACCTTTGTTTAACTATATATATATATATATATATATATATATATATATATATAGTCATGTGTATAGTGCTTATTCATTTACTATGAAATCCTAATATGAAGATATTTTTTAATACTAAACCAAACACAAGTCTGGTGCAACGTAAGGGTGCATCAAAGTCGTTACTGGTTCTTACTTCTCCATATTGTATGACGCAGAACCCTAGGTATGTAATAAAAACGATGATAACGCAAACATTATTATCTAATCAAACTGAAATGTGTAATCATCTCTATTGTCATCAAAGACAATCAGATGCATGTGTCACATATTGAAAACTTGGAAGGTGAAATCCCGTCACAATATCGATAATGAAGTAATATTCACAGCTCAAATTTCAAAATTATGGTCATAAATGATGCAGAATCTTTGGCTACAATATTGACTAACTGACGAATCTCGACATAAAGAGAACCGACATTATCGCCTAAATTGTGATTTTAACGTTTTCGTTACCTTGCCCTCAACCCTAGATATCTGAAAGTATAATCAATTGAATGTTTATCGACTAAGTTTGATTATGATGAGTCAAGAAGTCTGAATGTGGGGCGGTAAACAAAAAGCACAAACAAGCAAACATAGTTAAATCTCCGAAAGCATAATTAAAGTGGCAGACGTAATTAAAGGTACTCTGAATTTACGATTAAATAATGCGTAAATAATTAAAAAATACATATGAATATATTCGAGTTTTGCTAATAATAGCTTCATATTTAGATGTGTGTTCATGGCATAATAGAGCATCTTAACATAAGAGACGACTATTTGTGTGTATGATTATACAAGTAAAAGACTGAAAATATATGTATATATATATATGTATTTATAAACATACATATAGCAATACTCACACACACATTAGTATATATATACACGTGTATACGCACATATTAATGCATATCTCTCTCTCTCTCTCTCTCTCTATATATATATATATATATATATATATATGATGGACTCTCGCGTCAACACATATTTACACACACACACACACACACACACACACATATATATATATATATATATATATATATATATATTAATATATATAAAATTAGAAAGGGTGTGTAAACATATTTTTTAAATCATTGTTTCGTAATAGTATAATATATTTTTTTTAATAAAAGCATAACAATGTCTAGTGTTAAAATAAGTCAAATTTATTTTAATCTGACTTTCGAGATATACAATTCGTCTTGTCAAAGCAGTGTTTTTCAGAAAAAAACACTGCTTTGACAAGTAGAATTTTATTTCTTCGAAAGCTCAGATAAAAATAAATGTTATTTATTTAAATTATACACATTGTTATGTTTTTTTTTCAAAAAAGAATATAGTACTATTACGAAAAAAAATGGTTTAAAAAACATGTCCACACACCATTTCAAATTAAAATTGGCGTAGCCGCTCTTAAAGACATAACATGATTTTCTTACCCAAAAGTGCATTACCATCGGACGATGAAAAAAACAGAAAATACTGCTATGACAAGGAGAATTGTAAATCTCGAAAGTTCAGATAAAAATAAATTGTATTTATCAAAACACTGCACATTGTTATGTTTTTTTTCAAAAGAAATATGATATATATTATATATATATTTATATATTTATATATATATATATATATATATATTTATATATATATATATATATATATACAAACACATACATACATATATTCACATACACACACATATATGTGTATATAGATATAAACATATATATATATATATATATAAATATATATATATATAGATAGATAAATATAAATACATACGTATATACACATGCATATGTATGAATGTATATATATATATATGTGTATATATATGTATATATATATATATATATATATATATATATATATATATATATATACATGTATACTAAAGATTATAGAATTAACGATAAATGAAGTATCGTAAAGTGATCTATCACGATTAAGTAAAGCTCAATACGTTGAGTATTGATTTACTCCTCTCCAGGAGTTAGGCACAAGGCCAGTTTTATCTTACTCCCACAAGTAAGATTTGACACAAGTTCGGTACAGTGGGGTTTAAAAATTGCCTGGGCAGCCCCGTCGGCATTCCCCGGTAGGGGCGCCTCAGGCAGTAAGCAAAAACCTACTCCTCCCCAAAGAGGGGAGGCGAAGCCTGGGAGGACTGACCCATATACCGGTGTAAATAAAGCCCCGAAGGCAAAGACAATACCAGTCTATGGTGTGCAGTATCCATCGGAACAGATGCTACACTTTGATCTTAGCCAAAAGGCCAAGAACATGAATACGTTGAGTACAGCAATCAATTTAAAAGAAAGAAAGATTAAGATAAAAAATTGCATAAAATTACATAAAATTACATGAAGTTACATGAAATTCATACAAATTTTATTACATCGAAAGTTCAGATGCAAGGTGTTACATTAATCCTTAAACCATGTTTTTCCAAGATAAAAGTATTCTCGTCAGAGGATAACATTTGCTAATGTGGTATTTATAATAAATAAATATTACATAGTTCCATTTCACTTTGAAAAATTGAAGAATAAAACTAGAAATGGTTGCTGATAAAAAAATAAATCGCCGGGAAGGAAAAATTAGCAGTATTGAGTAGCCATTTTCGAAGATAGCTAAATAGCAAAAGTGTGTAAAATTGGAGAAAGTTTTTTACAATTTTTACAGGGTTTCAAGTAAAAGGTAGAGGGTTCAAAAATATCTCACTTGGTCCGTATACACGTGTATACACATATATTTCATGTATATATATTCAATCATATATATATATATATATAGATATATATATATATATATATATATATATAAATATATATATATATATATATATGTGGGGGGGTGTATGCGTGTGTGTATATGAAACGTTATTCTTCTGTAATAAAACCGGAAACCGGTTACATATTGGAAATTGCTGGCAAAAATTCGAGTTTCCGAGAGAAACGATCCTAGAGAAAAAGTACTTCCTAGTTAACGTGACTTACGCAACAAAGAGCGGAGATTCTCGACAAGAACATCCATTGTGTTGGCGTGAGATTCAATCTCACATGCTTTGCCCTCAGCCTCTTAACCAAACAAAAAAAGAGATGAAATAACGATGTAAAAAACTTCTTGGTCATGACTCTTCAGCGAAAACAGACCTTCCTTAGATGTTGCCATATTTGACAATATACAATCTCGATCGGAAAACAACAAAGGAGCAGACATTGTAGACAAGTGTACAGGAAATTGGCAAACGTAAATCATGGTATAATATGCTGATATATGGGAATGATGCTAAGGATATTAGCATAAATACATACTCATATATATGTATATATATATATATATATATATATATATATATATATATATATATATATATATATAATTTCTTTTCACACCCCCACATGTGTGTGATCATATACTCAAATATACATCGATGTATATATATATCGAAACACATTTTTATAGCAATAAATATCGGCATGTGTGTACATTTACATCTCTATACTTGTGTGTGTATATATATATATATATATATATATATATATATATATATAAATATATATGTATGTACTTTTTACTATTCTCATTTTTATTTTTATTTTACTTCTCTTAACTCTTAGAAATTAAATATCTTTTTTCCTTCTCTAAAACTTTATTTATATATATATATATATATATATATATATATATATATATATATATATATACGTTTGTTCAATTAAGATTTTGCTTTTAAGAGTTGAACTTAGAGTAAATTATCCAGTGAAAAACTGTAATGTTGCTTTTCCAATTTACGAGTTAACTATAATATAATTTGTGTTCTTTTCATTTTTCCTGGTCTCCCAGGATAACAATACACCTATTTGGTTGGAGTATCCATCTAAGCGCTGTTACTTGAGGTTACTTAGGCAAGGTGAACAATACCTCGTATGAGCCAGTGCATAGCCAGGCTTATGGTATCTTTTTTTGGCTTCGAATACTGTATTATTCGAATATTTGGTCAGGGTTAATTGTAGGGTAAATTACTCTCATGTCAAGCTATCCTGAAAACCAACTGTACTGCTTGACCGAAGACACTCGGGGATGGTATCTAGTCGGTATTCAAACATATATGTCACAGTTAATAACTTTTCAAATGAAAATAGAATACATGGTGGGAGTGTTTGGGACATTCGCGTGTGGCTTTCATATGTGTTCTATAATTAGCTAAAAAAAATGGTGTGTCTTCCAGATTTTTTAAAAATTATTAACATTCTATAAATATCATTAATACTATATTTACTTACGAGACAGTATTAGGTGGGTTATTTATGTATATATATATAAAGATAGATGGACGAAGAGTGATAAACATGCACGAATGTCCAAATTCCCATTGCTAATGTCATTCGCTTACGACTCCTTTCCTGGCCGAAGAAGCATAGTTTTTAAATGGCCAGATTACTTCATTTTAATTCCGTTTGACTGCGCTCCATCTACGACTTGAACTCAATTTTCACCATTGAATTTACTTCATTTTGAACGCCTTTCTGTGATGCCCCCACGAAACTTTTTCTTCTCCATCGAAACTTTCTTCCATTGGGCACCTTATCGGCGGACAATTACCACCTGGACAAACCCAATATCTTTTTTACACGAACTTTTTTCACCCCTCATTTTAGAAAATATTTTTTCAAATGTTGAATTTTGGCTTTTCTATTGCAAACTTATCTATCTGTATAATTCCTCTCATGATAAGATCTCGATCTTTGAAAAGCCTTGGCTTAAGGAAAGAATAACAAACATAATTTTGTTACAGAATATACCTTGCATTTAACAATCGAAGTTTGATATAAATGTAGACATTCGTGCATGTTTATCACGCTTCGTCCATCTATCTTTATAATTGCTGTATCTCGTATATTGAGCTTTTACCATTTCACTAAAGGTTCTTTCTACTAAAAGTTTACTTTTAGTTTCATATTTATTATACATATATATATATATATATATATATATATATATATATATGTATATATATATATATATGTATATGTATGTGTATATGTATATGCATAAATATGTATGCATATATATACATAAATATATATACATATATATACATCCATATATACATACATATATGTATATATATACATACATATATATACATATATATATACATATATATACATATATATATATATATATATATATATATATATATATATATATATATATATATATATATATATATGTATATATATACATAAACACTCTCCTAGACTGCTGCAATTTTTATTTTATTTTGTTACTTTAGAAACTATAATAAACGTTGGTGGATTATCGTTAAATTTAGAACTTACATTGTGTCAAAATGAAGGTGGTGAGTAATTACTATTTTAGTCACGTAAATTCTAATTATAGAAAAGCGAAAACAAACTGATATGTTTTTCACTAAATACTGTTTGAAGCAAGTATGAGTGTAAAAAGAGGAAACTATGATTTGTTCGGTATATCCAACGTCTAGTTTATCTATTAGGAAAAGTGTTTAATGAGAAGTAGTATTTTCGCTAAATCGTTACAATACGTATGGTAAGTCACACTTACAAATTCATTGTCTGTTAATGGAATTATGTGTAAGAAATAGGCAATTATCAATTATTGTATGAGACCAAAAGTGCATACGCTTAAAAGAATGATAGTCTGTGTAATGTGTCTACGTGTTTGTTTATAATTCTAGCGATCTTGAAACCGTAATGAAAAAATAGACGTAAGGCGTATAATATTTAATCCGAAAGAAATCAATTTTTAATGTTGACGTATGTAATATGGATTACTTGGTTTAAATAAAAATATTATTATTATGTTGTGTTTATGTTTAATGTTATATTATTAAGAAGTCTACTTACTAATTGTGGAAGTGGAGGTTTTATGCTAACGTAATAATGTTATATGTTCGGCATACCATAATGATATTCCCGTAATCTCTACTTTGTGGGGTTTCCGTTTAAAAGTTCCGAATGTAATAAAAGTCCAGTAGTATTATGAGTAGCGTGTACGTTTGATAATTTGAATCATCCCTGATTCTATGTAACAGTAAATGATAATAGATACATTGGTTTTACAATCACTACCCGACCCCGCCGCTTCACCATGCATCTTGTAAACTCTAGCTCAATTTACAAATATCTACAAATACATAACTGCCTTCCCTCTGATTTAAGACAAATTATAGTTAATACCACTAAAAGTATACATTCCGACACCAATTAAAAAAAAATACTGGAAACTATCTACAGAAAAACACAAGAATCTAACACAAGAATCTAAAATTAACATCACATATAAAACCAGTGTTAACATTTTAAGATGCGATGTCGTTCTGTGATGCCATCCAGCATTGCTGAATTCAAATCGTCAAAGACTTTGCGGAATAATGCGAAAAACGTTCTCTGCGCGTTCATACGTCGTCTTATAAAATTGTTATCTTTCTCCAGCTTTTTTGTTCATTTGCTTTTGACACCTGAGAATAATTTGACGATGAATCGAAAACGTTCGTGAAACCTGTTAAACCTATGTAACATTTATTAATCTTTAATTTTAATACAAATAAGACCATCAGAAAAATTGGAAAAATATGAAATGGTATATTAAATTGACGAATTCTGTTATCTTTACCAATGTTTATATATATATATATATATATATATATATATATATATATATATATTATAAATACATTATATGTGACCGTCTGAAGTAATCGCTTCCCTACCCTGATGAAGACATCATCTTTAAATGACGTAGAATGAAAGTAAAACAATAATTTAACATTTATCTATTAATAATTTTATAAAGCAGCTTTAAGAGAGTAAAGTTGAGCAGTGTTTCGAGATATTAAAAAACAGATTGTCACTTCAGCTATAAAGCAAGGTTACGATTAAGTTCGTTGAACTGTTTCAATTGTCTGATGTTAACGGTCTGCTATTTTTTCGGATAAATATCACTTACTTTCTCCCATCTCAAGCGATAATGGCTAATAGTCTTAGGGATAGAGCGAAAGCGTACGGAGGCTGTGTATATTCTGTGAACCGTGTTCTCGCCCTGTGAGTTTCTGAAATAATCTCTTCCCTAGCCTGATGCGTACATAAGCTTGACACGACGTCGTATGTAGGTACACATAATTGATTATCTATTCAGGAATATGTTCAGTAAGCTTATTTTAGAGAGAAAAGTTGAACACTGTTCGGAGAAATTAAAAAAAAAACAGACTGTAACTTAAGAAATAACGCCAAGTTCTGATAAAGTTCGTTTAACCCTTTTGCGTTCATAGCCTATTGTATGTAAGAATTAATAAAACTTAATGTCTCCTGTAATACGTGATAATCTTTTTGTAATTGGAGATAGAGTGTAAACGTGCAGAGTCCAGGTTTACTCTGTGAACAGGTTTCGCGCTCTTTCACCGTCTTATATCATCGATTCTCTACACTGATGAGAGCATATGCTTTAAATGACGTCGGATCTCAGTAAAGATAATTCAATATTTATTCATAAATATTATATATATATATATATATATATATATATATATATATATATATATACACACACACCCATATATATATATATATATATATATATATATATATATATATATGTGTGTGTGTGTGTGTGGGTGTGTGTGAACAAATTTTTTGTGGTACAAAATTTTATAATGCTTTTAAATTAAATAAACGGAGTCATAGCGAGAGAAACACTATTACAAGAAAAACAAAGGAGAGGAAATATGAAATAATATTTAATTGTCGATTTAAAACGAATAAAACGACCGACTAAAATTGACAAAATAAAAACTACGTCCCTAGGTACCTTTCGGCCGACACATTGTCAAAGAAAACGTCGGCAAATATCGTTTATAAACGGGGGAAAGAATAACGTGGGGAGGGAAAAAAACAATGAAAAAAAAAAGGTAGATTGAATAATGCCATTAAACTGCAAAGAATAAATGGGCAAAATAGGCAAAGTATTTTTTTTAGAAGTCTTTAAATAGATCTAATTTATGAGACAACTCTTTCTGCCTAAAGAGAGATGGTTTTCGCATTGTAACACTAACTGCCTCCAAAACCTTGAGATGGTGTTTGGAACGGGCCCTGTGTACAATGCGAAAACATCCATCGGAGTACGCCTCACCACACCTTTTTATTGTCGGACAGGTGCTGTCCAATGGATTACTCGTGGACTTTTGAGCGCCCGGATCTGTGTATATATATATATATATATATATATATATATATATATATATATATATATATATATATATATATATATATATATATATATATATATATGTATATATGTATATATATGTATATGTATATATATATATATATGTATATATATATATATATATATATATATATATATATATATATATATATATATATATAATGTTTTGTTTATTATTCTTGTACGTTACGTTTCGTCCTTTATAATCAGTATTCATCAGCATAGAGATATAACTATTCCTTACTGGTCGCACGATTCGCAACCCCGGGCTCCGGGTATTTTACAACTCAACTCCTGACATATATAATTACTCGGCCACCGCTGGATAGCTAAATAAACAGTAATAATTTTAACACTTTATTCAGCGGTTTTTACGTTAAGAGAGCGTTATACTTTATGGATGGAACAATATATATATATATATATATATATATATATATATATATATATATATATATATATATATATATATATATATATATATATATATATATATATATATATATAAGGATGAAAAGGAATTAGAAAAGCGACGGAGGCAGGTCTTTTTTCAATTTTCCCACCTCACGAATTACTGAGAATTGTTGCATCCACGAATGGTAATCCTCTATTGGCCTTTTTACTCTCTGGATTCTATCTATTTTGGCCGCACCTGAAGATGGTGGTTTCTAGAGTTTAACTTTGAAACCTCTCAATTTATTTCTCGTGCCTTCAAACGACCTACCTACCTACAAATCACTGTCTCCGCTGGACTCTTTTACACCGGATTTTTTTGCAATCGTACACTTTCTTGCATTCGGGCAGCGTTTTGCCTTGTTGTTTTCCCCACAATCTTTATTTTACTTTTTGAAATTTTGAATCTTGGCCTTTGCCAACTTATCCCTCCCAGCAATTTCCTCTGATGATAAGATTTTGATCTTTGAAAAGCCTGGCTTAAGGAAAAAAATAATTGAATATATTGTTTTTTTGCGAAATATAATTTGCATTGAGCAACTGAATTGAAAAAAAGATCTGCCTCCGTCACTTTTCTAATTCATTTTCATCCTTCTATCTATAAATCTGCTCTATCCTGTATATTGAGCTGTATACTTTTCACAATAGGTTTTACCTTTCCTAAAAGTTCGCTTTTAGTTCTCCAATTCATAATAAATAAATATTAGATTATTTTTGGACATCGGAGTCAAACAACACGTGTCCACAAAAAATTTGTACGGCAACTTTCTTACCAACTAATGTTCCATCGTCGAACATCTCATAGATAACAGTTCCTGTGCCTCAAAATAAAGTGTTGACTTATTCTCAATTCTCTGTAAACCACACTCTCCCTTTCATCTGAAGATTCTAGAAACTAATTACATTAATTCTTTGAAGTCTATTCTTTATAAACCAGAACAAATATTCTCAGACTTAATGTAGTTTCTAATTTATTATTTGTTCACCGCTATGATACCCATAGAATTTATTTTTCTATATCTGAATCTCGCCTTAGCTTTGTTGAGCCAGGTTCGAAATCGGTAGCTTGCCCTTTCATTCTCTTATCTGTTGAGGTCATTATATTAAAAAAAAAATATGGTGTTTGCATTGCCCTCAGCCTTCTTAAGCATACTATATATATATATATATATATATATATATATATATATATATATATATAGATAGATAGATAGATAGATAGATAAAGATAGAGATAGAGAGAGAGAGAGAGAGAGAGAGAGAGAGAGAGAGAGAGAGAGAGAGAGAGGGAGAGATTAAAATAAACAGTTATGTGACTTATTAAGCTTTGGTTAACTTTTTAGAATCAGGAAAATATGAGTGTGCTAAGACAGTAAAAGACGACATATAAAAATAGACAAAATTAAAATCAAGCTGTTTTCTGCTCGCTATTATTACCGTTCTCGGGTGTATTGCAGCTTACCAATGCACCCTCTACCCTACGGGAGATTATTATATTTTCCACATCAAACTTGTGTCACAGTGTTTGCATCATGAGAAGCGCATAACAATCTGGCAGTATTGAAGGGCAATTGTCGCTGAGTTCGCGTTATTTGATTAAAGTAAACCTTTTCCGAATTTGTATCGTGCCTGACAGTGGTAAAAATGTAGGTGAAAAACAATATTTTTTCATAATTAAATAAGCTTATATTTAAAATGAAACTGCAGTTCGACACTTAAATAAAATCGTGATTTGTGAATGCGTCTCGTATTCCATTGTACAACGACCTACGTAAGTGAACACGTGCGTTTTTTTTTTCATAGAAAACAAAAGATTATCATTTTCCGTCTTTTTTTGCGGTTAAATAAAAAAAATCAGAAAAAAGTATTTTTATTGAATATATGAATGAGACATTGTGAAAAAAAACATGCCTTTCGAGTAGATCAAGCGTCTGACACGTTGCTTCCGGATAAACGTGCAAATAGAAAAAAAGGGTATTTACTTTGTTTCGATCCGTTTTATTTTAATAAAAAATAAATGCGCCGTCAAACGAAGAAGTGAAATAAAGAAAATGCGCATATTGATAACGAATCAGTTTTAATAGTAAGGAATTTATATGAAAACCAAGAACAATATGATTAATACATAACGACATCGGATTCATTTATTTTTCATTTATTGAAGATCGAGTTTTTTCCATCATTTTTAACGCCTTAAGCTATGCTGACAATTGTTGACATTGCATAAATATGGTATCGAATCGTAGACTATATGGAATCTCATGAAAATAACTGTAATTGTAAAAATATTATTTTCATGTTTAAAAAGGTACGCACGTGGTTATTTTTTTAACAGAGGTTTCATAAAGGAATTTAAGTTTATTGATAAAAAGGTATCAATTTCTTCAACACCTTTCACTCCCGGATCCTATCACTCACAGACGCGCGCACACACACACACACACACACACACACACACATATATATATATATATATATATATATATATATATATATATATATATATTAGTATTTCATGTATCCACATAACATTTTATAAGGAGATATAATTTTTGTATGTATCAATTTTCAGTATTTACTTCAACAGTGCTCGATACGTAAGTAGAGCTAGGTAGTAAGCTATGGAAATATATGTATGCACATTAAGCTACACAGAGGCTCCCGCGTTTCATCTCCGGGGGGAATCTTCAGGCCAAAATGCATTGCGTTATTTTTGGTGCGTGTTTTTATAAACACGGCTAGCTTGTTAACCAATCAGATTCTGTGTTGTTCTCTCAGACAATCGTTGGGCTTCCCACGAACAAAGGTGTGTTTAGTGTTACTTCTATCCTTTATTCTGTTCTCTTGTTCTGTTTTCTACAATTTTTTACAGTAGTGGCCATTATTTTCTTCCTTTTTTCCAATATGTCCACCCTACATGTGTTTGTACTTGCATAACATTGTTCTCTATATTATCACCCTGATGAAGTCTTATAAATAAAAGCGAAACTTTGATGTACACATAAAAAACATCCATCTTTTGGTTTTCCTTTTTCATTTTCCCATCACGTCGGATTACTTTCATCCTTCTCTTCCCATCTTCTCGAAATGGAAAAGCTAACCCTCCAGCAGAAGCTACGGAAATATAAAAACCCACTATTCGCAGGCAACTCACACAACAACAGGAGAAATATTCTGCTGAGATGCATCGAAGGAAAGGTCATACTCGCAAGTATTTTACATTTTTAAAACACTCGCACCACATTTTCCCTGACTACATCCAAACATATTTAACATCATCTGCAAACCTACTAAAACACAAAAGTTCACCCCTTTTCCACGAGGCCAGAACATTGGGCATCAACCTCAAAAATAACAAAACAATACTGCCCAACACTATCGATAACATCACTAAATCCATCAAAAGATTCGATGCACAACATACAACCAAATTAAATAACAAACTCAACAAACTAATCCTAAACAGCAAATGGAAAACTTTAGGACGTCCGGAACTCATAAACAACCTCACTACATATAAACTTTCTGGCATAGAAACTGAAGCTCTCAGTTTCGGTTTAAAATTCGCCACTGGAATACACTCTAACACCACCACATACACAGTTCTCAAAAATTGCAGACACACTGACACAGATTTCACTAAAGGCTTCATTCAAGGAATAATCTCAACCACCACCACTCTCACTAATGACCCCGTCTTACCCAAGACATACATACACTCTCAAGCACCTTGCTAACAACAACAACATAATCATATCAACATCAGACAAAGGAGGGGGCATAGTAATCATGGACACAAATTCATATATCCAAAAAATATATACTCTATTATCCGACGAAAACACATAAACTAAAACTGACCAAAAAACTATAGATAAAAACATAGAACATTTTAACAAATCTTTCAAACACCTAATCAAGAACAACAAAAAATGGGCATCACACATTGAATATCTACCCATCATTCCCACACTATACGGGCTCCCCAAAACCCACAAACCTGATATGCGTCCCATTGTATCGAGCATAGGTAGCACCAGACACAAAATCGCACGGGCCATAGCTAACATCCTCACTCCACTAATGGGCACCATCAATCCTTCCCACATCAAAAATTCAGGCGACCTTCTTAGCAGAATAAACCACATCAACGTAGAAAATAAAAATATACATAGCCTAGATGTAACATCGCTCTATACTAATGTACCTGTTAAAAATGACTAAACTTACTTCACACACATCTGAAGAAAATCAAAACCGACCTACCTTTTCACCCCAATACCTTTATAGAAATAATTAGACTCATCACTGACGTAACATATTTCCAATTTAACGAAGTATTCTACAAACTAAAATGTGGACTCCCCATGGGCAACCCTCTTAGCGGTGTATTAGCCTGCCTCTTTTTAGACTTCTTAGAATCCGGCCCTTTCAAATATAGACTACCCCCTAAAATCGAATACTTAAGATGATATTTTAATTTTCCTCCCCACAGACATACAAATCAATAATCTTACAGATAGATTCAACACAGTAGAACCCTCCATAAAATTCACCCATGAGACTGAAATAAACGGCTCTATTCCCTTCCTCGATACCCTCATAATTAAGTCCAACAACACACTAGAATTTAAGGTACACCGCAAAAACACTCACAAAAATGACTACATACATTCCTACTCCCACCATCATAGCAAGATCAAAACAGGTATAATTATAGGCTTCTTCCTACGCGCCCTTAGAATATGTAGCCCCCAACACATAGATGAAGAAATAAAGTACATTTTTAATTCCCTAAAAACATTGCAATACCCCACACATTTTATATTAAATGCCAAGAAAAAAGCCTTCCAAATATTCTCCAGAAATACCACACAAAAAAATGAGACTCGTCACACCTCTTTCGTAGACAGACCCCTTCTCTTACCCACGCATTCCAATAACACATCTATATGAAACACGCTTAACAAACTAGGCATTCCAACAGTACAAACCACATCTCAATCCATAAAACAAACATTAAACACATCAAGACATTTCCAAAAAACACCCACATCCCATGCCGGCTTATACACTGTCCCATGCAATGAATGGCTATCAATTTTACGTGGGAGAAACACAACGTGAATTAAAGAAAATATTAAATGAACACAAAAAGGACATAAAAAACAACAACCCTCTCAGTGCACTTTTCTCCCATGCACTAGAACATAGTCATGCCTTCAAATTTGAACAAGCCGAAATCACAAAATACATCCACAACAAATCTCGGCGAAGATTATTGGAAACTGCACTCATCACCGCCTCCACCACCATCAAGCAACGAAATGGCTTTTTTTTTACCTATCACCCTTAATAAGCAAGATCATCCTTACTGAACAAAAACTCTTGCCAGTTCATAGATAACATTTATTTTTATCTCTAACCTTAATGACACTCTCCCACTTACTCACACCCATCCTCTTTCTCCACGAATCTTTACTTTCTCTAACTCATTCCTTTTTTCCCTCACATTTTTAACACTGCAGTCCGATGAAACTTTCTCATTTTCAAAATATTTCAAATATTTCATACCCTATCACAACAAATCTCCCCTCTCCCCCTCAACATTCCCCCTCTCAACTACTTCTTTCGTACCTTAACTCTTCCATACCGCCTTCTTAAATCCCCTCATTTTCTCTAAACCCTCTCTAAGACCATAACTTTCGCCCATCCACCAAAATCACAGCCCCCCTCCTTATCTACCCACCCTCCATTTTTCTGCATACACCCCCACACAAACATTCCAACTTACTTTTTCCCCTTTAGTCTAAACCGCAGCCACCTGTACAAATACCTCCTTCCTCCCTCTCCTCCACTCCCTCACTGCCATCCACATTATTCCTGCTCATCCCTCCCACCTCTTTCTCTTACTACCAGCCACAGTAGTCCTTGCTCACCCCCATCTTTCCACTTCTTCCCCACTCATTTTTATAAACATTCATTTTTCAGTCTTCACCAAGTACGGACGCCAACCTACTGTTTTCTCCAGTAGTGGCCATTATTTTCTTCCTTTTTCCCATATGTCAACCATACATGTGTTTGTACTTGCATGACATTTTTCTCTATATTATCATCCTGATGAAGTTTTATAAATAAAGACGAAACGTTGATGTACACATAAAAAACATCCATTTTTTGGTTTTCCTTTTTCATTTTCCCATCACGTCGGATTACCTTCATCCTTCTCTTCCCATATATATATATATATATATATATATATATATATATATATATATATATATATATATATATATATATATATAATTAACGGAAGAAAGATTATGTTGGGTAGTGTTCGAAGTAATATTCATATTCATATAATATAACGTCTAAATGAACGAAGTAAAAGAAAACGAAAAAAGAAAAAGAATCGTTATAGAAAGAAGCATAGAAAATAAAGTGAACATCTCATTATGGAAGAAGAGTGAAATCTTCTTTCCGAATTTATTTAAGACGACTATTGCGCAAATTAAGGAAATTAAACTATACAAGATGAGTCATGGCTGGAAAATAAGCAAAGTTATGTTGTAGTGCAACAATATAGGAAACATAATAGGGTTGAAGGTAGAGTAACAGTTACTTGATGGGAACTGAGATGGGGTAGAAAGTTTCATCTATTGAAGTAATAGGTGTGTGAGTGTTTATAAATTACTGGTAATTTTAGCATGGGGGCATAGGGTTCAATGCCTGCTTTGGTTAACTCATTTAAACACTGATCAGTAAAGAGTGAGAAGGTTGCATCCATGAGGCGTCGCTTATGTGATCTCTGATTGACTCAAAATCAGCATCGTCATAGTATCTCGTTTTTTAGAGCAACGGCTTACCAGCTTTTGAACGAGTGTTTTGGGTTATAGCAATCATAACCACGACGTGATCAGCGTTTCAGGGCACGCTATGGGCTTCAGTCACACAAGCCGCGGGCAGTGAGGTAGAAGAACAGGTCGAGAAGTGAGGATTGCTGGTCTACTCGATCAGGGAGGCGGGTCGGGAAAGCAACAGTTTTTGAGAGGGAGTAAGCTAAAGAGAAAGTATACGTAGAGTTACCGGCTGCGTCAGTAGGGCTGGAGAATCCCAGCCATTCACGGTTGTTTGCATTAAAATCCCCAAATACATATATAGCAGGATAAAGTACTGGGTCAAATATGAACGGTATAAGAAATATAAGTCACTAACGCTGTGATATAAAGTCAATCTAAAGCACATGTAGGTTTGGTCATCTGATTCTTACCTATGTTCTTTAGTCAGGGGGAGGGTGTTCCGAACGTAAATAGTAGCTCATGCATATGTTTCTCAGAGTCTTTAGGGTAGAGAGGGAGGTAGTTAGTCATGTCAAAGTGGTGAGAAAAGGTTGACGATGTAAGGTTCGTTGCATTTACTGCAAGGATATCTTGGGTGTTTGTCAGATTAAAAGAGTTTTTACGTCGTAGATGTTTGTTCTAAGTCCCCGGATATTAGTGAATGCAAGCCTCAATGGCAGAGGCGAAGTTGTTTCTTTCTGGGAATGAAAATGCGGTGTTGATTAGGGTGTTCTGAGGGCGACGTGATTTTAGAATTAAACGGTAGTTTGTTTTAACGGAATGTATATTAAATAATTTATGGATTCTATTTTGCGATCAGGAAGTCCTAACTAAATGTCTTAAAATAAACGATCTACATTTCGTTGACGTTATTCAAAATGGGGGTTGAGAATCACATGCAGTTAAAGAGAAAACTAAGTAAGAAAAACAAACAAAACTATACAAAATTGAATAAGAAAAGGAATAGAGAGAAACAGAGAGAGAGAGAGAGAGAGAGAGTAGTTCTTTTAACCGTTTAAGACATTCCTTGAGTCATCGAGGCATAATTTAAGTGATCGCGAAAGATTAAAGAGAGACAGGCCAGATAGACGTCGTTCACATTTATGCTAGTACCGACATGAGGACATGTTCAAAATTATTGAAGTGTACCAACTTGGTATGAGGAAAAAAACATACAGTGTGCTCATAAAGTTTCTTCAAAAATATTAAGAGGACAGTTGAAATACCATGACAATATTGTGTCTGTTTTAATCAAATTCTATTGACGTTTTTATTAAAAATTAGATGTTGTACTACATATAGTTTATTAATAGAATGATAACTGCTAAGTGAAGCCTTAAAAAGTCTACTCTTCAAGAGATGGCCCATAATCAAAAATAAAGTTGTAAGTAGACTTTATGGACGCCCTCCGTATATTTTTAGATTTCACTTTTTCAATCGTGATCTAGCTGGGATACCTGGACACCCTACATGTCTGGAATATTTACAGATGGCATGGGCAAAATGTCTTATGCCACCATACAGATGAATGTGATTTGCATATCTTTGGTACCAGGTACCATAGATACTGGGCTGAGTTCTATATTGAATTATTTATTTCTAACTAACAGGACAACTCGGCGTTCCCCGGGGTCAGAACGTGACATATTTATATTAAAAACTCAATCTCTTTACCTCTCTGCATCCTTATTTCCACCTCCTCGTTTTCTACCTTCCTCTTACCACACTATCTTTCTTCTTTGCCCAGCCCTTCTACTTCCTGGACATATAGACACACATACATCTTTTTATAGATTATTCGAATAAATAGTCGGCATAAGGAAAGTAACTCTTTGATTACAAACTCAAAATTTATTTCCTCTCATTTAGTTTGAGACGGTTGAAAGACCGACCTCTGCTGTTGAAATCTGCGTCAGTTTATTGTCAAAGAATTTCTGTTTTCTAAATCTTTGATATTATTCATCGGGGGGGGGGGGGTAACGTCAATCCAAAAATATAACAACTTGGGGAATGATTGGCTTGTAGTTTTCGCCTTTTAGCTGAACATAAACACACATACGCACGCATGCAACTGCCCTTTTTATCTAATAGCTATATGTTTATATAGTTTCTATCAATGTCAAATATTAGGAGAACTCAACTAGTATGTAAGTTCAATAGATGTGTGTTGCTGTTTAGTTGTTTCCCTTTTCTTTGCCATTAATTTCAGTAGGGTGAAATGTCCTCTATATTTTAATGCGCTTAAATTAATGTTTCGTTTCAGCCATGACACATTTTCTAACTCGTATTAAATGTATGTACCCAAAAGGTTATAGCTGCTAAATCTTTCCAGTCGTTTACAAAAGAAAAATCGTATACATATAAGGCCATCAATATATGTCTCTTACCGAATAATGTTAATCGAAGGATGAACTTATAAATTATGGGGTCCCATGTACAGCGGTCATTATCCGATTATTGAACGACATCGTCCTGGTGAAATACGAAACAAATACAGAAGTCAGTGACTTATAGTTAAGAAAACGATTAGCGTTTATTTTTACTTACAACACTTTTAAGGTTCCACATATTCAGCGAAATTGTGTTTAACGTCTCTCTACAGTAGTCCGTTACAATAGTAAAAATAAAACACATTAATGAAGAAAAACGAAGAAATCACATGAAATAGAGAAGGGAAAACTACAATAAAAATAGATGATGTCGAACACCGTTTCCAAGCAGATCTTATTAATAAGAATGCAAAGCATTACGATCTCCAGAGCTAACACCTTACGAAATAGTCAAAATGAAAAGAAACAAGTCCGTAGACCATTCTACACCCACATGTATTCGTTCACAAAGGAAATTTTGTAGAAGCAAAAAAAGAAAGCGGTAAGTTAGATGTACGACAGGAGGACCTCAACATCCACTTAGATATCATATTCTGATGAATTGTCTTATACACTAATCCCTTATTTTAAAGATCGACTGAAGCCACAAGATCCAAATGTCATGTTTAATAAAATCGTGCTAAAATTGACAGGATTATGTTTACAATATCCGTGCTGCTAGTGCTCCGGGACTGTATAAGTAATCATACAAGTTATATACAAACTGCACGTGTCTCTTCAGAAAACTCATTGCCTTTTTTCAGCAGGAGTGATGTCACGGTATTTTAGCAGAACAACAGGGGGTAGCCATGGTATTGTGATACCTACAGAAATTGAATCAAATCCGTTGCAAATTTTTGCCACATATTTCTTTAAAATGCTGAAGGTAAATAGAGAATGGTCGCTAAAAAAGCGGGGAATTTCTCAAACGGTAATTTATTTTATGAATAATATCTCTTATAAAAATGTTCAAATTCTAATATTATAATACACTCAGAGATGCTAAACATGTCGCCCGTACAAATCGCAGAAGTAGATTAGCAAGCCAAAATACAATTTAAAAATATAAAATTTAAACACTATAATGTACAAACTCAACTTTCCCGCTGATCTAGCGACAACCTTGTATAGTTGAAGTTATTTCTTGCCGTGTGAACGACTTCCTGACAGGTAACCATCATATACATATATTTGTCAAGAAGGTACATGGATTTATGTTATGTTCTCTTACGATCTCGCCAGTCTACTCTACTGTATCCTTATTTCCATTGATTGTGCTACAAATAAGTAAAAAATAACTAAACTAAACAAAAACCTAACAATTTAAAAATTAACACCTAAAATAGAAATACAAGAAACCACGTGTTTAAATACTTCACCCATTATATTGATGCAAAAAGAAACAGGATATAAGCCAATCTATAGAAAACAAAACAATAGAACATGGTATAGGATAGAAGTAACACATCCTTTGTTCGTAGTAAACCCAACGATTAGCTGAGAGAACAACAAAGAATATGATTGGTTAACTAGCCAGCCGGTATATAACACCACCCGGCAAAATAATTTCATGCAGTTTAGCCTGAAGATTCCCCTCGGGGATGAAACGCGGGAGCCTCTGTGTAGCTTAATAGCGGTAAATATATGTTCATAGCTAACTATATATATATATATATATATATATATATATATATATATATATATATATATATATATATATAAAGAGAGAGAGAGATAGAGAGAGACAGAAAGACAGACAGACAGACAGGGATTGAGAGAGGCTATTAGACAATTGCTAATATGTTTGTCTGTCCATCTCATTTCACACGACTCTTTCCAATGCAGGCCTACTACCATCACAAATGCACAATATATTTACAATACTTACTGTTGTTTCATTGATCGATTTTATTAAATATCGATTCTGAATTGAAGACCAATCAAATATAAAGAATATCAGTATCTCTTTTAAATCGTACAGCAGAATTGTTTGTTTTTCTTTGCGAATGCGTGTTTATTTTCGTATTCAAAATGGGTGAATTTATTTACAATAACACGTTTAAAACAAATAAACATTACAAAATACATATTCTGCACATTGTTTACCAATATCCACGTTGCCTCAATCTGTATTTTAAATAAATCAACATCTCTTTGCGCTAGTGTCTACAATTACCATTCAATTCATTAGCGCCCATTGGTCCTGCTCTTAAGAATAGGTTTATAATATATATATATATATATATATATATATATATATTAATACGATAGCGTGTGTGTTCGTGTGTCACGCTTCCGGCAAAAGCTCTGCGCATGCGTGCCGCACCAGTTCTTGAAAAACATCAAACTCGCCTAATTTTCGAAATCATTTAAAGTGTTTCCCTTTGGAGCAACGGTTAGCGGCGTAGTATTTTTGACATCGACCCGACTGGTTTATAGTTCGATCCCAACCAACCTCTAAGATTTTTTTCTATATTTCGAGGGGAAGGGGAAGAGAGGTAGAGAGGGGACGACCGCGAAGACACATATTAATACAAGAGCGTGTGTGATTTTGTGTGTCATGCTTACATCAAAAGCAACGACCTTCCGAAACCTTGTTATGCTACTCATGAATTAGCTTGACCTTTTGGCTAATATCAAAGTGTAGTATCTGTTCCGATGGATACTGCACTCTATAGACTGGTATTGTCTTGGCCTTCGAGTCTTGATTTACGCCAGTTTATGGATCAGTCCTGTGCAGTTCTAGGAAATCCACCCTCCCAGGCTTCGCCTCCCCTCTTTGGGGAGGAGTAAGTGTATTGCTTACTGCCTGGGGCGCCCCTACCGGGGAATGCCAACGGGGCTGCCCAGACAATTTTTAATGGCCAGAGTGCTCACCTTCTCGAGCGCTGGCTTTTCAAACCCCACTTTCCCGACCCGACCTTGGGTCACATCTTACTTGTGGGAGTAAGATAAAACTGGCCTTGTGCCTAACTCCTGGAGAGGAGTAAATAAATATTCATGAATTGGAGCCAAATTTAATTTAATCGAAAACATTTACAAAGTAAGGTTTAGTCGTCGAAATATTTCCTTCACTAGAAATATTGTATCTAAAGAAGTTTTGTAAATTGTTTCATGTCTTGTTCATTTTTAAAAATTAAATATACAAGTCCAAATCTTATCATATTTTATTCAAACATGTATAGGTTAGGAACAAGATAATTAGTATTAAAAACATCATTTCGTGTAATTTACACGTGTCCCGCTAGTTTACAATATTTCAACAACATCTGTAGTTTTCTAGAGACGCATATATACTTAGTCATGAAGGGAGAGGTAGGTCTTTCAAATAATACACCTATTGTTTGATCTATATTGGTAACACTAATGCCTCAGTTTTCAGTATACTTTGAATATCTACAATCAGTTTAATCTATTATTAAATTTAAAAATAAAATGAGGTAAAGGTAATCTTTATGAGCATCGCCATCAGCATCACAACCATGGTGTCTGATCACTCATGGAAGAGAAACCCCTCCGTGTTTTCCGTCCGTCTTATTGGTGACTGTCATTTAAGGTTTTTGCGGTAGTCGCCTGTGCATGGCACTGCAGGTTGGCCCCGCTATTTGCCCATAGCTAGCCCTTATAATCAACACAAATATGCATATATTATAAACAAATGCGTTAACTATACTATCAAGCGGTGTGACTCTTTGAAAGTAATTTCGGTCAGATATAGAATACTCTAAATATTTGCTCCCAATAAGAGGATTATATATTTTTTCTTAGAATAGTTTAATAGATACGTTTATTTTATATGTAGTATGAAATTACATCATATCCATTAACTATTTTTGCAAGAAATTAAAGAAATACATTGGGACCTTAATGGATAACGAACAAAACTTTTATTATCGATAATAATTATGTGTAATTTAGCACCAATGTTATTTTATAGACGGTTTACTTTAAAAACTAAAATATTTTAATTGTTTAAATGCACATTTAGAGTAAACCCCAGTTTTATCATTGTGTCCAAACGGAAAAAAAATATTTTAAAAGATTGATTATTGCTCGCACATTTAGCGGAGAGGGTGCAATTTTACTTATAGGCCAATCAAGTTAATTGTTTTCATGTAAAAGCATTATTTTGTACTTACTCAGTCATATTTTATCTCTCACGCCCCGAAAAAGAATTTTAAAATATCAAGCAGAACTTTAATTAGAACGATTTTTTCATTTCGATGTTCAACCTGTATTTGTGCTCGAGTCGACATTTTGGGCTGTGAGCGGTCGGTAGAATAGACAAGGGGACACTTATCTGCCCTTAGTTACCTAACCGGCCACTCCGAAAATCGCACACTCGCCAGTTCATATAACCCTTATGGAAATGTAAAAATCGTTCTAATTAAAGTTCTGCTTGATATTTTAAAATTCTTTTTCGGGGCGTGAGAGATAAAATATGACTGAGTAAGTACAAAATAATGCTTTTACATGAAAACAATTAACTTGATTGGCCTATAAGTAAAATTGCACCGCGGAGAGTAATCTGGCTCAGAGTAATCTTCTTTGCCTTAACAGAGTCCAAAATGTACTTCAACATCTAGTGACTGAAGATCTGTTCTGTTCTTTACATCCCTTTTTTACAGAAGATACGTCCCTAGTCTTTCTCTACTTTATCGTTATTTCCATGCAACATGCTCGACTGAGCTAAAAACTATGGTTCCTCCTGGCAAGACATTCGCAGCAAGCACTCGTCTCTCTACTACAGCTAAAGGAAACGGGCCCTTCTCCAGGGGTCTTAGCGTCAGGTGGGATTTTCATGAATGAAGTTTATTTCCAAGAAAGTTCTGTTTGTGGAACAAGTTACGATGGGACTACTTCCGTGTAGACTGTGGTCGTCTACAAACCCGATGTTAATAAATACTTGTCATACAGCCTTCTCATATGTAATAAAACTTTGTTCGTTTAATAAATCATTTTTAATTTTCTCATAATCGTGTTAACGATTAAACTAACAATAATAAATCGCCGTAATCCTTATCTTAGAGTAGTTTTTTGGTATTACTTAGTAAACTAACACAAAAAATACCAGCGTAGATTGATAATTTAGTTAGTTATATAATACATAAGGTGCATCCTTCATAAAAGATGACAAAAACAATATGCTTCGCCAGTATTCGCACTCATATACATTTAAAACCATAGAATCACATCATGAATTCAAGTTTTTAGATATGAATTATTATATTTATTTCTCGTCTTCTTTTTATTTATAGTGGGGCGTTGGTTTCTTTAAGTTCAGACGGTGGGAGGTATCTGACTTTCTATTTTCTTCCGAGTGAAAGTATTTATTATACAATTTTTAAATAGGATAATTAGGACTGGACTATCGCAAGTAAACAACGCAAGTCTTTTCTGATGACCAAAAAAATAAACACCAATCTTTTACTTTGCTATGTTTTCCGCTGTTGATTGTCTTCATTTTGGGTAAGGGAATAGCCATAAAGAATGACGCCCGACTTTTTAACATGAACGACTTCAGCGGAAGTTGGAGAATCGAAGAGGAAAACGTCTCGAACCGAGATGTGAAAAATAGAAAAAAAGGAAAGAAAAACGTCTAAATCGATATAGAAACAAGACAAAATGAATAGATAAAACGCCTCATCATAGTAAGGAATGTGCGTGTGTGCTTTCTTATTTGTCGCGCAGATTTCTTTATAATGGGACGGATACATATTTACAAATACATTCACATTGATCTTTATTATGGAGTGGAAAGTTTTATTTCATTGTTTTGTTGTGTTGGTGTATATTTATTTTATTTTCTTTTCTCACAATATAGCGGTGATTATTCCACTAAAATATTTCCTTCCTTCCTCTTTCTAATTGTTATTTAATATTTTTGTATATCTGTTTATCCCTCTGAAAGGACGGTACTGATTGTCGTGACTGCCCTCCAGTCTATTTTCACATAGAACCACTAGCGTGACAATGCAAACAGTTGAAGTCGCTTTGATAAAACGTAGCAAAAACTGATTCCTTTTATAAAATGATTCCTTTCATAAAATGTTACTGTCTCACCGATATCACATTTTATGTTCATTTCAAAATGTAGTTTTTATAAGTTTAAAACTTATTTTGTATGCTTTTTAGTATTATTTTATCAAGTAAACAAATGTACACATTCAACCATTTTCAAGCAAATGCACAAGACATTTATCGGATTAGTAATAATAATGATAATAAACTAATAATATAGTATTATAATTGAATTGAGTTAATCAACGCTTGTGTTTCTAAGGCTTGTCTCCTATATGTTTTAATTTTACAAGTTATATGCTAACCTATTCATCAATTAGGGAATTAACTAATATTTTTAAGAATAATATTTTGGAGGCGATAACAATGCGTTGTTTGAGTGACACATCTACGACACGTGGAATCGTAAAAACAAAGTGACAATATTGAGGAGTCAATAATTTTCAAAAAATTTTTTTTAATTATTTACCAGTGTATCGTTGACCGTTGTGTTAGGTTGGAGTGTGCCCTTTTATTATTATTTTTAATTTTCGAGGGAAGCCCTCATCCTCAGAAATAAAATAAATACAGCCACTCGTTGGAGTGTGTTTTTTTGCCAAAAGCCGGGGCCGGAAATGATGGTATGTTTTATAGTAGCAGGTCCGCAGAGGTTTGTTTATTTTTTTTTTCCATATAATTTATTATTTACTATTTTTTTTTATAACCGTTGTTGTTTGTTTGGTGAGTAAATATACTGAGTAATTTATTTATTATTTATTTTATGTCCCTTTAGAGTTTTAATTAATTTCGACTCATTCTATGAATTTACCGTGTGTGTGTGTAGTAGCAGATGTGATTGGGTGAGGAATCCTGGGGATGGGAGTGGGGCGTCGTTAATAGAGCCTTTGGTATATATGTTTGTGTGCGTGTGTGTGTTGGTGTATGTATATATGTATATATATACGTATATGTAAAATACATACATGCATACATTTTTTTATTTTATTTATTTATTCATTTATATATATGTTGTTTTTTTTTGTTTTTTCCGTTTTTTGGGTTTTTTTTTTCGATTCTATATTATTATTTATCTATATTATTAGATTTTGTTATGTGCAGTCGTGGTATATTATGGTCGGGATTTCTAGTTAATATGTAAGGCGGGCAACATGTGCAACCACGTGTCTGAGTTAGCAGCGGGTGCAAGTGGCTGTGTGTGCACCAGTGTCAGTAATTGGGCTAATAATATGGGCCTAACTAACTTCATTTAGTGTTGTTTTCGTTAATAGTATGTCCGCATAGTATCATAGATGTTTGTTAGTATAATGTGTATTATGGTGCTTGTCGTGTGTGGTTATATTAAGAAGTTGGAGTTTAGCTCGGCTCTGTTGTTCAATTTAGGGGATAGCTTTCAAATTAATATTGATTCTTTAAGTCTGAGATTGCCCTGGTCTCTTTCGCTAGCTAGTATCTTGACTCGTATGTCTTTGGTGGGGTTGTGGCCATGTGTTATATGTTTTTGGAAGGATGATGCCTTGGTGGTTATGTGTTCCTTAATTCGTATATGCAAAGGTCTCACTGTACTGCCGATGTAGAATTCATTGCAGACCGCACATTGTATCTGGTATATAGCATATGTGCGGTTGCATAAACCTGTGTTGTTGATGGGGCAGTTTGCTAGGGTGCAAGGGTTCGTGTTGAAAGGTGCTCTAGGTTTAGATAGGTGTTGTCTTAGTGTAAGTCCGGAGTGTGTGAGTTGAATGTCTAAGTGTTCTTTGCGGATGGCCGAGGTTATTCTATCGCTAAAGTGTGGTATTTTAAGGAAGCATGTGTTAGAGGGAGTTTGTTTTGGGTGTTTTCTAGATGTCTTATTGTAGTGTCTGATGTTTGTAGGGTATCCATTCCGCTCGAGTATCTGTTGGAAGTGTCTAACAGAGGATGTCTTGTCGGTTTCTGTTGTACATTTGCCACGGATGCGGTTCACTTCGTTCACAGCATATCCTATTTTGGCTTTGGTAGGGAGAGTCGATTTATAGTTTACGAAGATATCTCTGCAGGCAGCTTTCTTGTAGAATTTGGTGTGAATGAGCCCTGAGTCGGTGATGCGGAGCGTGAAGTCTAGCAGTGAGAGGGATCCGGATGTCTTAGGGTGTTCGATTGTGAATTGTATGTTGTGGTCTGTATTCTTAAAGCTGATGAAGATTTTGTTGGCTTCCTCGCGGGATGATGTGAGGATGAGAATATCGTCCACATATCTCGTGAAGAATATGCTAGTGTGGCAGGTGTCTAATGCGCGTTGTTCTAACCTATTCATGTATGTGATGGCCAGTAGTCCTGATAGGCTGGATCCCATAGGTAGGCCTGTTATTTGTTTGTAGGTCTGTCCTTTGTATGTGAAGTAAGTGTTGTCGACTATTATGTGAAGTAGCTTGTGTATGTCAGTGGCAGTGAGACCGAAGCAGTAGAGGTCGTTGGATGAGATGCAGTCGGTGATTAGGTCCACAGCTGGGTGAGCTGGTACGGATGTATAGAGGGATACAACGTCGAGGCTGAACGCATATCTGTTGCGTTGTAGTTCCTGGGGTTGCAGTGAGTGCAGTCTGTGTATGACCTCATCAGAGCTGCTGACGTGTCCTGAGTAGGTGGGGAGTAGGGGCTTGAGTAGTTGGGAGAGCAGCCAGGAGATCTTGTAGAGGGGTCCCTCTATGCTTGAGACTATGTGCCTTATTTGTGTTACGGGGCTGTTTTTGTGTGTTTTTATAAGGTGGTAGAATGTAGGGAGTCTGCTATTTCTTGTGTTGAGGTTTCGTTTGTATCTGTTGGGGAGGTTTCTTTTCTTACATATTAGTGCCCATGCTGTGTTTATCTGATTTTCTATCTCAGTGGGGGAGGCGTCTATGGTGGGTGTGTAGAGTGTGTCGTTGTTGAGGTGTCTGAGTGCTAAATCGTCGTACGTTTCTTGAGAGATGACGCAGAATTCTTTGCCTTTGTCAGAAGGCAGGAATATTAGGTTTTTGTCCTTTAAGTTTTTGACAGTGAGTCGTTGCGTTCTTGTGTGATTGGGTGTGATGTTTGGTTGTTCTCTTTGTATGATGGATGATATGTTTTTACTGTTCTGATAAGCCGCAATTTCAAT
Organism: Sepiola atlantica; assembly: GCA_963556195.1. Taxonomy (NCBI): domain Eukaryota; kingdom Metazoa; phylum Mollusca; class Cephalopoda; order Sepiida; family Sepiolidae; genus Sepiola; species Sepiola atlantica. The sequence continues at coordinate 110,068,829 of OY744526.1, read as the reverse complement.
TAACATACTAAATTACGCATCTATTAGCAAGTGATTGTTATCACTTAAACCTGCCTCTTGCTGTACGCCTTCACACCATATTATACAGTCTTTTCCCCTCTCTACTCTCTCTCTCAATATATATATATATATATATATATATATATATATATATATATATAATAATTAATGACAATATATGTATTAGCATATACTATCAGCTCTTTTCACTTTGCAGTCTCCTTAAAAAATTCAGCTCGATGATTGCCAATTTGTGATAACAGAGCAAATATGTCAGTTCATATTATATTCCAATAACCATGGTTTTATTTTATCATTTTTATTTATATATTTTTTTTTTAAATTCACATTTCCCAAAAAAATAACCTCTCTGTGAGATATATGTTTACAGTCCGTTTCATTTGTCTTGTGCCAAAGAACATGTTTATGTCAATATCTTCTCTGCAGCACTACAAAATCATTAGAAAAATTTACAAAGATAAAAAGTTATTGGATTAAAGTGTCTTGGAAAAATCTACACTATACAGTGGTTCATTTTTGGGTGAAAGCAAACAAAAAACAAAGAAAAAGAGCAAACTCACACGTAGGGGAACCCACTAATACGCCATTTTAAATTTTTCGTTCAAACTTAGTACATTCTAAAAGCAGTGCGGACATTGATAAATTGTAATTCAATAATATTTATTAAAATAGTTAATAAGTTCTATAATTTATTTATAAACATTCTAATTCACTTGAGGGTAAAAGGACTGTAAAAATATATTTGACAGAAATGTTATGTTTTTCGGAAATGTGAAAAACAATTTTTTTTTAAATGAATATAAATAAAAATAATAAAATAAAACTATGGTTATTGGAATATAATATGAACTGACTCTTATTATTTCTTATATTTAACTGACTTTTCAAACTAAAGTGTACCTGATTGAAAGAACATAACCTGGGGCCATGGATGATACAACGGTTCACATTTTCTTCTTGTATATAAGAATGTAAAGCGGCAGTTTGTTGGTTCTCCCCTGCTTATTCGGCCGCGTATTAAATTAGAAAGATGCAAAACAGATGTGCTTTACTGACTATGCCAGGCTGGACACAAAAGAATAACGTGAATTTTAACTCATTAATTAGTCGCTTTAAAGCTTAGCTTTCTGTAACATTTCGATAAATAAATAAAAAGTAATTCACAATTAATTTATTTACATGGAGAGAGGCCGACTAAGCTCTAAGGTTTGGTTCTTTCTTATGATACATTCACAGCTAAAACTCTCTTTGCTACTGCAACGAAAACTACTTTTCTTGGTACTTATGTCGACATTGACCCAGTTTTCGCGAGTTTCTTGTCGGAAGCGTTCGGCTATCCTACGCAAACGCCCGAAGGATGCCGAGCCGATTTGTACCAGACGACAATGTTGATACGGTGCTGCGTTTTATGAGTTTAAGTTATATTTTGAAGAAATTTTCTAAAAGAAACAGCAACAAAAAAACAAGTAAAACATAGCAAAGTTAGTGTTATCAAGTAAATATATTTGGTGTTTTGATACGTTGCTGCGTCCTATTAGTTATATTTGCAAGAAATGTTTAAACAATAAAACAAATAAAACAAGCACAACCAAGCGAAATTACTGTTATACAATAAATATTTTAACCCTAACTCTAACCCTAACCCTAAACCTTAACCTTAAACCCTAACCCTAAACCCTAAACCCTAAACCCTAAACCCTTACCCTAAAAGCTAACCATAACCCTAACCCTAACCCTAACCCTAACCCTAAACCCTAACCCAAACACTAACCTTAACACTAAACCTAACCCTAACTATACACCCTATAAAAAACAAACGAAACAAGCAAAACATTATAATCATAGGACGCAGCACCGTATCAAAATTGTCGTCTGGTACAAATCGGCTCGTCATCTCTCGGGCGTTTGCGTAGGATAGCCGAACGTTTCCGACAAGAAACTCACGGAAACTGGGTCAAGATCGATACAAATACCCTTTTCTTTTTTCATCTATATGCCTAGCTTTAGGCGGATTTCTATAGCGAGAAATTATTTACAAAACTTTCCAACTCGTGAAGCACAAAAACACGGGGCTGCTTCTGTGTCCATTACACCCTACTGCTTTTAGATCCAATGTCAATTTCTTTCATAAATCGTCACATAATAATCAAACATAGTCTATACTACTGATCTATGTGAGTACTTCCAGAGTGTTCTTCATCTATCGACTCGTAATCATTATCGTCTCATTAACTCTAATCGTCGCGTGACTGTTTGCATTGATAATTAGAACCCAATCGACAAAATTGTATTAATTATACTTTACTTTTGATATTGAAAAGATCAATTTTATAAAGATAATATATACACACCCACACACACATATATATATATATATATATATATATATATATATATATATATATATATATATATATATATATATATATATATATAGTAAGACTTTTAAAACTTTAGAAATATTAGTGTCGTTTTTTAAATGCCGAATAATAAATAATTCAACGAAATAAGATTCATAGTTATTTAAATAAACAGCGTATATTGTACAAGAACTGAAGTTATATATACATTAAATACAACGTGTTGATTATGTACATTTTAAGTTCTAGAAATTCATTTTAATTTTTAATATAAAACGATCAATGTTATGAACATGATATATTTATTTAGTAAGACATTTAAAACTTTAGAAAAAGTACCGTATCTTTTGTTTAAATGAAGAATAGTAAATAGTTCAACTGAATAAAATTTATAGTTATTAAAATATAAAAACAAACATTATATATTGTAAAAATATTAAGTCATACATGAATTAAATAGAACGTGTTTGTTATTTATATGTTAGATGTTCAGTTGTATATGGGTTTCTTTAAACATATCGTTTTTCGAAATCAGATGATGAAAAAATACATTTCAAAATGTTTGCGTGATTACATTTTTACGTAACAATAACATATGTTAAGTAATTGTTATTGTTTTCGTATTTTATTTATATACCACGAATATCTCATGCTACTAAGTTTACAAGGAATAATATGACGCGAATCGGAAAAAGTACACACCTACATTTAGTTTATTTACTATATTAAGAACTGAAAATAGTCAAACTATTATTTTTAAATAGCACGAACGGAGAACGGGCATAGTTCTTGCATACATGGGCCGGATACAAGGATGTATGGAGATTGGTAGACTCAGCCGCAATCCCGAACGAACTACGCGAGACATGTACACCGGAAACAAACAGCCTACTCTTCGAACTAGTAGGTCTAGAAACGCTCAATTCCGCCACGGAAGAGTATATTTTACGTCAGATACGACTGATGACATTACGAAAATTTGATAAATTAATAAACCGATAGAAATTCCACTTCATGAGGCAGAAAGAAGTTGAGTTGATAACCCATTTTTATCGGGATCATGTGACCACACTAAATATCGTGAATTCAAGGTTCGATGTCCAAAGTAACACACTTGCAGGCAGCAAGTAGACTACTCAGACGACATGACAGCAGGACTTACCAACGTAAGTTACTAGGAAAGGTAGCGTAACTTGACACTTTGGACCAGACGTTCACACGGTTGGTCTATCTAGAGGTAACAGACATGTCAGTTCCTCACTTCTACAACGCTACACCCTCTTACATAATCCAACGTTCAAAGGTTGAACCATGAAGAGCACTACCAAGTGACCACGATACGCCAAACATTGCAATCGATATGGAGAGAGTTCACAACCTAGAGGGTCAATGAACCGGAAGGATTGTCCGGCAGTTGGACTCAAATGCCACTTTTGTAAAGCGATGGCGCACATGAGGAAACTATGTAATAAACTTGTGGGATCAAAAACAGAAGCCACGAGAAAAATGTGAAGACGTGTGGAGTCAGTCATGTTCACCAACAATGTTCCGGATAGGTGTTCTGCTTGCAAGGGCAACAGGTACAACAAAACACAATCGACGAACTTGCCTTATCCTGATCGGGATGGGGAATCATTTTGGATGAGCGCCCCAGTGCTACCCTCCTCGGTGACAGTAGAAGTCACCATTATGCTTGGATCTCATGCAAAATGTGGACGTACCAAAGAAACCGGTGAGCCAACATTTGCAGTCCCAGAGGCGCAGACTTGTTCGAGTGGATCTGAGATTCAGGAACTCCTTGGGTATATAGATGGGTACCTCGTGTCAACTACTCATCGGATACGAGTCATAATGGACACTCGATTACATATAAGAGAAGTCTTTTCCTATGCATAAAAGTAGAAACAAAAACGACAATACAAGCGATATATGTATCAGACTATACATCGGGATTCTATTTTTCAGAAACACCCTTGATGATCTCGATGGGTTGCCTTCCAATTTCGCGACTTAGTTGTCGCAGAATAGCTTGTTAGAGAACATACAGAAAGTTGTCCCATGTGGATGCCCGTGCAGAACGTATGTCCCTATGAAGCAGAAACAAACCCATTTAAACCAACAGAAGCCAACAGATACGAACTTAAACAATTCTTAGTGGAACATTTTAAGTCAAACCCATCTAACACATTTCCACATAAACCAAAGCCAACAATGGAAAGTAAACCCTTGCAGATAAGACACTGTTCCGGGGGTTACACATACTGCAATTCAAACACCAATACCCGTTCCTCATCACTGGAAGAATAAAGTGAAGAGGGGCATGGACACAGACGTTGTGCTGGGGATAATAGAGCCGGCACTTGTAGGCACATCTTCTACATGGTGTTCAAGAATGGTGGTCACGCCGAATAAGAAAGGGTTTCAAAGGTTAAATGATGCTACAATAAAATAAACACATCATCCATCATCTTCATTCAATCAGGTCTCGGTGATACCGGGACACACCAGAAAAACGATCATTGACGGATGGAATTGATACCACAGTCTACCACTACCCTTAGCCGCACGGGACGCTAGTACATCCATCACTGTGTTGGGCCTATATAGGTAGTTTCGAGTCTCTCAAGGAGTCCATCGATCAGAGGACTGATAAGCTTGTCTGTTTGATGACATCACAGTGAATATGCTATTTGTAGGACCCGATGCACAGACAACAGTCTCCTATAAGACGATTCAATATAGCCAGTTGACTACATCAGTTAAAATGGGATTGCATTTAACCTTAAAAGATGACAGAAGCCATCCTTCAATTCCCTACCCCCAAGAATATCACTAAGGTTAACTCCTCGTTTTGACTTGTGAATCAGGTGTGGTTTGTCTTTTCACAAGCAACAGTTATGACCTATTTTCAAGAACCATTGATGACAAAGAAAAGAAAGTTATATTGGGACGAAACACTCGAGAGCATATTCCAAGAATCAAAGAAGGTGATAGAGAAAAGGATTGCGAAAGGTGTCCAAACATTCAAAATTAACAGGGTGACAGGGCTGGCAACAGATTACAGCAACGCAGGAATATCGTACTTTGTATCTCAAAATCACTATAGATATGAAGGTCAAGTAAACATAAATTGTGCGGATGGAAACTGGAAACTCATTCTAGCTTAATCTTGTTTTACCAACGACGCAGAGTCGCGATACGCACCAGTAAAAGAAGATGCGTTAGTTTGCCGAATGCCCATAGTTGGATTCCCAGATTTGCTTGTTAGAGTGGATCACTTACCACTAATACAAATAGTTTCTAACCAGGCCGTGGAAAATATTAAAAGTTGAACGTAAAAGAAAGGACACTGATGTACCGCTTCCAGGTAAAACATCGACCCAGAAAACTTGATTTAGCCCCGAGTTGAGCATCCCGATACCGAGCAGGTACCCAACCAAGAAACCCTGACAAAATGATCGACACTGAACCTATTACATGAGAAGGGATTGTCCACGTGGCAGCCACAGATGAGGAATGCAGAACCGTAAGAGATCTGATCCAAAACTGTTTCCCCAATCACGCAATTACCTCTCACCCATAGCCTGGAGTTTCCGGTCTATTCAGGAATATATATATACTGCCTAAAGGGAGTCATTATAAAAAGCAACACGGCCCTGATATCTCGGCAAGTTCGTGCAGAAGTACTGGAATCCTTTCATTCCGCGTATCAGGGTGTAAACGGTATGATGGTGAACGCGAGACAACGATTGTTTTGGCCGGGTTTGGAATGTAGCATCCGACAAACCAGATACCAGTGCCACATGAGCAACATGATTGTGCTTTTTCAGCCCAAGGAACCATTGATGTCAACACCAGACCCGGATGTTCCATTCAAACAAGTTGTCATTGACTTCGTTGATATACAGGACAGGGACTATTTAGTATACGCTGATCAATATACGGGATGGGAGGAAGTGGCCCTAAGCACGTTAGAGAGGGGCAACACCGTATGCGACACCTTGAGAACTTGGGCTATACTTATAAGTCACTGGAGGAAATCTCGTCGGACAGAGGACAACCGTTTGAGTTACAGGATTATGACTTATTTTTTAGGAACTGGGGTATACGATAAAGTACCTCATCAGCATACTACGCACGATGCAACTCCGTTGTTAGAGTTAAATGTTAAGACAGCACAGCCAATGCTAGCTGACAATATGAACAGCTACGAACGTTTTTGCTATGATCAGTCTGCTCAGGCGTTACTAACCCATCGCAATACTCCCGTCCAGGACCTTAACATGTCCCCAACCGTAATGCTATACGGTCTAATTATTAAAGACCACCTTTCGGTCCTACGGGATAAATATCAAACCCGAAAACAATAAAACAGGGCGAACAAAGGGAGTTATATAATCATCATTGTCGCCCACTCTGGAAACTCCAAGTTTGAGAATTCGTCCAGATTCAGAAGCAGGACGGTGATTACTCTCGTCAATTGACAAAGACAGAGCCGATAGATGAGACACATGGTAATCGACAATACCGAGTGTGGGTAGATGGGAGCAATCGAATAACGCTTTGCAACCGTCGGTTGGTCCGTAAAATCCAACCAGTTATGCCACTCCAGGCATCTCAAATCCGTCCACAAATCCTGAACCCTCACAGGAACAACCAACTGAGGATTCAATGGACGTCGAACGGAACATCAATGAGCTTGAGGAAGAAGAAATGCAAATTGGTGATACCATAGGGACGTTGAAGAGCAACACAAAAAGATATACAAACTCGGTTAGTCCCCCACCGTTGCGAAAACCGTCATGTCGCAGAACAAAACTCCATGAAGCTTGTCCTCACAAATGCGTGGAAAATCGCACGAGTTCTCTGATGGATATGAAAATAATCACGACAATTCATCACAGGGGAAAGGGAAATGTATAGGTATAGAAGTTATCTACTCCTGTGTTGAGAGTGAAAACGGGAGTTATCTGCCCTTTATTATTATATAACGATCTGCGGAAGCGCCCATTTGTTTTAGTTGTTAACAGTGACAGACGTTGAAATAGACATACTCTATACTTTACAACGTTGGACTTCATAATCATGGACTGATCATTGATACACCGCTTTATTCTGGAGTCAAATCGGCAGTCATGGCCATGTAACTTTCGATTTTTTTAAAATTTAATGTATAGATCTGATGCTCTTTGACAAAAGTAAACACAATGCCCATTTTCAGCCTGATCGCATTATTCTGTGTTTTTTTTATTATAAAAAAATCTGGAAGACTTTATAAAATATGAAGCAATAAAGTTCAGACAAAACTTTCATCAATCCATGCGTTGTTTAGTGGAGGTATTAAGTTTCAAGACTGACCATTGTTCTTGTCAATTGTTCTTGTGAATATCTTTAAATGTTATATTTTTATGAAATCAAAAGTTAAGAAAATAATTATGAGAATATATTCCTGATAAGATAGGCGGACGCCATGGAAATTCCACGTTGTCTCTCTTTATCTATGCGCATAATTTACTGTTAATGACATTTCGTTTGTTACAATTTATTTGTGTATGTTTAAATGCTATTAAGCAAAAAGTGAATATTTTTATGTGATGAAAATATAACTAACATTGTAAGAAAAATATTGTTTGAATAAAGAAAACAAATGTATTTTGATATCATGTAAATTGTTGCAATTGATATATATGAAATAAAAAAGATATTCTCTTTTTTCTTTACTGTAAAAAAAATTATTAGCTAAATATGTTTATTTTAAATAAATTAAACGAACATTTTAGTTATGGTTTTCGCGATTTAAATCACCATACCTCAGTACTGTACATACACACCCATCGGTCCAGACTAACAACTCCAAAATGCAATCCGTATCTTAACCCAGGTATTTAATCGAAAGCGGCACCATCTCCTATGCATATTGGTAACGATAGTTTATTTTGCTTCGCGAGATATTCGCAAGCATACAATTTGTTTTTTTTTTCGTAGCCGAAATTTACACGTGTAAAAATGATCTATATATTTGAGTTAAGTTTCTGTCACACTCTTTTCACTTGCTACGAGTTGCAACAAGGGATTTTATCACATGTTTAACCGTTTTCCTGAATTTATTAATTTATAATTTTAATCGTTTCAAAATAAATATTCGGTTCTTTCATACTGTGAACATAATTATTACCTAAATAGTCCTTCGGCGTTCCGGCGATTCCATCTTTTAAAAAGATAACGAAATACGGACATAAAATAGCATTACTATATTCTTATACATACTTAAATACTACAAGCTAAATATTTAGTAACACAATTGTTTAAGATGTCCGGTATTTATGCTATTTATAAAAAGAAAAACATGTTACTGGATACGATAAAGGCCCGTTCACATTGTATACACAATTTTTATTTAGGATTATAAACGAACATGACCTTGACATTTAAACTTTTAATCTCTATATGAATTAAGTATATGTGTATGTTTATATTAGTGTTGAAACGATTAAACGGAATCGGAGTTGAGAATTGGAAAAAAAATCGAAACTTTTTGTGTGTTATCGGAATCGATATCGGAATGCGAAACATGTCTGCCTTATTTTCGATTCGATAGATCTCCTTACAATACAATATTAAACAAACACAATGCATTTATTTATTAGAAATTTTTTTTATTTACAACAATAAAACTAAGCACCACAAGACCACAGGTTAGGAATCCCATTCCCAGATTAAGCATTGCCTCTCTGAGTCTAATTTAATTTTTTTTTTGGAAATTATGATAACCAAAGAAAATATTCTAGAGTTGACTTGCCTATTCCCTTATCCAAAATTATAAAATGTTATATTTCTATTCGCATCTTTTTTACATGAAGCCTTTCAGAGTTCACAGTTAAATTTTAAAAGATGTAAAACTCTCGAGAGTGAGTCGAGACAAGTTTTGATCAACTGATCAAAGCGTATCCTCAAAAATAATTAATGTTTTATTGAATTTTTTCGGTGATGGCACAAGTAAAAAAATCTCACAATGAGTTTATGAACATCTTGGATACAATACATGAAAGGAAAACATTTAGAAGTTTGTCAAATTAAAAAACAAAAATCATATTTACATTTAAAAGTACACCCTCACTCCAAATAAAAAAAATGATATTGTACATTTTCTAGGCGATTATGTGCGAACACACTGAACATATATTTAAAAATTCAGACTGGGAGTTAGTTGCGCTTATGAATTTAACCTAAAATGATCTGCCATTTCCGGGTCATTCTAATTTTTATTGCGGTAAACTTCATTTTTTTACCACTATCCCTAGGTCAAACCGATAAAGTAATAAAACACACACAGAATAGTTTTTCCATTACCTCCCAAACATAGCGTTACTAGTTGGAAGGACGCGTGTTTTTCATGACTTATAATAATGACATATTTAAAACTTAAGTTTCATCATAATTCAAAACAAACAAAATTGTTTACGTGTCCGAAAGGGGTAATCATGTTACGTTAAATTTATATGCGAAACTGCTTTTTGTTATTTTATTTTTTATCTACCACTAAATTTTGTTAAGGCTGCTTACATGTAATCGCTTAAAAAATGGAGAATCGCATTTCTTTCTTTTGGGGTGAAGTAGCATAGGGTGCCGAGCTGTAATAATACCTTTTTTTACAAACAAAAAGTTTAATGTCGAATTGGGAATAAAAACAAACAAAAAAACAAGCTCCGATGATTTCATAAGAATGCATTATTTACAGTGTACCGTAAAATGATTAAAATGCGATAACACAAAAATAGATGTTAGCACATGTTGTTAGTGGGTTATAGTTTTAAATATGATCTTAAATAAATTATAATCGATTTCTCTAAGTTAGGTTCTCGTTCTAAGAACACGGTTAATGTATTATATTTTTCAATTATTATATTATTAAAAAGTAGTAAGTTTAAATATTATTACAAAATTAAATCCATCCTAATGTATTTCGGTTTCTTAGTAAAAAAGTAAGCCATTTTAATATTTGTTTAATACTTGAAGAAATTAATTACTACATGACCTTTCGACATTTTAAAGCAATTTTCAAGTATTTAACTTTTCGAAGAGAAAGTCATTTAAACTGAATTTAACATTCTTACCAAGCCTTCATGCGTTAAAAGATTGACAGTTTTGGAAGCGATTCACATACAATTATTGCATAAGTAAAGATTAAAATAACATAATCTTTAAAAATGTCTTGTACTCAAATAACAAGTTGGTTTAGTTAATAAGTTAATGATCACGCGATATGAATACCCAATAGAGATTGTGTATATGTCGGCCTGTCTGTCTGAAGCTGAAACTATATTATTAGTTTTGATCGCCCTCTTTTTATATTTACTTACAAGCTCCTATTCCAAAACTTTCCAAAACATCATGCATCTTTGAAATTTACATAATCAATTTGTGTTAAAGCTTCTAATAAATTGATATTCGCAAATATGCACTCATGATTGTTATTTTCAGATTTTCAGATGTATTTAAAATATTTATTCGATAATAATAATCTTCATAAAAATTTTAAAAGGATTAATTTATTACAATTTTTTTTTATCTATATCATTAAGTTTCGTGATTAAATTACATTGTAATGGCATATGATGGAACAGCCGGCGCCCACTCCAATAGTTAGTTACCCGCCCTCTGATTATTAAGTATAACTTTCTTTTGCAAACCCGTAGAAAGTTCTATTTCAAGAAAAAAAAAGAGAGAGAGAAACAGAGATAAAACGAAAGAGATAAAGTGAGATAAATCGAGAAGGAGAGAGAGAGAGAGAGAGAGATAGAAAAAGATATAAAAAGTGAAAAGAGACAGGGGCGCGTTATTTGATTAATAAAATGTAAACACACATTCTCTTAGATGTATAGTACGAGTGGCTCGAAAATTATATATTTACTTTGATTTTTTTATTAAAATGTTTTGGGTTCGTTTTTGTTTTTTAAATATTATTAGTAATTATGTTTTAAAGCACACATTTATTAAATCAAATTGTTTAATTAAAAAAATAATTGATTTAAAAATTATTATTGGTTTCTTTAAAAAGAAAATAAACACATTTTACTGAGCAATTAAATAACTGAATTTAGAATCGTGTTCACAGTAGTTATTTTTTTAATTGTTGGTTTAATTTTATAAACACCTTTTTGTATTTGAGAAACTTTAAATATTATTATCTTTTTACGAATTTAAGTGAGAATAGGATTTTTCGTTTTACATTTTACGCCGTAAAGGGTACATTTTGTTTTAAAAGCTCGTTTTTATTATTTCGTGTTTTAATTATAATGATAAAGGATGCGGTGATTTACTTTCTTTTTTTGTAACAAGAACACAGTTCACTGAGCAATTAAATAAAACAACTATAAAAGATATGCTACGGGAAAGAGAATATATTTGCCAGTTTTAATAATCTAATTAACTTTCACACATACACCGTAGTTAAAAAAAAAACGCAAGACAAAAAATAGAACTTAAAAATAGACCGGATTAATACACATAGTATGAAATTGATTTTTATTCTTAAATTATATTTGTTGATATGGAATAAATTTTTAAGTTACTTTAAGTCATGGAAATGTAACTGAAATTCAGTGTTGTAATCGCTGGTAGGCATGTTGCTTAAAAATAGTTTAAAATAAAACTTTATTTCTTTTGTCTTTTTAAAAATAAATCGTATCATTTTTTATCTTGCTTACGAAGAACCCGAAATGGATTATCATGGATTTAATCTCGTAATATGATTTTCATTTATTACAGTGTTTATTAAGGTAATAATTTGAAAAGCTAATAAAATAAACGTGTTCTTAGAAAATCGTTCTAAGAATATTGCCCATGTATTAACTTAGAACATTTATTTTATTTGCTTTAGAACAACACTAAATATTTTTAAATATTTCTTTTTAAATCTTTTCTGTAGGCTGGACGGGAACTTAGCCCCTATTTAAAACTGATCACACCACACTCTACTCTCATCATGTAAGTAAAACGGACGCGCACATATCCGAGGCAATGGCTGAATTTTTAGAAAGTGACATTCAGTCTGTAGTAGAATTGGGACATAAATAGATTGTAACATTTAATACTGCTAAGAAAAAGCTATTTTCCTTCAACAACTACAACAAGAACCCTCTTAACCCAACGATTGTCATGGCAAATACCACCTTAATTCAGAGTCCAACGTTCAAATACATAGAACACATGGCCAAGGATGCTGCAAAAAAAGTAAGTTTCCTCTACCGTGCTAGAAACCTTCTCACACTATACACAATCATATATCTTTACAAAGCAACTATCCTGGCATGCATAGAGTATTGTTGTCACATATTAGATGGTGCCTCATCCACTAGTCTCTTCCTATTAGACAAGGTCATAAAATAGTTTTTTAATCAAATAGGTCCCTCACTATCCACCAAGCTCATATCCTTGTCAAATCGCAGTAATGCTGCATCCTTGTGCTTGTATTACAAGTACTTCAATGGAATGTGCTCCGATGAACTTGCTGTGCTGGTGCCCCCTCGACGGACATAGACGACCAACCCGACAATCAGCTAAATCCCATCAATTCACAGTAGAGGGCCCATATACCGGATAACCTTCTACTCGAATAGCAACTTTCCTCGAGCTGCCGGACTTTTGAACTCCCGTTCTGCTCCCTGTTTCCACGCCTGAACAGCCCCTAATTTAGGATGAAAACTTAAACTGTCAACCTGATTCACAGTAGTGTCTTACGTTTACAATTGCAACTTGACTTGTTACGGGTCAACTAAGTTTACAAAAATAAACAATAACTCCTTCACGAACGGTCCTAAAATCTATTTTCAGTCGATATTAATTCTATAGTTGCCTAAGATTCCTACCTTGCCAACATTGCATAATTGCCCGTTGCCTAATTTTCCGATCACAATAAATTCGAATCGCATTTTGTACGCTAATGGCTTTGTTTTGAAAGAAAAATATATTTTTATTTGTCTCACAATTTTCAATCTATTACAAGGAAAACATCAGGATACAACTGTTCCTTTCTGAAAATTAATAATACACGTCGTGAGATTTGCTGGTGTTGTTCCGCTGTTGTGTTTTACGACATATCAAGCTTTTTCATGTTATTTTATGCCAAATCCGCCCATTAAGGTAAAAGTTGTATGCTTCAAGTTCTTTATATCTTCAAATATGTATTCATGTTCTTTTGCTTGGCTGTTTTGTAGAGGAAAACTCTTGGTTCTGTGTTTGGCTTTGCAGAACATGATTGAGTGTTGCAAAGGGATAAGGAAAACTATGAAATAACTGTTTGGTGTATTTACAGACAGGGGGCCAGTATTTTCGGACATCCTGATCTGGTAAACACCAGTTTGTCAGACTAGCATTCTTATAATAAAAGTATAAATCAATGTATCATAGCAATCTGGAGTCTTTTAAATAACATTAGCATCTTGTACAGAAACTATAGAATAAACTATCACCAGTCATTAATAATATATTACCAAAAAGCGACATTGTTTTCATTCGAGACAGTTAGAAATGTGTGTATGTTAAACTAATGACTAGAAAATAATTTGAGAATTTTAGGATTTGCTTCCAATAACCCTTTATTATTTATACATGTTGTTACAAGATAACCTATATGAGGGATATAAACGGGTCACCTCTAAACTTAATATCAACACACAATTGTCATATAGTGTTCTCATGAAGCAATAACATTTTATTCATTCAATCTATTGTTTTAATCTTTGTAATTATTCAAGTAACTAATAATTATTGTCGAGTGGCTTTTAGGCTTGATAAGAAGTGACCCGTTAGTAAGGAAATATGTATGATTTGAATTCAATTTTAGAATAAAAATTAAACTTCTATGATTTGTTTTACTTCTCAACAAGGAGAGTACACGTTGAATTACCTACTCGCCTCTTATGTATTACAACTTGCTTATCAAACTGGAATTAAGCACAGGTCAAAAAGGTCATCCTGTTAATAATTCCAATATTGTTTACTCGATATATAATGTTATGATTCTTGAGTAGATTTATGGCCGGGGGGTTCAAACAAAGGATTACACTGATGTGGCGATATGGAGCCGGACAAATGGTTATGGGAGATGCCTTCATGGCGGCATGTCATTCCGTTGTTCGGTGGTCCGATCACGTGCGGATAAAATTCGCTAAATCAACAAACAAAAGAGAAGAAAGTAAACATTATCATTATATCAGAAACTTATATTAGAAAGAAAGCGAAGGAATAGTAAAGCTTCACACAAGAATAGTATTAAGTGAAATCAACAATTAGAGTAAAACATATATTAAACAAAACAATTTATTTGGATAAGACATTTTGTAGAGCTATGAGTAACAGAGCATGCTTGAGTTCATTTTTAAGGAGTGAAAAGTTCCGTTTGTTACACGAGTGAAATATTCGCTTTGTTTAAGTTCGTGTTTGTATGAATGCGTATATGCGAGCGTGTCTGATGTAAAGTGATGCCTTTTTGTGGCAATTGTAATGTATGTGTGTTTGGGTAAAGTTTTTTGTTCCTGTTGAAGATGAGAAATGGAAGAGGTTACCTTTTCTTTGACTTATGCCGGGGGGGGACGACGATCTCCTCAGTGTTTGCTGAATCGGAAGACAAAAAGAGCGAAAAGAGGCTGTACCACTTGTTACGTCCCTCTTAATAGGGATCAAGTCACGCGGTAAGAAGCTGTTCTGTTGGACGATGATTGGCCGGAATCTTCGGTGAACGTGTTTTCAGAAGATAACCGCATCTTCTCTATCTCACAGACGAAAAAGGGTTGATCACACAGAGAAAGAAAAGAATTCGCAACAAATATCCACTTGGCCGGTAGCAGTGTCTGCTACAGATAAACACACGTTGGATAGAACGTGTACATTAAAGAAATCACTCAATTTTTTAACCGTAACAAACAAAACAACACATTTTAGGAAACAATTGGTAAACATTTTTATTCAATTTTGTAGACAAGTTTTCTTTTGACCTCAAAATACGCCTCATTTTACGATACGACTTCTTCATTAGAATCACTCCTCTTTCTTTGTGGCATTTTTTAGGTGTCTGCAAACATCCAATAGTCGCTCAGCAACATATCTAGAGAATAGGATGGTTGTACCAATAATTCGTAGTGTAATTCATTAAATTATGTAATCGTCGCGATCGACTTGTGGAACGGTGCATTCTCTTGGTAGAATAGCATCGTGTTTTTCTTTATTTGTGGTCGTTGTTTAGCAATGTTATTCCTTTCAAACGCACAAATAATGTTATATAATAGACGCTATTGATAGTCCCTCTTTTCCCAGGGTAATCAATGAATAAAATACCTTGCGCACCCTAACATACGTAGGCCAACTCTTACCTGCTAATGTTCGTGACTTTATTCGTTTGAGCTACTTTTACCAACTTCTCTCTACTCAGCTGACTACCGATTTTACTCCAGAGTGAAGTGGTGTATCAATGATCATTCCATTGTTACATATTGACGACCAACAACTTTCTTTGTTGCATTGAAACAGTTGCAAACAACGCTCTGAGTCGCCGAAGTGTTGTTGCTTTTTAGTCGACTGTTGGCAAACGCGACACCAACTTTGAACACAGCTTTCTTATTTACAAATGTTCAAAGAAATAATATCAAATGCCCTGCCTTCTGATATAGTCAACGCCTATACTATCACACACAATTTCAATTTATGATCAGCTAAAACAAGTTCGTAGACTGGGTTGCGTTATTGTTTCCAAGAATACTGCCAAATCTTGCGAACTGAAGAATCAGCATCATTTATGTCTGTACGACCACGTTTAAACACAGCATAACCTTCATAACCGTTGTTTCCGAAAGAATATTATTATTATTATTATTATTATTATTATTATTATTATTATTATTATTGTTTTTGCTATTATTATTATTTTGATGATGATGATGATGATGATGATGATGATGATGATGATGATGATGATGATGATGATGATGATGGGTTTGTTATGGCTCCTTGGCCATCTCTCCTTTCACTATCTACTCAATTAAACTGTTAAAAACAGAAAGAAAAAAAACCATTAGTACAGTATCGATATCCAGATAAAATTCTGTCAAATATTTCATTTGACAACTCACAAAAGTGCCTGCTCAATTCCCCTTTCTTACCATTTTCACTGAATGTATCCAAACTCATCTTAAAGTGATCCACGTTATTGCTGTTCCTAATCCGATCTGGCAACTTATTCCAAAAACATATTACTCTGTGAACAAAAAAATCTTAACTGCTTAACAGATCTAGTTTTTTGAAACTGCCTTCACAATAACCTTCCAGATCTGGGAGAAATACTGAAAGAATGCCCACCATAGTTAGAAATGCCATTAATTATCTAGAGTCAGAATTAGCTTCATCAATTCAGATGTTTACATTGATTTTGACATTTTCTAGAAGCTTTACTTTAATGACTGAACGTTGTAAACAAATACTTTTATTGCTATTTTTTAACTTTAAAGTAGTATTTCTTTTTTTTAGCATGAAACAAATTACCTTGTGTCTAACTTTGACAGTATTGCACGGTAACTAAATAGGAACGACCGTAGGGTTAACTTATTCAAACAATATTTTATAAGAAAAGAAAAACTATTACACGTCTTATATTAGCTCTATTAGATATAATTGTGTTCTAGCAAAAAACATTCAGATATAAATATAATTTTGATACATCAAAATGTAAATTATTCAATCTATTGTTATGTCACCAAAACTATAAATAGTGATAATAGTAGTTACAGAATGTTTCTCTGAACAGTCTAGAAGTTGTTTCTGCCAACACATCACTTCTGTAATATATACGCCTGTTAACTACCCCCTTGTTGTCTTATTTTATCGGCCCTTCATATTTATAAATGTTCTTAGGTGAAGTATTTTACATATATTTTATCACGTTTTGCATTTCTTTTTTCATGCACTAGCTCATCCTACCCGGCGTTGCACGGGTGGATACATAACCCGGGAAAGCTTACAGAATAATAATTCCTAATGTAGTTATGTTTACAGTTTCGTTTAAATATACATTCTAGAAATGCATTATAATGTCCGGTGCTTCTGTATTATTTGTGCAGATGAAATTTTCATTTTCATTTTAGAAAGGTCAGTTGAAAGGAGGGGGCAATTTTAACTACTTTTTTTGTCAACATAACCCATGAGGAAAATCCAGAGAATTAATAAGAAAATAAATAAGGAAAAGGTACCTATGCAGTTAACGGATAAGGCTGAAATGATAACATTTAACAAGCCATTCTTAACATGAGAGGTAGCAGGTTGATTAACGTGTATGTACTTAACGAGTTCCAGTGTATAAACGTGATTATATTAGTGACTAAATGAACACACTATTTTTGATTAGATTTGAACTTTGAATAACCGATTACATAGTCTAAACGGTATCCATTAGGTTAAGTACACACCCGAAATAGTTTTTGAAAACAAAGCCTCATAGAATATTGCTATTCAATACGCAAATCTTTTGACGCGGCTTCGAAATAAAAGAATGGTTTCCTGATTTCTTAATTAAAACTATAGGTGATTTCTCTCTCTCTCTCTCTCTCTCTCTCTCTCTCTCTCTTTCTCTCTGTAACTCTTTCATTTCGATTATTTTTTTTAATTCACCAAATTCGCTATCTTTTCTTTGTTAAATTTCTATGCTGTGATTGAAGAAAAAAAAGAACCCACGTGTTCAGAATTAAACAGAAGCATTGCTTAATATCGAACCCGTTCCGGTTTTTTTTGTTACATACACCAGCGTGCCCGCAGAGCTCTGTTTTACCCCTGACTGGGAATCATGACTACCAATTTCTTTAGGTTTACAGTTCGACTTAAGAATTAAAAGTTTACGGTGAGGAAAATAAAAATCAAGTGAATGAGCCTAAACGAACGCTTTTAAAAAGAAGAAAAAATGGTGTCATTTTTTCAATCGTAGCGAAAAGAAAGAGAACTCCTAGTATAATTATGGAACTGTTAGATTCCTTTTTCGGTCTTTTTATATTGTTTTTCATTCAGGAATTTATTTTGTTGTCATTTTGATTTGCTTATGAAGGTAAATTTAAGCGTTTGGAATATAAATACATTAAATCGATTGATTAAATGCTGTCCATGTTATTTGATGTTACGTGATAAATACAAGTTATTTATATAAATGTGGATCATTGAATGACGTGTACAGCTGGTTGATTGTAATTTTTCTTACAGTTAGAGGGAAAGTAAGGAATCGGGTAAAAATTTAAACGATGAATAAAAAAAAATGGTTTCCTAGATAAAATACGCCTATAGATAGGTAATGATATATATATATATATATGTGATTTTATGAAGGCTTACCAAAGCATTCCTTTCAAGACACCAATGATCACCATTAAAGATATTTTTTCTTACAAATACTATTTATTCAAATTAAATGTTTTTTGCTACACGTGTTTCACTACCAAGCAGTTACTTGCTTGGCAGATCATCAGGGAAATTAAATGTCTGGAATACTGGTTTCAACTGCCGACAAAACACAATGTGGCGTTGTAATAGTTGAGGTCACTTAAGAAGAGAAGAGGAAAAAAAGAATAATAAAAATAAAAATAAAAGTCAAACTTAAAAAGCAAGGAAGAACAACGATAAGAAGAGAAAGTCCTAGAAAAGTCTTAGAAAAGTAGCTTGTGCATTATTTCTTCCACCAAGCCAACAAGCAAGTAATCGGTCCCAAATACATTCAATAAAACCACAACACCGGAACAATGTGCGATAATACACGTTCACGTTAGCCGGTACAATGATGAATAAATCCCCCCCCCCACAAGAAAACAAAAGAACTAAATCATTCAAGATATTAAGATTTTTTCTTGATGGAAGGGAGTTTTCTGCGGGATTGACATTCAACTCGTCGTGTGTTTATTTCGAAGGGTAATAAATCAACAATTGAAATAAGACTCTTTGAACTCGGACGAACATTTGCGTTGACTTTTCTTTGTGAGAAGTTGGATTTAGAATTCCCATACTATCATTGGATTGGAATGGTAACTTGTGAGCGGTATCTTGAATGATTTAGTTCTTTTGTTTTCTTGTGGGGGGGGGGGGGATTTATTCATCATTGTACCGGCTAACGTGAAAGTGTATTATCGCACATTGTTCCGGTTTTGTGGTTTTATTGAATGTATTTGGGACCGATTACTTGCTTGTTGGCTTGGTGGAAGAAATAATGCACAAGCTACTTTTCTAAGACTTTTCTAGGACTTTCTTTTCTTATCGTTGTTCTTCCTTGCTTTTTAAGTTTGACTTTTATTTTTATTTTTATTATTCTTTTTTTCCTCTTCTCTTCTTAAGTGACCTCAACTATTACAACGCCACATTGTGTTTTGTCGGCAGTTGAAACCAGTATTCCAGACATTTAATTTCCCTGATGATCTGCCAAGCAAGTAACTGCTTGGTAGTGAAACACGTGTAGGAAAAAACATTTAATTTGAATAAATAGTATTTGTAAGAAAAAATATCTTTAATGGTGATCATTGGTGTCTTGAAAGGAATGCTTTGGTAAGCCTTCATAAAATCACATATAAATGCTCTGTACTCTGTAATCGAGTATCATCGAGCTTGTTTTTTATTGGAACAACCCCGGTCTTCACTGAATGATCTATTTTATAAGTGAAAAATCTAATATATATATATATATATATATATATATATATATATATATATATATATATATATATATATATATATAAGAGATAGAGAGAGAGTTATAGAGGGAGATAGATAAATAGATAGATAGATAGATAGATGGAAAGAGGGGCTACAAGAATACAAGTCCTAGATTTGATAAAGTTAATTACACGAATAGAATGCGCATCACTTTGATGTCTCATTATGAATAATTATATAGAAACGCTACTTTTCTGTTATTGCACCACCACTAATTCTATTTTCCTGTTATTGCACCACCACTAATTAATTCTATTTTAATGTTATTTCACCGGCACTACTTCTGTTTTCCTGTTATTGCATCACCACCAATTCTATTTTCCTGTTATTGCATCACCACTAATTCTATTTTCCTGTTATTGCAACACCACTAATTCTGTTTTTCTGTTATTGCACTACCACTAATTAATTCTATTTTCCTGTTATTGCACCACCACTAATTCTATTTTCCTGTTATTGCATCACCACTAATTCTATTTTCCTGCTATTGCACCACCACTAATTAATGCAATTTTCATGTTATTTCACCACCACTAATTAATGCAATTTTCATGTTATTTCACCACCACTAATTCTATTTTCCTGTTATTGCATCACCACTAATTCTAGTTTCCTGTTATTGCATCACCACTAATTCTATTTTCCTGTTATTGCACCACCACTAATTCTATTTTCCTGTTATTGCATCACCACTAATTCTAGTTTCCTGTTATTGCAACACCACTAATTCTGTTTTTCTGTTATTGCACTACCACTAATTAATTCTATTTTCCTGTTATTGCACCACCACTAATTCTATTTTCCTGTTATTGCATCACCACTAATTCTATTTTCCTGCTATTGCACCACCACTAATTAATGCAATCTTCATGTTATTTCACCACCACTAATTCTATTTTCCTGCTATTGCACCACCACTAATTAATGCAATTTTCATGTTATTTCACCACCACTAATTAATGCAATTTTCATGTTATTTCACCACCACTAATTCTATTTTCCTGTTATTGCATCACCACTAATTCTAGTTTCCTGTTATTGCATCACCACTAATTCTATTTTCCTGTTATTGCACCACCACTAATTCTATTTTCCTGTTATTGCATCACCACTAATTCTAGTTTCCTGTTATTGCAACACCACTAATTCTGTTTTTCTGTTATTGCACTACCACTAATTAATTCTATTTTCCTGTTATTGCACCACCACTAATTCTATTTTCCTGTTATTGCACCACCACTAATTAATGCAATCTTCATGTTATTGCATCACCACTAATTCTATTTTCCTGCTATTGCACCACCACTAATTAATGCAATTTTCATGTTATTTCACCACCACTAATTAATGCAATTTTCATGTTATTTCACCACCACTAATTCTATTTTCCTGTTATTGCATCACCACTAATTCTAGTTTCCTGTTATTGCATCACCACTAATTCTATTTTCCTGTTATTTCACCACCACTAATTCTATTTTCCTGTTATTGCACCACCACTTATTCTATTTTCCTGTCATTGCATCACCACTAATTCTATTTTCCTGTTATTGCAACACCACTAATTCTGTTTTTCTGTTATTGCACTACCACTAATTAATTCTATTTTCCTGTTATTGCACCACCACTAATTCTATTTTCCTGCTATTGCACCACCACTAATTAATGCAATTTTCATGTTATTTCACCACCACTAATTAATGCAATTTTCATGTTATTTCACCACCACTAATTCTATTTTCCTGTTATTGCATCACCACTAATTCTAGTTTCCTGTTATTGCATCACCACTAATTCTATTTTCCTGTTATTGCATCACAACTAATTCTATTTTCCTGTTATTGCACCACCACTAATTTAATTTTCTAGTAATTGCACCACCACTAATTGTATTTTCTTGTAATTGCACCACCACTAATTAATTCTATTGTCATGTTATTTCACTACCACTAATTCTATTTTCATGTTATTGCATCACCACTAATTCTATTTTCATGTTATTGCATCACTACCAATTCTATTTTCCTGTTATTGCATCACCACTAATTCTATTTACTTGTTATTGCATCACCATTAATTCTATTTACTTGTTATTGCATCACCACTAATTCTATTTTCCTGTTATTGCATCACCACTAATTCTATTTTCCTGTTATTGCACCACACTAATTCTATTTTCCTGTTATTGTACCACCACTAATTAATTTTATTTTCATGTTACTACACAACCACTAATTCTATTTTCATGTTATTGCATCACCACTAATTCTATTTTCATGTCATTGCATCACCACCAATTCTATTTTCCTGTTATTGCATCACCACTAATTCTATTTTCCTGTTATTGCATCACCATTAATTCTATTTTCCTGTTATTGCATCACCATTAATTCTATTTTCCTGTTATTGCACCACATCTAATTCGATTTGCCTGTCATTGCATCATCACTAGTTCTATTTTCCTGTTATTGCACCACCACTAATTAATTCTATTTTCATGTTATTACACCACCACTAATTCTATTTTCCTGTTATTGCATCACCACTAATTCTATTTTCCTGTTATTGCACCACTACTAATTCTATTTTCATGTTATGGCACTACTACTAATTCTATTTTCCTGTTATTGCACCACCACTAATTCTATTTTCCTGTTATTGCACCACCACTAATTCTATTTTCCTGTTATTGCAAAACTACTAATTCTGTTTTCCTGTTATTGCACCACCACTACTTCTATTTTCCTGTTATTGCACCACCACTAGTTCTATTTTCGTGTTATTGCACCACCACTAATTCTATTTTCCTGTTATTGCGCCACCCCTAATTCTATTTTCCTGTTAATGCACCACCACTACTTCTATTTTCCTGTTATTGCACCACCCCTAATTCTCTTTTCCTGTTATTGCACCACCACTAATTCTATTTTCCTGTTATTGCACCACCACTAATTCTATTTTTCTTGTTATTGCACCACACTAATTCTATTTTCCTGTTATTGCACCACACTAATTCTATTTTCCTGTTATTGCACCACACTAATTCTATTTTCCTGTTATTGCACCACACTAATTCTATTTTCCTGTTATTGCACCACCACTACTTCTATTTTCCTGTGATTGCGCCACCCCTAATTCTATTTTCCTGTTAATGCACCACCACTACTTCTATTTTCCTGTTATTGCACCACCCCTAATTCTATTTTCATGTTATTGCACCACCACTAATTCTATTTTCCTGTTATTGCACCACCACTAATTCTATTTTCCTGTTATTGCACCACCACTAATTCTATTTTCCTGTTATTGCACCACTACTAATTCTTTTTTGTTGTTATTGCACCACCACTAATTCTATTTTCCAGTAATTGCACCACCCCTAATTCTACGTTTTTGTTATTGCACCACCACTCTGAAAACAAATGTATTAAACAATATAAATATATTGAAAGGATTAACACGTTTCTTACTAAAAAAAATTATTTCATCTGACGGTAGATAAAATTAAACATATATGAAAGAATTTATTTTGATGTAAGTGAAGATGACTTACGCCAAAAAAACTCGGTTTAATATCCAGGTAGCATCTCGCGATTAAATCCACATTGCCTCTTGTTTCTGACTTTTTATTTTTTCTTATTTATTAAGTTAGCTAACCTTAACCCGAAAACTCTAACCATAACCTGATGGAGCAGTAACAGGTATATAACAAATACACACACACACTGCTCTATTTTGTTCCAATATGTGTAACATCCATTAAATGAGTATAAATTTTAGAAAAATCTTTAATATAAGGGTTAAGATTAAAGTATTTTTAGAAAAAAGTGAAAATCAGGGAATCTTGCTTAGTGGGTAACCATTTACGAGGGATAACATTTAATGCAGATCTGAAATATTTTAATTTTCAGATAATCAGGTTTTTCGTATAATATGCCCCCTAACATACTCCCAAATACGTTAACTTAACTGATATTTATTGATATTTATTACCTATTAAAGAATTGCACACAAATCGGAAGTATCTTAATTTTAACGAAGATCTTGCACCCTTTTTTTCTTTGTATTAAACTAAATATAGTATACATAATATACACAAAGTATAAAAAGGATTAGCGCATATATCCTAAAATATGTTCTAAAATTATAATTATCGGTTTATTAATGTATGTGTACATAAGGTACATACACATATACTAAGATATATACATGTTTACCTTTACATATATATATATATATATTTATATATATATATATATATATGTATTTATATATATATATATATATATATATATATATATGTGTATATATATGTATATATGTATAAATTTATATATATATATATATACATATACATGTATATATATGTATATATATATATTTATATATATATATATATGTATATATATATATATATGTATATATATATATTATATTATATATTATTATATATTATTTCATGTAGATATCATATTGTATATGTATCAATGTTAAGTATTTACTTCAAAATTGCTCTATATGTGAGTAGAGCTTAGTAGTATGTTATGAAACATGTATGTATAGTAGTTCAGTGACACAGAAGCTTCCGCATTTTAGCCTGACGATTCCCTAAAGCGGATGAAACGCGGAAGCCTCTATATAGCTGAATTACTATGAATATATTTTTCATAATATACTATATATATATATATATATATATGTGTGTGTGTGTGTGTGTGTGAGATATTCACAGGTACCAATATGCTTGTAAATTCGTGTGCATGTATGTTACCAGTGTTTACCC
This sequence comes from Sepiola atlantica, assembly GCA_963556195.1. Classification (NCBI taxonomy): domain Eukaryota; kingdom Metazoa; phylum Mollusca; class Cephalopoda; order Sepiida; family Sepiolidae; genus Sepiola; species Sepiola atlantica. The sequence goes on along the minus strand of OY744526.1, from coordinate 110,043,935 downwards.
CGTTAGAAATAAGATTATCCGATGGCTAAAGATTAATTTAAAACTTAAATCAACCCCTGTGTTATGCACTTACTTATGTTATTCATGTCTTTTCAAAATTATATTGAGGTTTAAATTAGGAACACTTCAAACTAGGGAGCTACTTTTCACATAACCTGTACACACGAAATTACTCTACTGATCTTCGCCTTAAAAAGAAATACCATATACCAATCTTAGATGAGATTTGCCTGTCATTGCTATGAGCAGGAAAACAAAATCGAACAGTAATGCAGACAATGGCGACACTTAAGCTAACAAAACCTTATCCGACATGTTTGTTTGATATTGACGGCTTTCCGTTCTCTTTATTCAGTCGGTCTTCCGACATATCAAGAGAATCAAACGGTGAGAAGGATTATTCCTGCTCAGACTGTGTCTGCGGAAATGGGTGATCATGAAATTTCAAGCGTGGAGCCCGGGGCCGTGACCAATACGATTGGGGAAGGATACGCACCGGATTCATAACAACAACGCAAGGAGGAAGTACCGTTTATCTTTTGCTTTTTATTCTTAGCGTTGCTCCGGATTTCGCTAGCTTTGCGTGACCTAACAATTGAACAAAAGAAGGGGAACAAAAGCTGTAATAATTCTAACTATAAATGAAGATATGGCGGGAAAAAATGTGAGATAGCTACGATTAATTTAACTAAAGCAGCAGATACTTTCGGTTTTAATGAAATACTAGTTGAGATGCACGTGTTATATAGAGAGAATGGAAGGTTTTGAACAAATAAAGGGCCGTTTTTAAAAGTGGCTGTCTGTCGAAGTCATAAGGTCAAATTGAATAAAATTTCGAACAGAGTAAAAAGAAGTGAAAAAGTATAAATCATATGAGGAATGACAGAAACGGAGAAGTTTCAAAATATTGTGTAAGTGAGAAATCGACTGGGAAACGGGTCCTGCAAACTGTATAAAATATGTTATAAATGCTTTGTTAAAGCGACTAAGATTGTCTCGCTTTTTACTTCCACCGTACCGCTATAACGATGACGATGAAATGAAATGACAAGTTGTCCCAAATAATTGCCGATATTTATTTACTAAAATTAACGAACAATAAAAAGAGAGTGTTGCGATAAAAACTTCTAGAACACAATAGACAGAGTCCAATTTAGTTCAGGAGTTTGTAAAACCCGAATTAACAGACGATTAAGATAATATGCAAACACGGTCTTTCTCGCGTGTGAACACTGCTTATATGAACATCGTCGAATCAAAAACAACCAAAAACATAATGAAAACATTCTGAATATAGAACAGAATACAATATGTGTTGTTGTTATGTTTGTTGTTGTTAATGATGATGATTACGATGATGATGATGATTATGATGATGATGATGATTATATATTAATAGAGGCTTTCTTAAACCATTTTATGTGGAACAAAAGTGATCGACAGAAAATTAATAGGTGAAAAGCTTTAAGAGTAAAACATGATATTGCGTACTAGCGGGGTCCGTGGCCTAGCGTTACTCGGGAAAATAAAGAATCGCAAAAAAATCCTGCTCACACCCCTGAACACAATATAAACCCGTAGTAAAAAAAAAATTTAGAGTAATAAAAAGTTTGTTTTATATGTATTGTAATATATGGCATGTCTATATTTTAAAGTTTGAAATAGAATGACCGGTAAGAAACTTGAAAGCAAATATAGAACGCTAAAACGTGCACGGTGCCGAAAGCGATGAATACATCAAATATCAAATATTGTTTGTAAATGTGATGTTATATAATTATTAAATTTATAAATAATGATAAAAATTACAACATACCTGTCAGTACTTGCATTGAGGAATTCAATGAACTACTGCTCCCACCTCTGATCCTCATATAATTAATGTTAGTCTGTTTTATGTGAGTTTTAATCGAGGTTACATTTTATTGTCCTAATTTCATGTATTTTATTAAATAATATTACAATTTTATATGGAATAGCTGTTTCTGTCTCTATTCCCTTTATGTTCGTTTTGTTTATGTAGAATAACCGAGAGAAAGGAACGGTGAAATGGGTCGACCAGTGAAGAGAAAGGTATAAAGATACAGAGACGGCTATAAAGAGAAGGAGAGAAATAGAAGTTTGAATATAAAGATGTTTACACACGCGATTTTTCTTCAATAATGTGTTTTCATGACCCCGAGCAACGCCGGGTAACCCCGCTAGTCTATGTATATTCATGAAAATGTTTAACTTGTTTCCGAATAAAGCGAAATACATATTTGTTTATTTCATGAATATTTTTTCTACAAAACGACTTATTCAACGCTATTGTATTTACCAAAAGCTTTACTCTGTCTTTTTTGCTCGAAGTTTATAAAAGAAAGTTACGTAGGCATAGATTTACTTTGTGTTAACACCTATATCAGACAAACTAAGAGAGTAGAAAGTGACTAACTTGGGTCTACTTTCGGCAGCCACGTAACTCTCGCTTCCTGATGTTTCTGGCAAAGAGGGAAGAATTGCTGTTTTCTGGGTCGAAATATATCCATCTAACACATTGGCTAGATTTTGACCTTGAAGTGGTAATGTTTAAGGTCTTTACATCAAGTGACTTCATGCCTTGTCTGGAGCGATTTTCATGGAAAAAAATGCTGCAGAGCGTTAGGTTATTGTTAAGTATATCTATTACGAAATGTAAGTGATTATAGGCATTGTAGACGCCGTCTAACAAGCTGGAAATTACAGTTCTGAGAGTACCTGTCTTCGTATTGAACACAAACATGTCAGAAACAGGAATCGAAAAGTGTAGTCAATTCGATGACATATGGAATGAAGAGTAAGACATGTGTATTTAAGCATTAGCATGTTTATACAATTTATTAGCGACTGTATGCTGTGTATTAAGTTTGTTTTCTGCTTAGCACTGAAATTGAATAAGTTATGCTATCACGTACTTTGCAAAATCTTATTGTATAACGAAGTAGGAGCCATGCGTAGTGTTAATCTTTTCCCGGTGCTCTTGTCAGAGGGGAATCTATAACGTGTCTTTCTGTGAAATTCACTAATGAAAGGAAAGATACAGAAACAAATAAAATATAAGAAAGTTAAAAGGAATTCGAAAATAAGTTATTTTTGGAAACAAGAATCTGTAGCTGGAACTCGGAAACAATCCTTCTTGTTATAAATATATATATATATATATATATATATATATATATATATATATATATATATATGTTATATATAATGTTATAATATATATAATATATATATATATATATATTATATATAATGTTATATATATATAATATATAATGTTATATAATATATATATATTATATATATCATATATATATATCATATATAATATATATATTATATATATTATATATATAATATATATATTATATATATCATATATATATAATATATATTATATATATATTATATATATATTATATATAATATATATATATTATATATATAATATATTAATATATATATATATATATATATATATATATATATATATATATATATATATATATACGATGTAGTATTATTGACGCTACAAAATAAACAACTGTGGCCGTTAGAATAGTAACATTTTACCATGTTTTAACGTAGGAGGACCCTGTGTTATGATATGCCGATGACACTAGGAGTTAGATAATATAACTCCTACGTGTGTAAACGGCCACATTGAACTTTAGGGTTTACTCATACGCCAATAAAAATGTGCGGTGTCCCCCAGGGTTTCAGATATGTTTACCAAAATATCGTAGAATTTTAAACTAGTGTAAACATATTGGTAGCTGTGTGCAAAATAGAATATGTATATGCCATTGACTATGTTAGATTCTCGATATCTTATGTAACTGCTTCTCCACGAAGGCACTGCATAACCTACAGTCGATTTTATATAGAGAGGGTCAACACAAATAGAGAACACAGAAAATTAGTCTGATTATTAAAATAAATTGAACGGGGGGTGTGTCTGAATTGCTATTGCTTTTTCAATTCCACTTAAAACTTGAAATGAATTTGCACAGCATTATTTTACTCGTTAACTTTTGTATAATGGTTAAGATATATATATATATATATATATATATATATTTCATTATTTAATAATGAATATTTAATTATTATCTAATTACGTATACGTTTCATCCTTGCGGAATAATCCGTTTAGAAATAACTATTAAAACCCGTTGCACGATTATAACTCCGGAAAGAGAGTCACCTTTAACTCCAATTTCGAACGCTTTAACAAAGCAAGCTAATTCCAACAGCTACAGGAATTAACTGGTCTAGCAACACTGAATAGTTGTGATATATCGAAACAGTATGTATGTGGATTACTATATAAAGCTCCCTTTCCGGGTAAAGCTTATTTGTAAGGATATCGCCAACAGCCATAAGCTTTAAGGTATAGTTATTGGGTAAAACTAATTCGAGCTTCGGCGCATGGCGATGTTTACATTGAGATATCATTTACATTCAGTCAGTGTCATATGATAGCGCCGGGGTAGGAACGCCGACTTCTCAGCTCGTCGGTTGAGATTCAATCCCGGCTTGAGACACTCTCTGATCTAACCGCACTGAAGAGCTGTGACACAGCGAAACAGTCTGTAAGCGCTTGTTTGTAAGGATGTTTTTAAGGCATAGCTCATTGGGTAAAACTAATTCGAGCTCCGGATACATTGAAATATCACAGTGTCATATGATAGCTCGACGGCTGAGTTTCAATTGAGATCACAAACTGGTCGAGTCGCACTGCAAAACTGTGGCACGGTCTGTATGACTATATAAAGCTCCCTTCCTGGGTAGAGCTTATTTGTAAGGAGATCGCCAACTAGCTTAAAGCGCATTGGGTGAAACTAATTCGAGCTCCAGTACTTTACAATGTTTACATTGAGATGGCTATATATATATATATATATATATATATATATATATATATATATATATATATATATATATATAAACCCTGTGTATCGCTTTATTGCAGGTCAATATTTTTTTAATTTTGAAATTGCTATGAAACGCAGAGAAGTGAAATTTGGTACACTGGAAGAGCATAACAAGGTGCCTTATTTCCCTGATTTTTGTGGAATTTGAACAAATATTTTGCAAATTATGCTAATTTTTCTATTTTCTGTTAATTTAAAGTGTGTATCACTTTATTGCAGGTCTCCCAAAATGCCGAGAAAGGGTCGATTGACAGCTAGTGAAAAGGACGTGTTATTGCAGACCTTGCAGAAGGTTTATCTCTCGTAGATCTAGCCAAGGAGCTTGGAAGAGATCGAAGAACATTGTCTTCATTCGTTGAAAATCCAAACATCAAACCAAGGAAGGACAAAAACACAAGAAAGTCAGTTTCTGCTCGTGATGTTAGAAAGATTCGCCGTCAACTTATCAAGCAGCCGGGCAGCAACAGTGCTGCTATATTTGACAAGGCTGGAATATCTTCCTTGTCCAGAAAGACACGCTGCAATGTCTTAAACGAAATTGCAAGAAGCATTAAGCCCATAGCAAGACCGGTTTTAAACCAAACTCATAAGGAAAAACGTTTGGCTTGGGCTCAGAAATACATGAAAACCAGCTTTGAAAATGTTCTTTTCACCGATGAGGCCAGAGCAACCCTTGATGGACCAGATGGGTGGGCCAAAGTTTGGAGTCCTCTTGGATTCCCTACCCCTCATCGATTCCGTCGTCAACAGGGAGGTGGAGGTGTCATGTTTTGGGCTGGAATAATCTGCGATGAACTAATTGGACCATTTCGAGTGCCAGAAGCTGTCAAACTGACAAGCCAGTCTTATATTTTATTTTTAAATGAGCATTTGTCACCATGGCTTGATGACCTTCCATTGGCGCGTCACCGCAAATTGATTTTTATGCACGACAATGCGCCATCCCACTCAGCCAAGGCTACGGCATCCTACCTTAAGTCATTAGTCATTAGTGGAGAAAATTTGATGACATGGCCACCTTGTTCTCCAGATATAAATCCAATTGAGCAGCTCTGGTCAATAATAAAGATGAAAGTTTATGAAGGAGGTGTTCAATTTTCGTCGAAGGATGAACTTTGGAGGAAGATTTTGGAAGTTTCCTATAGCATCACATCATCTCAAATCCGCCGATTGACATCATCAGTTGACAAGAGGCTATTCAAAGTGATTTTGAAGCATGGGAGTTATGTTGATAAATAAATATTTCCTTAAACAAAATAATGTGAAATTCGTTCTTGTTTTTGGTTAATATTGTTACTGGATATGTTCTTTATTTCATATAAATATAAATATAAAGTGAGAATATTGTTTTATTACCGAAAATATACATTTTTAGACACTTGCAATAAAGTGATACACACTTAAAATTACCAGAAAATAGAAAAATTAGCATAACTTTCAAAATATTTGTTCAAATTCCACAAAAATCAGGGAAATAAGGCACTTTGTTATGCTCTTCCATTGTACCAAATTTCACTTCTCTGCGGTTCATAGCAATTTCAAAATTAAAAAAATATTGACCTGCAATAAAGCGATACACAGGGTTTATATATATATATATATATATATATACACACACATATATATCTCTCTCTCTCTCTCTATATATATATATATATATATATATATATGTATATATACATATATATATATATACATATATATATATAGTGAGTATCTCTTATAACTAAAAACTGTTTTATCCACATTTAATGAAGATCAATTTGTATATAAACATATGTATACAAAGTGTTTTTCATTATAGAGTGGAATATTACTATATTTACAAATTGCGATTAAAGTATATACAGTTGCATCATTTTCGGGGTAGGCAATGTTAAAATTGTTAATAAATACGTTTTAAATCAGAAGGAAATATACACTTTGTGGTTTTACGAATTCGTTGCGAATGGAATGTCAGTCGCTCAATGTTTTTTGTTCTAGTTAATCGATTTAAGATTCAAAAAGTGTATCATTACTATAGACACGTCTTCGAGTAGCTACTTGATCTAATAGTTGATACGTCGTAGGTTAACATGATTTATCTTATTTCCTGGAGGAAATCTAAACATCTGTTTTCAAAGTGTTTCCCCTTACGAAAGTAGTGTTTAAAATTACTTTTTATTTCAATTTTCTTGCTAAATTAATACTTCTTTTGTTGCTTTTTTAAAAAATCAAGGCTTACCATTGTTATGCTTTTATTTAAACTTATTAAAATGTTACTTCATTTTTACATTTCTGATATGACTTGACATTTTTGTTATTTTATTTCTCTGTAGATTAAGGAATCAAGTTGATTTTATATTGAATTAGCGAATAACGTGTTATTAAAAAAAACAGAACAAGTTTTTACCGGTTGGACTTTTGAAGTTCTTTTTTTTAGAAATTCAATCATTTGTAAGAATTATTCTCGTGTAGAAACATTTTTTAAATGTTGTTTGTTACCTTTTATTTAAAAACAAAATATTCCCAAATGAAAATTTCATGAATTTTAACAAATTGAAAACAGACACGGAACCCGTTACTTCACGTGATACTACTCTATATGACAATTGCTTAACATTATGCGAAAGACTGGTATTTTCTTTAACTTTTAACCATGTGAAACGGAAATTTGTTTCGAAGATTGATCAATATGGCGTCCGAAAATGTATGATCCACTGAACACGGCTATTGTTCGGATCATTATATTTGCTCATTTCGTCAAGAAATATTTTTGTTAAAAGAATGTCGTCACAGTAAGTACCATTTTAAAGATATCGTGACCAGCTGGTTAATATTGATTAGCCAAAAAAGATGAATACATTGTTATCTGACAAGTAGTAAACAACAGCGGTGACAATAATGCTCGAGCCAAAACAATAGGAAAAGAAATGATGAATAACGCAGTGGAGACCATTAAGAAACTGCAGAGACACTGAAGTTTTTATTAGCTGCATATTTTAAATGGTAACCAAAAAAACACAGGGAACGGCACCAGGAATAAAGAAAGAAGAAGAATAGGTTAGAAAGAAAGAAGAGGGGGTAGATAGAGTGAGAGAGAAAGAGAGAGAGAGAAGGCTACCAAAAGAAGAACGATAGATGAGGATGATGTTTGAGAATGAATATGATGGCTAAATAAAGTAGTCCAAGGTGAATAAAAGCAGAAGGCTTAACAAGGACGAAGCAAAAAGAGAAGAATGCTACAGAATAAGAAGAAAAATGCTAAAGGTAATAAGAAGCTTTATAAATAAATCTAAGGCGAATAAAAGCAGAAGGCTGAACAAGGACGAAGAAAAGGGAGAAGAATGCTACATAATAATGAAGAAGAATGCTAAAGGCAGGGGAAAGCTAAATAAAGAATGTCGAAGGCGAATAAAAGCAGAAGGCTGAACAAGGACGAAGAAAAGGGAGAAGAATGCTACAGAATAATTAAGAAGAATGCTAACGGTAGAGGAAATCTAAATAAGGAAGTCGAAGGCGAATAAAAGCAGAAGGCTGAAAAAGGACGAAGAAAAAGGAGAACAATGCTACAGAATAATGAAGAAGAACTCTAACGGTAGAGGATATGTAAATAAGGAAGTCGAAGGCGAATACAAGCAGAACGCTGAACAAGGACGAAAGAACGAGAGAAAAATACTACAGCAAAAAGTAGAAGAATGCTAAAGGTAGAGAAAAGCTAAATAAGGAAGATAAAGTTGTTTTAAGAACGAAACATACTATATCATTAAGTAGATAAGACGAAGAAGGCCCATTGACCGACTAAATAATAAAAAGAAGGGAAAAAAAGTTGCATTAAATTCGTCTAAATAAAGCATAATGATAGAACAGGGTAGAGGAATACTGAGGTAACATGGAGAATAACACACAAACAAGAAAAAGAGACGAAACGAGGAAGAAAATACCAGCAAAAGGTAACGATAAGTCAAAACAAGGAAGAAGAAGGCTGATGAGGAAGTACACGAAGACTCAATAAAATTACAGCTGAATAAAAAAGGAAACAAAGAATAGAATTTAGAATAAGATATCTAAATAAAATGCAGAGGTTAAATAAAAGGAGGAACGCTAAATAAACGAAAATTAAATTAAGCAAGTAGGAGGCTAAATCAGAATGAGAAAAATTTTTTAAACGGTTAAATAAAGAAGTCGAAATAAGGAATAAAAAGGCTAAATAAGTATAAGTATAATGGGTGGAGGCGTAATTAAAAGACGGCTAAATACACGTAAAGCCGAAATATGTAAAGATGAATGCTAAATAAGAATAAGACTAATGTCTGGAGGCTCAATTAAAATATGGCTTTGTCAGAAAGAAGTCGAAATATTGTAGAAGAAGCGTAAATAAGAATGAGAATAATGGGTGGTAGCTTATGTAGAAGACGACAAAATAAAGGAGTGGTCGAAATAAGGAAGCAGAAGTATAAATACATTTAAGAATAATAGGTTGAAACTTAATTAGAAGATGATTAAATAAAAGGAAAGTCTAAATCAGGATAGAAGAAGGCTAAATATGAATAAAAATAATGGGTCGATGACGGCTAAATCAGAAAGAAGTATAAATAATAAAGAAGAAGGTTAAACAAGAATAATGGGTGGGGCTTAATTTAAAAACGGCTAAATAAAGAAGTCGAAATAAGGAAAAAGAAGGCTAAATAAGTATAAGAATAAGCATAATCGGTTACAGCGTAATTAAAATACATCTATAAAAATGAGAAATCGATGAAGACTTAATTAAAAGGCCGTTAAATAAAGGGGACTTTGAAATCAGGATGCAGAAGGTTAAATATGAATAAGAATAATGGGTGGAGGTTTATTTAAAAGACGGCTAAATCAGAAAGAAGTCGAAATAAAGAAGAAGGCCAAATAAGTATAATGTGTGGAGGCGTAATTAAAAGACGGCTAAATAAAGGAGAGATCCAAATAAAGAATCAGAAGGCTAAATTAGAATAATGGGGAGAAATAAGTAATAAAATGACGATTAAATTAGGAAGAAGGGGAGTAATAAAGTAATAAACAACACAACGGAACAGTAAATATAATTAAAATAACAGAAAAGAAGATGGGAATAGGAAAATGTCTTAACACAGAAGTCTAAATAAGAAATAGTATAAAATAAGATAGGAGGAAGTAAGAATAAATAAAGGAAACTTAGAAGAATCATTCATCTCAGAGCAGGACGATAATATTAAAAAGGAATAGAAAAAAAAGATTACAGAAAATAGAAGAATAATAAACTAAACAAAAAACATATTAAATCATCACTTAATTACAAATGCGCACAGGCTTATTCTCACTCGGAATGATAGTGGTTGTAACACTCGGATCTACGGGTTAAATATAATTTATTCCAGGCACTACACTGAATTGTTTCGGATACCCTCGGCAATGTATTCCTTTAATCCTTATTTTTTAGACGTGAAATCCATCTTTCTCAGTGATGTTGAACCTTTTCTGTGTACCCTATTTCCTAAACCTGTGTATTATTTAAGCGGCCACAAACGGTTTTAATATGCCACTAACGCGTATCGAAGATCTCTCTGTACAAGGGGTTGTCATGACAACTTGGCATGAATATACTTCTTCTTACAAGTAAACTCTGAGCAAATATTCTAAAATTACATAGTATTCGAAGCCCAAATGAAATCCGTTCGGCATGACTACACACTGGCTGATACGAAGAATACTACAACTTCTACAGGTGATGTTGCCTAAAGTAACATCATTTATCTGTATACTTCATAAGACTAGATGAATTCTTGTCCTAGAATCCGGTAAGACCAACATCTACACGATAGATATACTCTAACATATTTAACTGCTCAATCAGTTAAAGGAAAACTATGTTATTTACTTCTTTAGTAACTCATCGTTTGTTAGGTAAATGATAACTTTAATAGAACACTCGAATATCTATGTATCTCATATACAGATCAACTGTTAACCCCAGAAATGGGTCCCTTGATTTCTGAGAACTTATACACAAGTAAAATTAAAAAGAAAACACAAAAATGTTTCTAGAGATGAGACTTCAATTTGTGAGCTTCATAGATAGACGTCACACCTTTCGCCACTACTCCAATATAACCTATGATCTGGAGAGCTAGGACCTGTTAAATCATCGTTTACAAAATATGCATATACAAAAGGTAATCTACACACCATAATAACCATATACTATATTGACATCAGCTAACTTAATGGAGTTTTCCAGACAGTAATAGCGAACAACCAATTCTTCTAAAATTCTTTGAAAACTGTAAGGTAGACTTCACTCGAGAACATATAATAACCAATTCCTCTATCCACTATTCTATGTACTCAGTAAGACAATTTAGCATTCAAAAACTAATGTATTATTATATAAGAATGTACCTACCATAATAACTTCGTGGAGAGACCAAGTGCGTTTTATATGAATCTGAATCGTTACCTTTTGGAATAATAAATACTTGCCCAGGTCAATAGTATTAGTAAAGACAATTACTCCTTTTCCTTACATAAAATTGTTAGTTAATTGTGATTTAATTAAATAAAACGAATATGTATCTTCTTTATTTATGTCTTAATTTAAAATTGTAACAATTTTATTTGTTTTAAGACGGCAACAATTATCCGTCTTTGACCGTGAAAATAGTTGTCACTAAAATATTATTCAAATCGATAAAATAAATGCTACTTTTATAAATGTATTTATTTAAAATGTTTCCATCTTTTAGTCGATGGGACGATAGAATTCGATTTTCGAAACAATTCGTGTTAAAAAGTATGGCGTCACAATTGTTTCACTTAGCGACATCAAATAAATAACCATTAACAGTCATCGCTGATGGGAGGATTTAGTTTCTCTCTGTGAAATGTGATAACCTGTTACGAAAACATAAGTTCATGTACTTATTAGTATATATATATATACACCTAGTGCACGTACTATGTCTATAATGCAATTCAGAATATGTTGTAAACATTGCTAGTATTATGAAAAATACAAACACACACACACACACATATATATGTATATATATATATATATATATATATATATATATATATTAAGACAGGCTTCATTAAATCCACGAAGTTCTGCATTTTGAGATTTTCTTGGTTAGTCGTTCGACTCTTCGAGCGATTTTACGATCGTGTGGTAGTAGCTGGTGCAGTATAGCACCCATCGTAATGGTTTGGGTCAAATCTCGAGCGCTTTCGAACGTCTCGTCTATCTTCGGGAGGTTGATTTTAGCTAATATGGGTTTTGTTTCCACACGATCGTAAAATCGCTCGAAGATTCGAACGACTAACCAAGAAAATCTCAAAAAAGCAGAACTCCGTGAATTTTAATGAAGCCTGTCTTAATAACAATTTGCTGCCAAACTATATATATATATATATATATATATATATATATATATATATATGAAGTTAGGTTCATTGTATATTCCAATAAATATGTGTTTCTTCCATTTTTTTCACATTTCCAAAAAACACAACATTGCTGTGAGATGTATTTTTTACAGTCCGTTACTTTTGCCCTGAGCCAAAAAAACATTTTTTACGTCAATATCGTCTCTACCACTATATATATATATATATATATATATATATATATATATATATATATATATATATATACCGAATTAACAATAATAATAAAATCCGACTCATTCCTTACTATAATAAATTTAAAACCCAAGAGCTTGTTGTAAACACAACTCTTTCCGAACCCCCAAGAAAGAACCGATATAATTTATAAGTTATAATACATGTTTGAGAGAATGATCATCTAATAATAATAATAAACCTAATAATAACATTGGTTTTACAACCATTATCCTATCGCGCTGCTTCATCATGCATCTTGTAAACTCTAGCTCAATGTAATAACATCTACAACACATAACTAACCACCCTCTGATTTGAGACACACTTTCGTTAATACCACTATATAAATATATTCCCAAACCAATTCATGAAATCCTAAAATACTCAAAGCTATCTACATTAAAACACAACAAACTAGAATTAATAATATCGCGTATACAACATGTAGACACATTTTAAAATGCATGACGTAATACGATTTTATTTTGTGACGCTACTTCTGTGTTACTGAATTTAAATTGTCAATAAATTTCCTGGAACAATGTGAAAATGTACGTTTCATTCTTCAGCTGGTGAGTTCTATTACTTTCGACACCTGATTAGGATTCGACGAACAATCGAAAACGTTCGTAATACCTACGGAGCATATATTATTATTTTCTTGATTTAAATTCAACAAAAAAATATAAAAAAGGGATATTTAAGCAGACCAATTCTGTTATTTCAAACAATGTTTGCATGAATAAGAAAATGCTGTTTGAATACACTATATATATATATATATATATATATATATATATATATATATATATATATATAGTGTGTGTGTGTGTGAGTGTGAGGTTAGTGAAGGAGAACCTCATCAGAGTGCTCGAGTATTATTAGAGTTTGACAAAATAGAGCGTAATATTTACCTGTATATGTAATTACCGAAGATAAAACAAATATTGGTACTGTCGGTTTGAAATTCAAACAAAGAGGTTTCATAGTTGACATCCTATGTCAGACTCTCTTCGGCCTCTGTTTAGGAAACAGAAATAAACAGAGGCTGAAGAGAGTTCGGCACAGGAGATCAACTATAGGTCCACTTTGAACCCCACAGAACCGTATTAATCTTCTGAGATAACACGCACACACACACACACATATATATACATACATATGTATATATATATATATATATATATATATATATATATATATATATATATATATATATATATATTATACACATTAAAACAGCTTACGCTTATTAATTCGATCAATTATGGGTGAAGAAGCCAGCCCTGGAGGATATACTATTGGTACAGAAACACAAATTAATTAGTGTACACTTTAAAAATGTTAAACTAAATGTGATTTATAAATCTCTACTTTAGTATTGAGCATTTGTTTTTAAATATTGGTTTAAGTTCATTTTATCAATATATTTTAATTTGTTTTATTAAAGTATACATATACGAAGGCTATCTACAATAGAGGCCTGGCAGGCATGCGATGGTGACCACTACTGGGGCGGACGTGTGAAGACCAAAATTAGAACTGAATAATAATTACAGAAAAACGTTTTAGTAAGAAATTCTTAGTAATGTTCAGTAATTAGTAACTATACATAGTATTATGAAGTAGCTTACAATAATTGATTTAGTTCCATCAAATTAAATGTAAAAAGTTTTAAAAAACTATAAAATGAACAAAATTCCTCCCCAAAAAACTATTTTATTCACCATGAATTAGACACATTTTCATTATATTTACAACTTGATTACAGAAAATATAATGATATTATATAATCAGAAAGCCAATTCAACATTTTACAAAATCACATACTTTATGAACAAGATATTTTGCATAATTGTTTTTATTCGGACTACATTCCTCATCTTGAATGTTATCATCACAACCTTTCGACCGCTGTAACTTCCGGTCTTCTTCAGGTATATCTCTTCAAACCCGGAAATATTTATGTCGAACTCAGAACTCTGGACGGAATTTAGAACAGAACCCTTTATTTAATCCACGGGGGTAGCATGATCTGTTTTTTCCATCAGCAATGACTAGGAGACGTCTTCAGTAATTCGCAATTATTCGTATCGTCATCACCAAGGATTGAACCTTCAACTTTCAGATAGCTATCACGTGGAACTGAATTTAACTTAGTAATACATCCACTGATTATAATATTATGGTCAACAGTATAGATAGCATAAATAAACCGTGCTAGTTATATAGCATACGTGCTGATTCTGTGCGTTACTGATCTTTCAGTGTTACTATCTGTCTAATATTATAAAAAAAGTCGGAGAGTACAACAGTCATAACTTTGTGAACATCTATGATATAGATACAACATTGCATAAGATATTACTAAAGTAAATAACATTAATACTCCATTTAAGAAGTATCGAAAAATGTTACTATTATTACTACCACTATTACTACAACTACAAATGCTAAGAAGAAAAGAAGTACGAAAAAAATAATATGCTCCGCACTGTGAACGAAGCTCCAGTCCCTGTCCCATTGTCGCAAGGTTGTACCCTGTGCTTTTTTCAAGTACCTTCACGGAATGGGCTCCGACGAACTTACTGAATGTGTACCCTCGCAACGTAAATAGCACGACTAACAACAATGTTCCACCCTTATCTTTCGAGGTACCCAGATGGCGGAAATAGTTGCACTCTGATAGCTTCTTTAATGTAACTGCTTGCCCTTGGAATTCCACCCCTGCTCTTTGTTTCCCTGAGTGTACCAGCAAACAGAAATTTAAATGTAATGTTACAACCACCTTGCTGTACAATTCCAAACTTGTGATGCCCCTTTAAATCTGGTCTTTAATCAGAGTAGCCCATTACATCTAACTCGGTTGGAATATGCTTCGTTTTGGGGGCGAGTAAAAGAAAACGAAGTAAAAAAGTGGAAACATTTAAAGAATGTTAAAATAAATACAAATAAAAAGTCGATAAGAAAAGCAGCGCAAAGAATTCGTGCTTTTCTGTTCGCCAGATGCCAATAAGTTCGCTACTGCAAAGACGCTGGCTAATTGAGATATTAATCATCAAAAGAACGAATTATGAATTTTTTCAGTAGAAAACTTAACCTTTGAAGTTGTTATCGCTTGCAACACCACCCAGGTATTGGCTTTTCATTTTTTGGGCAAAATAACAATCAAAACATTTTCTCTGCGTGTTTTAACAATGCAAAAAACAATAAAGACGACATATTTTTTATATTTTTCATTCGTTTTCTGAACATGTTCGAGCAGGGCTTCATACCAAGACCGACTGTTGTATTCTAAAGCAGTAATATGCTCTTTGCCAACCATGAACGCATCTCAATATCTATGCTTGGATTAAGCCAGCGTGAGTTGGTGCATATAAATTTATCGTGCATATTATCAGCATAACACCACAGGAGAAGTAATACTAATAGGAGAAATGCTGATAATGATAATAATATTAATGATAATCATAATAATAATAATAATAATAATAATAATAATAATGATGATGATGATGATGATGATGATGATGATTATGATGATGATGATCTATATACTATTTAAAATTCATGGTCTTTTGAATATGTGTTCGTCCGTACCCAAATAGAAACGTGTGATTTTTTAACAAAGAGAATATGCAGAATACACGTTACTAATGCAGTAGATGTGGTTATGTTGTTAACACCCGAGTTCGAAACTCACGTAAAAAGTTATTTAAACTATATCTCCGTTTTTTGAATTTCAAGAAATAAACATTATATAATTACATAAAACACATTATACATTTCATTACCAATTAAGTGTCTTATTTGGTAATCCCCCCCCCAAAAAATTGTAATCATGGGTATTCAGCATTTATTCAAAACGAGTATTTTTTGCTCAAACACCTAATTACTAAGTATGTGTGCCAACAAACACGATACGTAAATACATTCATTTTACCCACTCTCTTATGAAAATACTAAATACCGTATAATATCAACAAAATGTCGCAAATAGTTGTTCTTCGTACTACTCGATAGAAGCAAGGTGAACATGGGTATTGACATGCCCAGGTACATTACGAACACTGCTCATGGATTGGGTATAAACTATTATTATTATTATTAGTAGTAGTAGTAGTAATGTTCTTATTATTAATACTAATTAATTAATTAATTAAATAACTTAAATACGGAACATGAAGAAACTCACTACTATATCAATAGCTGTAGAAACAATAGGACCAGTCCAGACAAAACTGGGAAAAAATTGACGGAAATTAGAATCCAAAGGAAGACTGAACTGAAAAGATGATATCAGTCGAAATATTAAGAAAACCCCCGAATGTGGAAACAAACAAGGTGCAGGAAAGTTTAAATAAAAATTTTAAAAATAAAATGACATCACACAAGCCAAAGGGTTCCTACACCGCCTGATATCTCATAGCTCCACAACTAGTAAAACCACACACACTCGCACACATGTGGTGTCAGCTGTCTCGTTTGGTATCACACGAAATCATGGGGAAGTGTCAAGTAGAATTGAACGACCGAAAAGGGATGCATTAAGTACACTTCCACTGGAACGGTTCGGAATGTAGTGGAAACTTAAATATACTTATTACCACTCAAATTCCAAAGAAGGGCAATGGTCGACCCCATTGAGAAATTAATGGTAAACGGCTGTTCGGATAACGCAAACTAACTTGTACGGTACTCGAAAAAGATCGAGAGTGGTAGAAATCTGCTATAAAGTAAATAGTATGAAGTAAACAAAAAGAGTGTTGGTTGTTTTTATTTTATGTAATCATATTCGGTGTAACGTTCGTTTTACATGCTGACTTTGTTTACTTTTAAACTAACTTATCTTTGCTCAGGTTTTATTTAACCCTCTTTCTCTTAAATATAACATAACCACTTTATTCCATGTTTTCCTTCGTTTTCCTCTGTCAACTTACCCTGTCACGTTCTACATCTAATAACCAAAGAGTTCACATCCATTTTTTTAGGGTTGCATTGTAGTTAATCAATTCCCTCGTATGGTTGAGATTGTTAATGGTAAATCGACTATGTTTAGTAATGACGAAACACACTACATACACATTTTAAAACGTGTCGGTGAATATTATTTTACGCAACAATGAAAATGTTTGCTAGTTTCCAATAGAATTAGTGTATAAACAACCAGGATTTAATTAGATTCGATACGGGCATAGCCGATTTCATAGTTTTCGACAGTATCAATCGAGGTGATCGCGCACATACTTTACCTTCTTCTTCTTTCGTGTGAATCAGATAATTCTGGTGCTGGCATTAGTTTCCCCGATGTTTTACTAGTAAGAAATCTTTCTGGAAAGACATCGGGTACTTACGGGAAGGACCACAAGAAGGTTGCCAACATCCCTAAGTGAAAGTGGTACTCTCGAACCTCACATAACAGTATAGATAGCGATGGTGTAATTAAACGGAAATAGGTTAGTTACTTGGTTGTTATTGTTTTACAGCATTGTAACTGTCATTTATTCATATGTAAGACATTCACAGCAAGAACTTCGATATCTAGCACCACTTATAATAAATTGTATTGCTTCCTGCGTATTCCGAGCGTAAAGCAGAATTTCCATGAACAGACTTTCTTTTTAAATACTTCCCATCTGGGAAAATCATTACCACAAGATTGCCTCCAGGCAGACTACAATATGGTCGTCTTTGTATCAAATGTCAACCAATACATACAAAACATACGTCCACATTGGTATTTTCTTTTCATCCTACTAATCATTTGAAATATTCTTCATCATGAAACCGACAATCAATTCATCTCATTAAACTTGTTCCTTTAGTGACTGTTGACCTTCACACACGATGATTCGTTAGTAATTGAAAGAGTATACACAATTAAGGCTGGAGGGTACAGTCTGACCAGATAGTTAATTTATTGCATGGGGGAGCATGTATTGATTGTAATCGGTAGCAGGACTATTAGGCTCTGAATATTTTATACAGTTAGCTTTGTTGATTACGTTTACTTTAAAACTCCTGCTTAAAACTTTTTTACATTGAATAAATAAATAAATAACAATAAACCAATGAATTAAAAAAAAACAGAATAAAAAAGTTATATCGTCCTCAGATGGAATCTAAAAGCTATCGACGTGCAAGAGAAACCATTTTTTAAATTTTAAACTTAACCGATTTTTAACTAACGCATCGTTTTTTTTTAATTCAAAACGGTTGTAAACAATCTCTGATTAGTGTTTTGACGCCGCAAGAAGTGTAGAAGTCGATTTTATGAATATTTGAGATGCGAAATAAATTTAGGAAGAAAAACACCCCAAATTAACTTCAAATGAGAAAGGTTGTTTAAATTTAATGAAATTAAACGTTTACGATTGAACTTGAAGAGAGACTAAAAAACAGAAGATAGTTGCGACTGATCCCGTTACAGGAAGGATGTAACTACACTCGAAGAAATGTTCAGTTTTTCGTAAGATTCGATTTTATTTTAAATTTCTGATTGATCTCCTTGTTTTTAAACAGAGCATAGCGTCTAAACGTATATATATATATATATATATATATATATATATATATATATACATTTATATATATATATATATATATATATATATATATATATATATATATTTATATAAGTGCAGATTAGTCGTCCGAGGCTGTAGCAATGCGATGTAGTTGCCGTAAGACGGAAAAAGTGAAAAGAAATAAACGAAGAGAGAAAGTGACACTCAAAACGATTTATTAATAATTTCACGAAAAACTTATTAAATACCAAAATAGTAAATAATGTCTGGTAAATAACAGTTCGGCAAAAGGTAATCTTAAATTTTCGAAAGAAAAACTTTCATTTTCAGAAGACGACTATAAAAGACCGAGTGGGTCGAAAAAAACGGAAAAAACCGGTGTCAAAACATTGAAATACCGCAGCAGATAATTGGAAGTAGGAACGCAGAAAATGTCAAAATTCTATTAAGCAATTATACAACTAAAGTTAAAAATTAAAAACATTTGTTTATTAATATACTAAGTATTATAATTTTATTATATTTTATTTTATATGATTCATTAATTAATTTTTTTTTTTTCTTTATTCGATTCTGAATTTAAATTTACGTGTGGGCTGTTATTATTGTAATATGTGCAATCAAAGGGGGGTAACTTATGGGAAAAATATATTTAGAAATGAGATTTAAAATTTGAGAAGGAATTTGAATTGTGGAATGGATCAATGCCAAGGAGGTAGGAAGGAACCGTTGGAAAAGGGGAAGGTGGGGAATAAGAAGAGACGTTGGGGAAGGGGGGAACTAGGGATAAAAAACAAATACATGGACACATATACATACATAAAGTGTAAATATCTAAATACATATTTATTTATTTATTTATTTTAAAAAAAAATCTTTTTAGTTAATTTAAGAGTATTCCAAGGGTATAATACTCCTAGAACTAAATTTATATAAATGTATTTTATTTATTGATTTATAGATTTATTTATTTTTTAATTTCATATTTATTATTATTTTCATTCATTTTCCTTTGTTATTATGATCTAATCATATATTTAATGTATTCTTTTATTACTATAATTTCTTTTTTTATTTATTTTAATTTTTTAAATTATTATTTTATTTTATTGATCATACACATACACACACATGAGAATACACTCATATTCACATACATGTATATATGCATACACATACACTAGGCCTAAATACATGTAAATAAAGTGCATATCATTCCGTTCCACAATTATAATATGTAATGTGTAAAAATGTGTGGTGGGTGGCGCTAGCAAATACCGAGGAGACAAAGGCAAGTAAAAATGTGGGGTGGGTGGCGCTGGCAAATAAAGGCAAGTAAGTTGGGGGTAGGGAGTGTGAGGATGTAAGAATCAGAGGATGAAAGGGGAAGATAATCGAATCTGTTATTCAGGGTTGGACGAAATTTAGAGATTAGAATAGCTTCCGAAATTCAGGGCCGACCTATATTGCGGACAGAGTTGAGGATGCGGACACTTATGGAGCGATGTGTGTTGCCACATGATATTAAGTGTTTATGGAAGGAAGAAATGTGGGTGTTTAGATGCTATTAAATGCGTTGGTGTAGAGGCCTAACGGTACTACCGATGTAGAACTGTTGACACTTAGCGCATTGTAGGTTGTATACTGCATAGGTTATTAACAACGGTTCCCCCTAACTACCATATCCAGCCTTAACAACACCAGAAGAGGTAGACACCACACTCACCAATACTTGCTTCCTTAAACTCCCCTTCCTCAGCAACCGTATCACTTCCGCTATCCGCAATGCCTTACGTAGTGAGAACCTTAACATACAACTTTCTCACACAGGCACTTCTCTCAAACAACATTTATTTTAAAAAAGCCACTACACCCCAGACCCCTGCTCTCTTGCTAGTTGCCCCATCCCAAACACTGGCCTCTGCCACCGCACCTATAAGAATTAAGAAGTTTAATTTAATTCAAGGTTTAATTTTTCCAAATTAAGATTTAATTTTTCCCAATTACGAAGTTAATAAATAATTATTACTTAATAATGTAATAGTGTAACCTCAGATTTAATTTTATCAGATCAGGAAGTTTAATTTAAGGTTTAAGTTTTCCCAATCAAGGAGTTTAATCTAATTTAGGGTTTAATTTTCCTGACCAAGAAGTTGTAAATATATTTATGGTTAAATTTTTCCTAATTAAGAAGTTGTAAAGATATTTAGAGATTGAAAATTTGATATCTAAACTTTTATAACCTCAGAGTCTAAATCTTTTAGGCAAGGAAGATTAAAGAGAACCCATCTCGAAAACTGGACCCCCGGTCTCATTACTCACCTAGTCAGCTACGGTGGGACTGGCGGTTGTTTCCATATTGCATATTTGAATTTCCTTCCATGTCGACATTTGGAGACTAATTCATTTCTAGAATTTATCAGATTTAAATGTTTATGTGTAGTGGCTATCATTACGGCTTCAGAGTTGCATAGACCACAAGATCTGGATCCTGGGCTATAGGAGTTTTTTTTAGGATGGACCATTTAATATTGTGTGGAGTATTATTGGATCTTAAGTTTTTAACTAAAGTGGTCAGTGATGTTTTGTTGTTACCGACATCGTTATTGAAGGAGTAATTATGCATAGAGATGCGGGATTTAATTAAATTTGTTGTGGCACCAATATAGGTGGGTATCCCAGGATTTACTCTTTTTCTTGAGTCATTTATATTCCTATTCACGGGTCTATTTCTATTTACTGTATTTTCATGAAGTGGATTAGGTTGGTTAATTGATTGTATATAATTGTTATCGTTACCTTCCATTGGGAACTCATTATCGGCTTGCTGAGATATAAGATGGATATTAGAATAACTAGGTCTAGGGTTATGGTGCAAATTAGTTGTAGTGCTCAATTGTGGAATTTGATTAAGGACTGCATTTATGTGGTCTCTAGGATTCATTATAGATTTATTTTGTTCGGTTACAGTACAAGCATATACAATATCAGAATATGTGCATCTATTGTCCAGTGGGCAATCACTGGTGCGCCGGCAGTTGCATGTATTTATAGGATTGGAGCAATTAGAATTAGATTGGATAGATTTTATTTTTTTGCTATTTGCTGAGATTATTGTTTGGGCTATATTTGGCATAGTAGAGTATAAAATTCTGATTGAATTTTTACTAAGTATGGAGCTATATTTATGCGGGTATTTAAAAGAGTTTTCCAATGTACGTACATGTATACATATGTATATATATACACATGTATATATATAATTAAATGTATATATATATGTATATGTATACATGTGTATATATACATATGTATATATATAATTATATGTATATATATATGTATATGTATGTATATGTATACACGCGTATATATACATACGTATATATGCATATGTATAGATGTGTGTATATACATATGTATATATATATATATGTATATATATATATATATATTTATATATAATGATATGTATATATGTATATGTATATTATGTATATATACATATGTGTATATATATATGTATACATATGTATATAAAAATATATAATTATATGTATATATATATATATATAACCATATGTATATATAGGTGTATGTAAACATATGTATATATATATATACATATGTATATATATATATATAATTATATGTATATAGATATGTATATGCATGCATATATATATATATATATATATACATATAATTATATGTATAAATATGTATATATTTGGTGTGTCCATGTTAAAGGGACCAACATGAAGACACGAACACGGTATAAAGTAGAAACAAGTGTATTAAGAAAATAGAGTACAGAGGGAAGAAATATGCGCCTGGTAAGTAGAGTTCGACTATCTTACTGGATTCCGGCGAGTATTAATTGCCGTTGGCATTTATTGAGCAAATAGGAAGAGTCCATGTTGTACATAGGTAAGTCACCATAACACCCCATCCCAAGTATTACCTCCACAGGAGAATTAATAGCGTTTTCGTTTTCGGATCTATTACTATCAGATCCGTTAGTCTTCGCTTCCTTTTTGATTATCTTGGTTACGGGACTGCCTGGGGAATCTCAATGTCAAAGGTGTCATATATGGTGTCTATAATGTCTTTTTCTTCCTGGGGAGCGCTGTCGTTGTCGTCCGATAGTCGTTTAATTAATTGATTTAAATGTCTCTTATGAGAGAACTTAGGGCCTTGAAGTATGTATACCATATTTCCAATCCACTTCTCAATTGTCCCCAGTTCCCAGAACGATTTATTATTTTTAAACATTTAAAAAAATATTTTTTCGCCTGGTACGTAACGTTTTCTTGGTACTGCATTTTTTTGTCCCGGTTTTGTCTGTTTTGGCAGCAGTTTTTCAAAAACGGATCCTATCTTGCGCGCAAACATTACCTTAGCAGTGGATAATGAAGATGGTGTATTCGTGTTTAGCGTGATCCTGTACACCTAAAGGAACTGTTGTAGGGTTTTTTCTGTAGGAGTGCCTCTAGCCTTCTTAAGCGCTCTTTTCAGTGTATCAACAATACGCTCTGCTTTGTCGTTTGATCTCGGGTGATATCCTGGGATCGTAATATGTTCTATTTGGAACGTATCACAGAATTCATTGAATTCAGCGGACGTTAACTGTGTTCCGTTGTCGCTGAATAAACAATCCACCACCCCGAAACGGGGAACAATTCGTGGAGGAAGTTTATGGTTACTTCCGTCGTTGGACTTTTGCATCGGCACACTTCGGGCCATTTTGTGAAACTATTTACTACAATTTAATAGTTGAAACTGTCTAATGGGCCTGCGAAGTCTATATGGATCCTGGACCATGGTCGGTCCGTTTGGGACCAATGTCTGTATTTGATCGGAGGTGCCTTTGCTGCCAATGCACACCCTTTGCACGTCTTTAGGATTTTCTCGATATCCTGGTCCATGTTAGGCCAGTACACGTAGCTCCTCATCAAGCTCGTCATTCTATTAGTCCCTGAGTGGCCAACATATACCTCTTTCAGAATTCTCTTTTGAAGAGTTTTTGGAATGACGACTCTATCACTATACAAGAGTACCTCGCATAGGGAGTAAATGTCTGAAGTTTTTTGGTCCTTTTCAATTAATTTAGTCTTGGTCATCTTAATAAACTTGTCACCGAGGGCTTCAATTTTTTATTTCGGGCAGTGACACGGGGGGTTCCCTTACTGTGTTCCGTAATGTCGAGTTAATTTCTCCTTCCGTTCGAAGGGAGGCAATCACAGTGTCTTCCAGGGGTTCACTACGTTTTGGGATGAGTCTTGACAACCCTTCAGCGTGACAGATGTTTTTCGAGGGGAGGCATTCCATCTTAAAATATGTTAGCTGTGTGTATGGGCAGACCTTATTTTAACCCAAAAATTATGAGTAAAGGTTTGTAAAGTGAACAATCTACCGTGTATGTAACGGTGGAATTTCGAGATTGCAAATATGATCCCTAAAGACTCCTTTTCTATTTAGGAGTAGTTATTTTCTGCTGGTAACAGTGTCCTCGATGCGTGAGCTATTGGTTTGTGAGTCCCGTCTGGCATTTTGTGTAAAATGCATGCCCCGATGCCATATGGGCTTGCGTCGCGAGCGACAATAATCTCTAAGTCTGGATTATAGTGAGTTAGAAAAAGATCGAATGTTAGAACTTTTTTCCTTTTCTCGAATTCCTCCTGGTATTCAGCTGTCCATTCCTACTCTGTGTCTTTTTTCAGAAGTTCATTCATTGGAGCACGGAGGTTATTCATATTAGGTATGAAAATTTGGTAGTAGTTAGCCAGTCCGAGAACACTTTGGAAATATGCGATATTTTCAGGAGCCAGCATGTCCTGAATTGCAGTAGCCCATTCTGGGTATGATCTTCTGCAATCTTTGTCAATAACGTGGCCCGGATATTTGATTTTCTTCATGAAAAATCATATTTGTCTTCTTTGAGTTTGAAACCGTATTCTTGGATTCGCGAGACAACTTTGTGGACGTGTTTCCAGTGTTTTTCTTTGGTATGACTAGTCATTAGAATGTCGTCTAGGTAAGCTATCGCGAATTCCAGTCTGTTTAACATAGTTTCCATTACCTGCTGGAATATGGCTGGTGCGACCTGAACACCGAAAGCGAGTCTCTCGAATTTGTATAACCCGCGATGGGTGTTAATACATAGTAGTTTCGAGCTTTCTTCTTCCACGGGTATCTGTAAATATGCGTCACTTAAATCTATTTTGGAGAAAAATCTTCCTCATTTAATTTAGTAAATATTTCATCTGGGTACGGCAGAGGATAATGGTAATCCTTTAGTGATGCATTTAATCCAGTCGAAAAATCGGCGCAGACGCGGATCTCTTTAGTTTTCTTTTTAACATAGAAAGTCGGAGCAGTCCGTTGGCTATATTCAATTTTAGAAAGAATGCCGGTCTTAACTAGCCTGTCTACTTCTTCATTTATTTTCTCGAGTGAGGTGAAAGGTACATCCATTTTCTTTTTTTAAATACGGGTTAGATGTTTTCCTTTAATTACAATTTTACCGTCATCTTTTTGCATCGCCCCAGTTTATTTAGAAAATCTTCTGGGAAGGTTTTTTTCAAATCTTCTTTTAATTTATCTGCTTCGGTTGTCAGGCTTTCTATTTTTTGACAAAAAGCGTTAATGGGTAAATCCCATAGATTGAATTGGCTCATCCACTCTGTCCCAAATAAATTGCAAGTGTTTCTTTACACGAACATTTTTAATTTTTTGGTTTTTCCGTTAAACTTAACGTTAGTTATAATCTCACCGTCGAATTTTATTTTTCCCCAGTCACAGACCTGGCAACTTTGTTTGATTTTAACATGGTTGGTTTATCCAATCTTTTCCATTTCTGCGGGTTGATGATAAATCAGACCAGGAGTCTAATTGTAACTTTATTCTTCCGTTAAGGATTTGTACTTGAACGTACTTGCTTATGTTTATGTTATCCTGTTCGTCTGATCTTGCGATTTTTATCCGGCTTTAAAATCCTTTATTTGCTCTACAATATGAGCTCTTGTGTCCGATTTTGTTACAAATTAAACAAGTTGTAAACCGGTAGGGACAATCCATATACCAATGAAGTGCACCGCAGCGCGAACAGGGGCTAGGTGGTAATTTGTTTTGTTTTTTCTTGGGGAAATTTGTTTTTGACGAAAAGTGAGAATAGTCACTCATTTTGGATTGACGTGATTTTGAAGGACAGTTAGGATATGATTTTTGTCGTACCTTTCTTATGTGTGCTATGCCCGATTCTTCTATGTATTTCGAGTCTTGCTTCCCGCTTACAAATCTCTCGCAGTCCTCTGCGACTTTTTGTAAGGTTATATTCGGCTCATTTTCTAGCTTATTCAGAACTTTGCGTCTTACTTCGGCGTCTTTAGCTGATATCAGTCATTGCACAAAAATTACACATTTGCGCTTAGTTCGGCAAGCTTGAAATGGTCACAGTGTTTATTTACTATTGATGCGAAAGTCGTGTAATCCTCGCAATATTTTCTCGTTAAATTTATGAACTTCTATCTTTTGTGAAAAAGGACAATTTTGAGGCTAAAGAACTCCGTCAATAACTTAACCGCTTTCGAGAAAGTTAAATAGTTGGTCTTACGGAGTAATATGTAGTCAACGAACTTTGTATGTTCGATGGTCCCTAATTTACGAAGGAGTAATCGAACTTTTTTTAGCGTCTGCCCAATTTTCGCAATCTATGTTGTATAGATATTTATACCGTCTAAAATATGAAGCGAATGTTCTATCGTTGTCTGGAGAATAAAAAAATTGTCAATTGTACTCCAAACAGTATTCTGGGAAAATGCGTATTCGTTCTCGGTATTTTGACCCCTATTCGATATTGTTTGTAGCAATAGTTGTTCAAACTTTTGCTGTTTTTCATCAGCTTTTCGTCGTTGCTCGTCGGTTTTTTGTTGTTGGACAAGCAGTTTTTCTTGAAACCTAGCTTCCATTTAAGCCTATTGTTCGGTTTGGAATTTAACGAGTTCAAAAATCATAGCTCTGAAATATTCTATGTTTACCGGTGTGTGTCTTTATACAATACAGCTTTTTTTCTTTTTATATTACGCTGCCAACGTTATAAGTTCTTTAACCAGAAAAAAAAAGTCACCCCCTTTTTTTTTCTTTTTTTCTTTGCTTTTTTGCTGGACAAAAAAAATTAGGTTTTTAATTTCGGCGGTAGTATTTATCTGTTTTCTCTTTGGAGAGAGAAAAAGAATTGTATTATATTAATTTGTTAAAAATCTTAACTTAGTACCGGAATAAAATACTGAATCACGAGTGTCCTTCTAGAAAAAATAACTATGTTGATATTTTTCCGTAAGAGACGAAGAACAAAAAAAAAAATCACGTGAATTTACTTGCCGAAAAAATCCGATTTTCGAGATGTCTTTTTCTTTGTCTGCCGAATAAACTTGTTTTAAAACTTTGGTGCTTGTTTAGCTTTCTCCACGTTCGTCTTTAATTTCCTCTTGCATTTGCAAGTGTTTGTCTTACGCTGGATTTTTTTTTCATTCGAAAAACTTTTCGTTTGTTCAAAGATGAGTACGTAAGAACATTTGACGTAATTCCAGATTGCCAGCTGTTGTCTGGTGGTTAGAAAATAGAGAGAGAGTAGATCTTCAGATTCCTTCGCCGCCAAGTTGTTGTGGCCCTATTAAAGGGACCGAAATGAAGACACGAACACGGTATAAAGTAGAAACAAGTGTATTAAGAAAATAGAATACAGAATGAAGAAATATGCGCCTGGTAAGTAGAGTTCGACTATCTTACTGGATTCCAGCGAGAATTAATTGCTGTTAGCATTTATTAAGCAAAGAGGAAGAGTCCATATTGTACATAGGTAAGTCACAATAAAAATATGAATGTATACAGGGTCGGGCAGCTAAATTGGTACTTTTTTTTATTTTTACAAAATTCATAATTTAAAGGATTAAAAATGGAAAGATATCATTTTAACATTTATTTATTTAATTATTACAGTCTATTGAACAAAATTATTCAATATGAGCAGCCTTTGCATCACTTATTTTGGAGATTCTTTGACGAACGCGTGAACAGCTCCTCTTTATTTTATTGGGATCGAGATTGCGAAATGCTCGTTGAATGGCTGTCTTCAATGAGTTTATATTTGGGTGTGGATTGACATTAGTCTGTCCCTCGACGACGCCGAATAGATAATAGTCGCAAACATTTAGATCTGGAGAGCTGCTGGGCCAAATATCCTTCGGAACAAACAAGGGAAGATTCTCCTTCATAAAATCTTGAACTTTCCTGTATCCATGCACTGGTGCCGAGTCTTGGATGAGCATGACTTTCGTAGGGTTGTAGTTTCTACGGATCCAAGGCAATAAAACATTATTAAGAATGTTTAAATACTCCGCTGTGTTGATTTTAAGACCCGCTTCGATGGAATCAGGAGGCATCACCTTTCCATCACTTGCCACGGCCGCAAAACCATCACAGAAGCAGAATTTTTGCTCTGCATCACAGGATGAACTTCCGAAGGGTCACAGGCAATAATTCGAGTGTTCTAGCGATTTGAAACCTCATCCACGATGAACTTTTTCTCATCAATAAAAATGCGCACATGTCCTCCTTTGTGTTTCAGATGGTTGATAAGCTTGGGGCATCTTTCAACTCTGATGGCTTTTGAACGGGCAGTGAGGAGATTATGGCGTCTCCTAACGTAGGACTTCATCCCAAGGTCTTCGTTGATTGCTCTGCTGATAGTTCTTCGACTCACATTGCGCTTTTTTGCCAGTTTCGACATCGACTGACTTGGGTCTGCCTTTATCGACCTTTTTAGTCCCACCAGGAAAGTTTTTGTGCGCTTTCGATCACTACGAGTACTGTGCCGACTTCTCTCAACCTTACACTCGACATCGAAATTAGCCACAACCCGATAGACAGTCGTTTTTGCATAGCCAGTGCTCTTAACAATGTCCGAAGGAGAACTCCCGGCGCGTCTCATTTCGCATATAGTTATTCTTCGTGCTAATTCCGCCATATTAAAACAAATTTGAGTAAATATAATTATGCTATCTTGCAATAAAGTGTTTAAGGATCCTTAGTAAAAAAAACCGTAATCATATGATCAAAAATAAAAAAGATATTAGCATTTTAAATTAGTTCCAATTTATCTGCCCGACCCTGTATATATGTATACATATATATATATATATATATATATATATATATTATTAATTTTATACGTACATGAAAGTAACCCATGTGTTTCTGGCTCACAGCCGTCATCAGCATGGCTAACTTAGACAAGGATCGAACCATCGATATTGATGTCCATAGCCCGGCGTCTTTACGACTGTCTAGACATATGTACGATTTTTATAACCTAAATATTTAATGTATTTAAGGTAATGATTTTTATTAGTGATTGCAGCGTTCGTTGCTTTTTGCTTAGTGTCACTTCCTAAGTAATTAAGATGCAGTAAAATGCATTATTAGTCGGGCTTAATTTCATAGGACGTATTTTACTTTTATACATATATATTTTTATTAATGTTATACGTACTTAAAAGTAATACATGGACACGTGTGTCTGGCACAGCCGTGATCAGCATGGCTAACTTAGACACCGATCGAACCTTCAATATTTAATGTCTATAGTCTAATAATATTAAAATATGTGTAAGTATATGTGTATGATATATAAATATGTGTGTGTATATATGTATGATACATGAATATGTGTATGTGCAAATGTATGGTATATACATATGCGTATGTCTATATGTATGATATAAACATACATGTATATATATATATGTGGGTTATATAAATATGTATATGCATATGTGTATGCCATACTAATATGTATATGTGTATATATATGATATATAAATATGGGTATGTATATATTTATGATACATGAATATGTGTATGTGCATATGTATGGTATATACATATGTGTATGTATATATGTAATATATATACACATATGTATGTATATATATATATATATGTGTGTTATATGAATATGTATATGCATATGTGTATCACATACTAATATGTATATGTATATATATATGATATATAAATATGTATATATATAATATGAATATATGTATGATATATAAATATGTATGCGTGTATATGTTATATATAGATATGCATATTGTATTATATATAAATATTCATATATGTGTATATATGTACATGTATATATGTGTGCTTATATATGTATGTTTATATATATTTATATATATATATATATATATATATATATATATATATATATATATACATTGCAGGAGGAAAAGGTAAATACATAGACTTTGCACAATCTAAAGCCTTTTGGTGTAAAAATAAAAATGGTAACACGAGTGTGTCAAAAACTGCTCTGATAATGCTTATAAGTCATCTTATAAACGAGAGTTACTTTCAAATAGGGAATAAATTATTACTCCAAACAATAGGTATTCCAATAGGTTTGGATCCGTCCCCATTTTTGGCAAATCTATATTTACATAGACTGGAATATATATATATATATATATATATATATATATATATATATATATATATATATATATATATATATATATATGTCATCATTAATAAAAAATGATATATCTAGAGCGTATAGTTATGATGGATGTAGGCGATATATTGACGACCTTGTTTGCATTAATGATAGCGAAGAGTTTGCAAATACTAAACATTTAATATATCCTAAAGAGTTAAAATTAAACTGTGAACATAAGGGAACACAAGCTACTTTTCTTGATTTGGATATAAAAATTGAAGATAAAATATTTATCTATAAACTGTTTGATGAAAGAAATTCATTCCCTTTTCGTATCGTGCGAATGCCATATAAAAATAGTACTAGCCCTGTGTATATATTTTACGGGAGTATTATGTCTGAATTTCTTAGGATTGCTCGTGTTACCTTAAAATGAGTAGATTTCATGCTCCCAATTTCTGATCTAATAATAAGAATGATTAATCAAGGTGGCGATCAAAATAAAATATTTGGACAAATAAATAAGGCAATTACTCGCCATCCTGATGCTTTTAAATCTGATCAAATTAATCAAAATAAACTGATAGGACAACTCATAGGATATATAAATAAAAATAATGTAGAATATGTATAAACGTATATATAATAAATCTACTAATTATAATGAGAAAAAGAAAAACAATAAAAATACAGTAGAAAGACAGAAAGAAAGAAAGAAATGCTAAAAATGAAGAAGAAGAAGAAGAAGAAGAAGAAGAAGAAGAAGAAGAAGAAAAAGAAGAAGAAGAAGAAGAAGAAGAAGAAGAAGAAGAAGAAGAAGAAGAAGAAGAAGAAGAAGAAGAAGAAGAAGAAGAAGAAAGAGAAAAAAATCGACAGTTATGTACGCCGATTTTAAACACTGGGAGTCGGCAAAGAAGAAGAAGAAAAAGAGAAAATATTAACGGTTAACTTATAAACGCTGATTTGAAACACTGAGAAAAAGAAAAAACATCGACAGTTGTGAACGCAGATTAGAACAACTGTAGGTGAACAAGGACGATTAATATTTATTTGAGGTTGACGACAACGGGAGATGGACAACAAAGGAGGAGGAGGGAGAGAAGGAGGGACTAAAGGTATATATATATGTGTGTATGTGTATGTGTGCATATATATATATATATATATATATATATATATATATATATATATATATTTTTATACATATTTATTTATTTTTTATTTTTTGTGTGCTGATATTTTTTATATTTATAATATAAAACTAAAAATAATACATTAATCACCTAAATAATTGTGTAATCGATTCGTCCAACCACTTTAAAATGCAGCAACATTTTTGTAAGTAACGGATAAATTTTATTAGACAGACGAACAGCACAGGTAAAGACATTTTTTTTTTAAATAACTAATATACGTTAGCAAAACATTTATATGAAAAAAAACGTAGATTTAGTATAAGGAACGTTTATGTTATGTATTTTAAGGGCAGTGGGGTCTGATAAACTCTGCTGGGAAGCCATGAAATTAAATACTGTCTTGTTTATAAATTCCCGAAACAGTTTTTCATGGTAAACAACTGATGATCCCTTAAAATAGTGTTAGAAACAAACTAATATAATAACTGTAAAAAAAAAATTGACTTACTTGAGTGATTTTCCACTGAAAGACTTGGGACTATAAGTTTGTTTTTTGTTTTTTTTAATATAGTTTTAATGGTTGAGAAACCTCCGAGACTATATATATATATATATATATATATATATATATATATATATATATATATATATATATATACATTGTGTGTATATGTATATATGTATATGTGTATATATCTTTATGTACAAATGTAGATGTATATATGTAAATGTATATGTGTGTATATATATGTATATGTATACATACATATATATATATATGTGTGTGTATATGTATGTGTGTATATGTATATATGTGTATATATGTATGGGTGTATATGTATATACAGTACCATCCAAAATTATAGAACAAAAATGAAATGTTCCTACTCTCAAATAAATTATATTTCAATATTTGTTAAAATTTCACTACATATGTAAATTATGTAGTTTGACTTTTACCGAGATTTTCAGATGAATTAAAATAATATTATTAAAGTTATCCGCCATTTTACATATTTCAAGTGTCCAAAATTAAAGAACATTAAGGAAAAATAATTGTTTAAAGTTTAAAACAGTATATTTTTGTATGAAACGATGAAAATAAATATTCTAAACTGTAATTATCATCACTGCTGCAAATCACGCAATATCAATCATGTAATAAATAAATAAAACTGATGTAAGCGACAAATAAAAAATCGTTAAATTAAGAAAGGAAAAGTTGACAATAGAAGAAATCAGAAAACGTGTGAAACGTTCAAAAACTGTTGTAAGACGAGTTCTCAAAAATCTATAAAGAAACGGGAAGGTTTAGTAACACAAAGAAACCTGGTAAACCAATAAATACAACGGCAAAAGAGGGCAAAGTTATACAACGCCTAGTGTTAAAAGACCGTTTCCTTGCAGCTGGCAACATTTCTAAACAAATAGAAGGTGTCACGAATGTTTCACGACAAACTGTGTCCAGAAGGTTGCACGAAATAGGTATTTTTGCAAGATCCCGTCGACAGAAGCCGCTAATAAGTAAAAAAAACAAAACAAAGCAGCTAGATTGGCGTTCGCAAAAAAGCATGTTATCTGGTCAGAAGAAAATTGGAAACAAGTTTATATCAATGACGAATCGAAATTTAGTGTATTTGGCAGGAATGGAAAACACTTTGTAAGAAGAAAAGGCGAAAGTTGCGATCCTAGCTGCATCAAAAACACTGTTAAATTTGGTGGAACTAGCGTGATGATTTTCGGCATGATAAAATTGCATGGTACATCAGCACTTGTACGCTTAAATACTAGAGTAAATGGCACTGTATACAATAATGTTTTAGAACAGTATGTTTTGCCAGTGTTACACAATTCTGGTATCAAAAAAATCCTGTTTTATCCAGGATAATGCTTCCTGCCATTAGGAAAATCTGGTCATGAATTATCTGGCTGATCAAGAAGTAGAGGTAATGGACTGGTCTGCTCAGAGTCCTGACATGAACCCTATAGAAAACTTATGAGAGACTCTAGGACAGAATGTTATGGCAAAAAACTCGGAAAAAATCGAAGACTTGTGGCTGAAATTGGAAGATGAATGGACCAAGATAACTGTGACCCAATGTCAAGATTTAGTGGACTCCTGAAGTCGTAAATGCACGGTAGTTATTGAAAACAATGGTTGAAGTACTAAATATTAAATCTCTCTTACCTTTTTAATGTGACTTAGTTTAAAATGATATTTTGTTCCTTAATTTTGGACACTTGAAATCTGTAAAATGGGGGAAAACTTTTAAAAATATTATGTTAATTCATCTGAAAATCTCGATAAAAGTCCAACTACATAATGTGTATATTCAGTGAAATTTTCACAAAAATTAATATATAATTTTGTTTAAATTCAGAAAATGTAATTGTTTTCCTTAATTTTGGACGGTACTGTAAATGTATATGTATGTATGTATTTATATGTATGCACGTGTGTACATATATGTATGTGTTTATATGCATATATGTCTATATATGTGTGTGTATGTACATGTATATATAGGTATATATGTATATATCAGTATACATGTATGCATATATATATATATATATATTTATATATATATATATATATATTTATATATATATATATATATATATATATATATAGGTATATATGTTTATAATCGTCTATATATATATGTATAGATATGTGCGTATATATGTATGTACGTGTATATATATATATACATTTATATATGTATATGTATGTATATATATATATATATATATTTGTTCATATAGAAATGCAATGCTGTAGATGTATATATTTATATATATATATATATATATATATATATATATATGTGTGTATGCATGTATGCATATATATTTATACATTTTTTTAATTATCTCATCTCACCGTTTTTACTAGGGATGGGGCTTCGTATCGGATGCCAAACATTCACCGACTATTTTAGACACTCCAGCCTAGAGAGGTTTTTGATAAGTGCAACTGTTTGTATTTCGCTTGCACTCGGTCTACGGAGTATACTCGTCAGATAGCTTTCGAAATGCTTTTTCATTAATCCTGTTGCTCCTATAATAACTGGGATGATGCAGATTTTCCTAATATTCTAGTTTCTTTTAGCTTCGTACATAAGACCTTTGTAATTCGTAATCTTTTCCATTGCAGCTCTTTTTAATCATGCATTATTAGGGACACTTACTTCAACTAGGGTTACTACCTTTTCTCTTTTATCCAATAACTACTCCGTTTTCTAGATATGTAGCTATAGGGATTGCATAGTCATAGTGGATGGTCTATACATTGTGTCCAATTGTTCTTTCCGGTAGATTCTCCCAGGACTTACTTCTACACTGGATAATCAAATTCTTACATACAGTTCAGTGAAAATATTTACATACTCCATTGTATCGCATTGTAACATAGCCATCCCTCAGAAGAACTTTACAACTGGATATCAGGTGGCTCACACCATCTACTTCTCTGTGACAGAACCTGCACTTGTTATTGTTGCTGTGACCACTCATCTTTTTAAGGGAATTTGTCATCAAGCTTTGATCTTGAGCAGCCATTATCATTATCACCTGATTATAGTGGAGAGATAATATTTTCAGCCAGTCTACAGATCCTTCCTTATCTATATATTAGTGGGATAATTAATTTAGGAACTACTTAGCACGTTGGTGTTGGCCCATTCTTCCAATTTTCTGAAATTGAATGTCTTGATGTATTGCTGGCAGCTTTTGCGGGCTATTTCCGTGGCAAGATTGTTGTATGTTTTTAAGACAGTCCCGTTCAAAATGTTTAGTCAGTTTTGTGATAGAGGAGGTTCTGGTCGATCTGGTTTAGTTATGTCGGCATACCATCATAAGGTTTGGGGTCTGGGAGCTCAGCAGATATTGGCCGGTGCTCACCATAGTGGCTCGATGTTGATCGTCAATTTCTGAAAGAACTATAATGCCGGCTCCTCTTGACAGATAGAGCCTTGGTAGACACTGCTTACTCTACACTCCTCTGTACATTGTCAAGATTTATCTTGTTTTAGTGTCTAGTCTATTAATGTCCGTTGGATGCCAATCAATAATTCCAAAGCTGTGTGTTACCACTGGCATAGCTAATTGGTTAATGACAGTTACTTTGTTTTTGTTTGTAAGCTGTGTTTTGCAAATTTTTCTAACACGGCGTATCTTTTCTCTCCTAATGTTTTTCTCTCATCTTGGCATGTTGAATTGAATCATCTTCTTCTATGCCAATGTTTTTGTATTGTTCCTGTTCTTCAAAGTCTTTGATGTCAGTATCTTCATCAAGCTGTATGTTTTCCGTTTGGATCTTCTTCCCAGCTTTGAGGGAGCACTTGCCACATTTGTCCAGGCCGAACTTCATTCTAATATATTTGGGGAAGGTATGTACAACCTACAAGAGTCGGCTTAAGTCAGCATCTGAACTAGCATACAGCTTGAGGTCATCCATGAAGAGCAGGTTGTTGACTCTTTTGTTTGGATCTTGTTTGCGATCTTGGCTCAGATTGTAGACACTGACTTTTGTTTGGTAATTTGCTTAGCGGATCAATTGCCAGGCAAAAGAGTAGAGGAGATAAGCTATCTCCTTGGAAGATTCCTCTTCGGATCTTCACGTCAGGGATTTGTATTGCTCCATTAGTGTGTCTTAATGTCAGTTGTTTTTCACATATTTATTTGTATTGTCATGGTCATCTTGATGCCGGATGTCAAGGTAGCACGGGGGCAATGCGTGGTGTACCCTATCGTATGCCTTTTGGTAATCGATCCACGCCATGCTTAGATTTCTCTGCCTCTCTTTACAGTACTCAAGGATGGTTTCATTGATCAACAATTGATGTTTGGTGCCTAAAAACTTCCTCCTACACCCTGGTCGTTCTTTTCCCATGTATGCTCGAGAAGACTGGTGTTCGTAGATGCTGACTGCAACGAGGTCAGTGAAGAGTTTGTAGGTTGTGGTGAGGCAGCAGGTCGGTCTGTATTTTATAGGGTTTACTGTCTCGATCGTTTTGGGCATGAGGGGCGTATCACTTTTTACTAGCCATGCTAGTGTGGCCTCCTCGCCCTTCAACAGTCTGGTGAAGCAGCTACTATAATGAAGTGGTGTTAGTTTCGTCAGCCATAAATTGCGTATATTGTCTATGCCAAGTTTTTTGGGATTCTGAAATTGATCTAGGTTTCGTTTTATCATTGCAGACGTTATTTTTGCTCAGGCATTTTTGTCTTGCTTTTATTACTTCGAGCTGTATCTAATATTCACTTGGCCTATTGGTTGCATTGTCCCTCATTCTCAAACATAGGGCTCCAGTAGTTTTCTAGCTCCTTCTCTTCTGGTGGCTTTTCCACCGTTATATTATTTCCAAACAAATTTCGGTAGAAAAGTGTTGTATTCTTTTTTAACTGTCTGTTTTACACTTTCGTCCTGTGCTTGTTATCCTTTTCTTTAATTATTTTAGTAAGTGCCGGGATTTTGCCTTCAAGTTCCCTCGCAACGTTTTCAATGTGTTCTACATGTTTTGGGTATTAAAAACTGAGTCATCATATGGTGTTTCTCAGCCGTCCCCGCACTGTAGAGGCAGCAAGGAATTCTTTGATTTGAGAAATTCCTTTCTGCTAAGGTTAAGTTGTTTCTGGTGCTTCAGTTTCCACGGTGGTGTTGTGACTCGTGCCCTGGACTCCCATTGCTTTTTAAATTTAGGGAGTGGTTTCCTAACAATGTAAATCCCTGCAGTGGATGTTACTTCATTCAGCTCCGTGAGAGATATGTTGGATGGAACAAGTCTTTTGAGAGCGATGTTTACGTTTTGTATTACTGCCTTGGTAGATTTTGAGGCTTGGATTTTGGGAAGTTGAGGTCTTTCCTCCAGCCTTATCATCTGAACTTCCTCAATTGTATTCCCAAGTCCTTATGTACAATGAAGAGATATCTTCTGATTCTAAATAGACCACTGATAGTGGTGGTATACTTATAGCGGAGCTCCTTGCTGAAGGGGATTCTGGTGTTAGTGTGGCTGTATGGTGGGTTGTCATGAACACAGACTGTTTGGCGGGTTGATTCATGAGTGAATGGGGATGTGCTTTCTGCTGTACTTGTGGTGTGGTGTTTTGAACGATGATGGGAATTGTAGGAATTTTGATGTCACTTTCAAGTGGACACTGTTTGGTTCTTATGAGGGCTGCTATCTCTGATGCCATATAGTCCATCTCAGCTTTATTGAACAGGCTCATGCCGTTATATCTTGGCAAGTTATTTTTTGTGGTGGAACATTTACTTGCTAGGACAGAAGTGGAAGAATAGTTCTCTCCAGGTTTTGGTCTCTTTTGTTTGTTTAGTATATTTTGCCTGAACATATTTCATAAACCATAACAGTGTCCAATGTTCTTCCCTCTTCCATCTCCGTCTAGTGTATTATCCCCTAATAGGAAGGTCGTCTTCTTCAGCCTCTGCTATGACCTCATTTTGTATAAAGATGTCCTCTTCTTCTGTTATATATATATATATATATATATATATATATATATATATATATATATATATATATATATATATATATATATATATATATATATTCCTATCTTGAAACAAGCGATCGTAGGCGGGCAACCGGTGTTTTTTTCTTCGAGGAGAGTATATTCTTGAATCTTATCAGCTATGATCTCATTGGATGTTTAGCTCTACTTTACAAACTTTGAGAAGTGGTAGCAACACAATAGTACTTTCTTTTGTGCAATTTATATATATATATATATATATATATATATATATATATATATTCATAGATATATATGTATATATATATATATATATATATATATATATATATATATATATATGTGTGTGTGTGTGTGTCTCCTAAGTTTGATTATTTTTAAAGTAATTGTTAGTTATCGTATTATATCAACGCTGTTCTCATGTCTTTTCTGATTGTTTCCTTTGTGTCTTTAATCGTAGAAGATTACATTTCAGTCGACGTGGCTTTCACTTTCTTTACGTTAGACACACTAGGCAAGGATTATGGACGCTACCGGTATGATTGATACAATTGGACCATATTAATTTTAATATTTTAAACGACAATTGCATAGTCCTAATCAATATTATAGTCACCGTCGTTTCATCTCAGAAATAAAATTAAAATATCTGTTCCCATGGCTTGATAATCTTAACATACTTCAGGCATCTTTTTCCCCCTTTCCTCGTCTCGCAAATCAATGTAAAAAAAATACAACTAAAGTTAAAATCAGTAAAACTAAAATAATTAAAAAATCAAATACAAAATAACAAATGAATTAATAAAAAATATAATTTCCCAATTTAATCTTTAAATCTTTCTTTGTTTTCATTTCATTGATTTCGTTTCATCTTTGTTGCAAACAGATCATTCATGTTACCGCCTCTAGCTTTTCTCTTTTTCCCCCCTGGTTGTGACGTCACGCCTCGCGCATGTCAGAAGAGAACCAATTGACTGACGGATGGATGCTCACCAGGTGCCTGGTAAATGGTGGGCCTTTCAACGAAGCAATGGGATAATAGATCGTCTTGTAGGAAGCCAGTCGGTCTTGTTTCATGATTCCCAGTGTCTTATGAACGGAAACCGGCAATTTCAAACGGAGCTCGAAATCGTGGAACCAACTGTTCCATCACGAGTGCATTGTTGGACGCTGCATCGCGAGTGCATTTTTATCGCTTTTACATTATATTATTGCGCATAATACTGCGATTTAAAAAAATGTAATTTAGTAATACGGACTCATTTGTGCATTGAAATAATTGTTATTGTAACCATCGACGAACGATTGGATCAGGACACTGTGAACTAACTTAGGTAGACAGAGAAACCAAAAATGGATTTAGATAGAAAGATCGATTAACACAGAAATAGAGAGAGAGGAGGGGGGCATAGAGGCAAAGAGCAGGTTTACCGATAATAGTGAAGCAGAAATAACTGGAAATATTCTAGAAAGTACGAGACGAAATACAAAGCTGAATACAACTTTTCACAGCGTGAACAATTCGTGAGAATTCATCGTATCAAGATAAATGGAGATGAGGATATCAAGGAATAGAAAGATCCGTGTAAATCATTTGTTGAACGATAATAGAGACGTCGAAAAAACTCTCGAAACTTTGTAAAACGTAGAAGTAAACGCAATAACAAACTGAATAAAACTTTTTTCTCGACATGAAAAATGACTGAGAATGTTTCGGGTAAAACTGAATAAAAATGAAGATTTTTTTTTGGAAATTTTACATGAGGATTCATAATTTGTATCATTCGGACTACTGTTCTCATTTTTGATGTTACTCTCACAACATTCCGGCCGAGATAACTTTCGACCTTCTTCAAGTGTTCCTGTAGAAATCAGGAGAACTTCATTCTAAATTCGATAACCTGTAAAGAATTCCAAACGGAAGTCGTAGCGCAACGGGTAAAAGTGCTAAGTATAATCAATTCTAACTGTCAGTCTTTTAAGAGGCTGAAAGTACAATTCCCAATACGAGCAATACACACAATTGTTAATTACTAAAGACTTCTATCCGGTCATGACTGACGGTATGAGCGAAAGCTACCTTCGTCGAGTAAATAAAGGGGTTTATTCGAAATTCCGTACAGATTCTGGCGTCCGACATAAAGATTTCCGAATTCGACAAGACGCACCTGAAGAATGCTGGAGATTACATCTGTCGAAACCTTTAGAATAACATACAGAATGAGCAATCTCGTCCGAATCATCCCAATACTACAGAAATAAAGGTATTAAAGACTGCATATATCCGATTAAAATAAAAGAAACAGAGTTGCAGGATAATAGAAACGCAGGCAATACAACTTTGGAAACTTTGTAATAAGTATGGGTAAGCGGAATACAAAACTGAATGTAACTTTACTTGGCGTAGAACAATGAGTGACAATTCATCGGTACAACTGAATAAATATGAATATCTAAAAGAATGAACAAATCCGAGTAAATGACGTTAACTAACCGGTTCTTGTTAGATCACCGAAGTGAAGTAACGTTGAGCCTGGTCAGTGAAAGATGGGTGACCATTTGGTAATACCAGGTGTTGTATATAGGAGGGAATCGACACGACCCTGCAAAAATATAACGTCGTCATCGGGATATACAGGAGACTGGGGACCGCTTGTGACTTTAATATTAGAAACTTCCTACTTCGAAAGAAGCCGGTATGACCCGTGTATGGTCAGAACCGCTCTGTTTGCACGTTCGCTCATTTTGCCGTAGAACCAATCGTCATGTTTAAATTGCTTCTATATTAAATTACAAGTTATACTACGCAACCAGAAGTAGTTATATTTTTGCATTCATGTTGTTAATTTTGCTTCTCCCATTTTCCTTCTAATATATTCTCTTAAAAAAATTATTGAAAATAAGTACATTTTTAAAGTGTTGATCAAACGAAAGCATATATGCCATTTAAATACGTCTTTTTTGCGATAAAATCGATCGAGCTTCTTTAAATTCCAAGAATATTCCTTATATTTTTAACCAAATTATCATTTACATTCTTTACAAATTTAGTGTTTTATGCATCAAAGTTACCTAAATTATCACGGTATCGTTTCATCAGTTTATTAATAACATTAAATTGTTATAAAAATGAAATAAAATTCAGAAACGAGAAAAGAAATAGATTTATTCGTAATGTCAAGACTACTGGTCAGTCACTTATGAATTGTGATTTTTATGGAAAACAATGGTAATGACGATATCTAAAATGTAAATATCTTGATTTATATCAATCAAACCTTTGTTTGTGAAAAGCCCAACGATTGGCTAAGAAAACAACAAAGAAACAGGTTTTAACCCCCCGAAAGTAAACCGAGAATATAATAGGACATAAGAAGTAAACTCAACCGAATATTTGTTTGTGAGAAGTCCGACGAATCTCTCCGACAACAAAGAAGTATCTGAGTAGTTCATTAGAAAGACGTGTATATAAAAACACCCGCTGAAAATAAATTCATAAAATTTAGCATGAGGATTCCCTACGGGGATGAAATGCTGAAACCTCTGTTAAGCTTTATTGCCACAAAAATATGTTTATAACTTGCTATATATATATATATATATATATATATATATATATATATATATATATATAATATTAAAAACAATTACTGATCTCCGTTCAGGTCAAACTTATTTTTAAGCTAAATTTAATAACACATTCA
Organism: Sepiola atlantica; assembly: GCA_963556195.1. Classification (NCBI taxonomy): domain Eukaryota; kingdom Metazoa; phylum Mollusca; class Cephalopoda; order Sepiida; family Sepiolidae; genus Sepiola; species Sepiola atlantica. The sequence goes on along the minus strand of OY744526.1, from coordinate 110,001,992 downwards.
AATAGAAATCCGTTAAGTGTGCTCTTTCTATAAAAGATAGAACAATGTCTGCTTTTTTACTATGTTTACAAATAAAAATTATCATTTGTGTATCTCACATTTGAAATGTAGTTCTCAACAAATATACGCAGTACAAAGCTTGAATTTAAATTCTTGGGGGTCGGGCTTGAGTCTTTAAACCGACGATATCGTTACCTACTCTATACTGGTGTCTCAAGATATTGTAATATTAAGACATATTGTAAACATTTATCCATGAAAATAGTTATATATATATATATATATATATATATATATATATATATATATATATATATTTATAATATGAATATTTATATATATATATATATATATATGAACATACATATATTACATATATACATGAATACATATACACGCATAACTACACACATATATATATATATATATATATATATAAATAAATATATAACATATATATATATGTATTTATTGAACATATTTATATATAAATATATATATATATATATATATAAATAAATATACATGTATAGATAAATATATAAACATATATATATATATTTATATATATAGACGTATGTATATATAAACATGTATACATATATATATATATATATATAAATATATATATATACAATTTATATATACAATTTATATATACAAATATATATATATAAAGAGTATATAGATAAATATATACATATATATACGTATATATATATGAATAAATATAAATATATATACATGAATATAAATATATATATAAACATATATATATATAAATATACATATCTATATATATCAATATATATATAAATATATCAATATATATATATATAAATATATATAATTATATATAAGTATGTGAATGTATATAAAAAAATGTAGAAATAAAGTTTATATTGTGTTATAACTTTTTATTTTTTATTTTTTTATTTATTAATTTTTTTATATATTTTGACATGTAGGAATATGAATTGGTCTTTCTGTAAACATAAATAATTATATATACATACTTACATATATGTATATATAAATACATATATATATATTTTAATATATCTATACATATTTATAAATATATATATATATACTTAACTATATATATATATACCTATACAAAATATATATATATATTTATATATATATATATAAATATATATACATATATATTCAGATATATATATATATATATATGTATATAACTATGTATATATAATTATGCATATGTAAATATATATATATGTACATAGATATCTTTACATTTATATATATATGTATGTATATATATGTATGTATGAATATATATGTGCATATATATATATGAATATATATATATATAAATATTAAGATATATATATATATAAATATATATATGTAATTAAATATATATATATATATGTGTATGTATATATCTTTATATGTATATGTATTATTATGTATATATATATGTATATACTATATATATATATTCAAATATGTATATATATTTAAATATATATTTATATGTATATTTAAATATATATATATGTAAATATATATATATATAAACTATGTATCCAGATACATATATATATATATAAATATGTGTATAATTAAATATATATATATATATGAATATATATATATATATATATATGAATATATATATAAATATATATATATATATATATATATAAATATATATATATATATACATATATTTTAATATATATATATATGTGTATAGGTATATAAGTATTTATATGTATATATATAAATACATATATATATTTGTATATATACATATATATATATGTATCTTTATATATGAATGTATACATACATATATATATATATATTCATATATATGTATATATATATATATGTATGTAAATATATATATATAAATATATATATTTAAATATACATATATATATGTATGTATGTATATATATCTTAAAACATATGTATATATATGTATTATATAATATGAAAATATATACATATATATATATTCATATATATATGTATGTATATAAATATATATAAATATGTATATATATAGTTATATATATATAAATATCTTTATATATATGGATATATATGTATACATATATATATGTATATATATATATATGTATATATATAAAATATATATTTTAATATATATATATATTTATATATACATATAATGTAATATATATTTATGTTTAAATATGTATATGTATATGTATATATATGAAGTATTCACTTAGAGTATTAATTATTCAGTGAAGACCGGGAGTAGGCCGACAAAAACAAGCTCGATTACAAGGTATGACACATTTATATGCAAAGAATCACCCATATATGTATACGTATATATATATATATATATATATATATATATATATATATATATATATATATATATATATATATATATATATATATATATATATTTATATATATATATATATATTTATATATATATATACAGGGTGTTTCAAAAGTCTTGGGAACATAACGATTTTTAATAACTCAAAAACTATTAGGAGTTGAAAAATGAAATTGGTACCGTTGGAAAGGTTAAAGTTTCAAGTTTTGTGGGGAATCTTCAAAGTTGCTCAATATGAGCACGATTCGTCACACGGCAGACATCTAGTCGATAGTCCATTTCCTGCCAAACGCGTTCCAGCACCTGTACGTCAATGGTTCCTACAACTGCCGTTACTCAAGCCTTTAGTTCGTCAATATCTCTTGGAAGGGGCGGCACATAGACTTGTTGCTTGACAAAGCCCTCAAAGGAAAAAGTCACACGGGGTAAGATCTGGAGACCTAGGAGGCCAGGGCATGAGAACGTCATCACCTCGCCCAGATCTCCCAATCCATCTACCAGGCAGCCTTGTGTTAAGAAACTTCCGTACTCTAAGACTCCAGTGTGGTGGTGCACCATCTTGTTGAAAAATGAATTCATCAGATTCTGCTTGTTCCAACTGAGCCATTAACCAGTCTTCCAGCATGTTGAGATAGGATTCACCAGTGATAGTTGCCTCTTCAAAGGAGAACGGTCCATAGACACCTTTCTTGGAAATTGCACAAAACACGTTCACTTTTGGTGAATCTCGCTCGTGCTCAAGAAGTTCATGAGGATTCTCAGTACCCCATATGCGAGTGTTATGCTTGTTAACTTTGCCATTCAGATGGAAGGTCGCCTCATCGCTAAAAACAAGCCGGTCATCAAAGCCGTTATCTTCCAACTTCTCTTGCATTGCAATGCAAAAGTCACAGCGAAGTGGCTTATCAGTGTCCTTCAACTTTTGGACCAACTTGAGCTTGTAAGGTACCATTTGCAGTCGTTTCCTTAAGACACGCCAGACAGTTGCTGGAGCAAGCTGAAGTTCCTTGCTGGCTCTTCTCACTGATTTACGGGGGCTCCGCTGAAAGGCTGTCCGAACTTGCTCAACTGCATCTTCTGAAGTTGAAGGGCGACCTGTTCGCTTACTTGGGCACAAACACCCATCTTTCACAAATTTAGCATGCCATCTGACAATGGATTTCCTTTCAGGGGCTTCTTTTTTAAATTTCCTGCGAAATGCACGCTGAACACATGTCCACGATTCAGTCTTTGCAAATTGGAGGACGCAAAATGCCTTGTCTTGTTTAGAGAACGCCATTACTGCACCTGGAAAGATAACACGAAAATAATTAGTATGACCAAAAACTTGATTAAGCAAGCTTTAAAATGGCACCAGTTTCATTTTTCTACCTGGAATAGTTCATAAGATATACGCATTTGTAATGTTCCCAAGACTTTTGAAACACCCTGTATATATATATTTATATATGTGTATTTGAATATATATATATGTAAATATATATGTATACAACTATATATCTGTCTATCTATATATAAATATATATGTATATATTTAAATATATATATATTAATATATATATATATATATAAATACATATATCCAGATATATATACGTATATATATATATATATATATTTAAATATATGTATATATATATATATATATATATATATATACATACGTGTGTTTTAATGTATATATATATATATATATGCATATATATATATATACATATATATATATATATAAATATATAGTCAAATGTATGTATATATATATAACAAGATAAAACTGTACGACCCATGTTATTAAACTATGAGCATCCCAATACATTCTTGGTTTTACAACCAGCATTTGAATTCATAACAGCCAACCACATCGGCATGGATACATCATAACAAGGGTATTTCATAAAAAAAACAAAAGAACAAAAGTTTGTTTAATTTTATTTTTGTGTTTGTTTGATGAAAATAAGACACAATACTGGTCAACTCTGATGATAGAATTTTATTCCGAAATTAATAAGATGAAAGTAAAGAAAATACATAAATTAATCTTTCATTTATTATGTCAAGTAATAATACTGACCCATCGATGCTTTAAAACTCAACGACCCATTATATATATATATATATATATATATATATATATATATATATATATATATATATATATATATATATATATATTACTATGTTCCTTTATCCACATAAAATTTCATAAGGAGATATAGTTTGTTATGTATCAATAGGCCAATCTATGAAAAGAGAACGATAGAACAGGCTATAGGAAGTAACACTGACCAACCCTTTGTTCATGTGAAGCCCAACAATTGGCTGAGAGAACAATAAATAATATGATTGGTTAAACAGCGAGCCGTGTACATAAACACACCCAGCAAAGATACCTCCATACATTTTAGCCTGAAGATTCCCCTCGGGGATGACACCCGGGAGCCTCTTTGTAGCTTAGTTACCATAAATATATTTTAATAACTTTCTTATAATATATATATATATATATATATATATATATATATATATATATGTAGATATATATATATATATATATATATGTAGATTTAAATACATATCTATTTAAATATATATATATTGATATATAAATATTTATTTAAATATATATATATATATAAATAGGGGTGTATTCATATATATATATATATATATATATATATATATATATATATATATATATATATATACATCCGAATAGGGTCGTTCTATCTATGATTGAACTAAACATATTTTGTTTTGGATTTACTTAATTTTGAACACTTTCAACGCTGCCTCCACGAAACCCCTTTTTTCCATCTTTAAACCTCCGTTCACTTGACATTCACAAAGTGGACGTACTCTATATTGTTTTACACGCATACTCTTACTCTTAATTACTTTATATTTTGACAAATTTTTAATTTTAGCTAATCCACTGCCAACTTATCCATTTATGTAATTCCTCTGATGATAAGATTTTAATCTTTGACTTTAGGAAATAAAAATGACATGTATTTATCGAGTGCAGCTTGCCTTTAACAATCGAAGTGTAAATAGATTTGTCATTCGTACATCAGTATCTCTCTACCTTGAGTTGTCTTAATAATTTCTCTATCTTGTATGATGATCTTAATCATTTCACTATAGCTTTTATCCTCTAAAAGTATACTTTTAGTTTCATATTTTATATATATATATATATATATATATATATATATATATATATATATATATATATATATATATATATATATATATATATATATATATAAGGTTGATTAATTTGGGGTGAATAGAATCCGAACGTTTAAAAAATTAGGATATTTAAAACCCTACACATAATTTATTTTCAACGTTACACCATTGCCCAGTAAATTATAACAAATATTAATTCGCAAAACGTTTCAAATTCCGGTATAGTTTTACTGTGTTGGTGCTCTATAGATGTATAGTTTGTTGGGTATTTTGAAATGTTCTACAAGGTATATTGGAACACAGACTTTAACTATACAAAACTACAAGTGCACACGTCCTATGAACGCGTAAATTTATTTCCAGTTATGAAAATTAAAATTAACTAGCGGGACACGTGTAAATTACACGAAATGATGTTTTTAATACTAATTATCTTGTTCCTAACCTATACAGGTTTGAATAAAATATGATAAGATTTGGACTTGTATATTTATTTTAAAAAAATGAACAATACATGAACCAATTTACAAAACTTCTTTATATACAATATTTCTAGTGAAGGTAATATTTCGACGACTAAACCTTACTTTGTAAATGTTTTCGATTAAATTCAATTTGGCTCCAATTCATGAATATTTACTTACTCTTCTCCAGAAGTTAGACACAAGGCCCGTTTTATCTTACTCCCACAAGTAAGATGTGACCAAAGGTCGGGTCGGGAAAGTGGGGTTTGAAAAGCCAGCGCTCGAGAAGGTGAACACTCGTGCCATTAAAATTGCCTTCGCAGCCACGTTGGCAGTCTCCGGTAGGGGCGCCCCAGCCAGTAAGCAATAAACTTACTCCTCCCCAAAGAGGGGAGGTGAAGCCTGGGAGGGTGGACCTCCTTGAACTGCACAGGACAGACCCATGGACCGGCGTAAATCAAGCCTCGAAGGTCAATACAATACCAGTCTATGGAGTGCAGTATCCATCGAAACATATACTACACTTTGATCTTAGCCAAAAGGGCAAGCCAATTCATGAGTAGCATACAATGATTCGGAAGGTCGTTGCTTTTTATGTAAGCATGACACATAAAATCACACACGCTATTGTATTAATATGTGTCTTCTCGGTCGTCCCCTCCCTACCTCCCTTCCCCTTTCCCTCGAAATGTAGAAAAAAATCTTAGAGATTGGTTGGGATCGAACTATAAACCAGTCGGGCCGAAGTCAAAAATACTACGTCGCTAACCGTTGCGCCAAAGGGAAATACTTGAAAATGCTTCGAAAATTAGGCGAGTTGAATGTTTTTGAAATCTAGGTGCGCAGAGCTATTGCCGGAAGCGTGACACACGAACACACACGCTATCGTATTAATATATAGATGTATAATGAGACTAAAAATAATACTAAACATCTCTTACACAATATTGCACCGATAAAATGTCTTAAATGTAAGCCTATTTCTTGAAGGATCTTAGGAAGTTATATTAATTCACCGAGCCTTGTTGCATTGGTGTCAAAGAGACACGGAACAAAGTCTACCCAACACATAATATATTTGACTTTTCAAATGGTAGGTTATACGCGTAGTATACCCCTTAGAAAAAACATTAAAACCACTTGTCATTGATTAAAATATGATTATTTATGTTGCAAACTTAATTCATTTCTCTCAATGTAATCTTCGAGTCAACCAACATTTCCCTGATGAAACGCATCTGAAACCGGTTCAATGAAACGAACAGTGTGTCCATCATGTGTATTACTTCAAATTTCTATTTACAAGAAGTTAAAAACGTCTCCAATGTGTTTCCCAAGGGGACTATATAAGTTAAAACACTCCAAAAAACTGAACGGTGGGCGCTTTAATAAATATATAAAAGACGTCAAAAGCTATGGTGCATGTACCTTACAGTTGAACACTGGCATGACGGCCGACTATAGCTGACCGCTTCTCATGACATGTATCGTCTGTAACCAATTACGGTAGCATCATTGGTTAGCGCGCTCGAAATTAGAGTTAAATATGATGTCTGTGCTGGGGTGCAATGATTTTAATTGTAATGTCTACACTCATGATTCAACAAGGATCAAAAGTATACGTATGTAGCCAATATTTAAATATATATTAGTAAAATAATTATAAATATATATATATATATACATATGTATATATGTATGATAATTTTTATTTACACAGACATGTACAAAATCTGTGACACTGGCATGTCGATGTTATCGATCAACAGTTATTATTAACTGAGATCTAATCAGGCAGAGTTAGAATCCGATCTTAACCTCAGATTATATATGGAGAGAATGAAATGGAGCGAAAAAAAGAAGAAGAAAAGAAATTTAAGATTTCAGAATTTAGGGAGTAACATGGTTTAGAACCGTTAAAAATCAAACCAAGTAAAAATCTAAAATCTAAAATCTAAAATAAAACAAAACAAAACAAAATAGAACAAATTAAATAAAATAAAATTAAGATAAAGTGAAAAGAGATACGTATAATTACAAGGCTAGGATAAAAATAGATAGATAAATAGAAAGATAGATAGGTAGATAGATAGAAAAAATGAAAACGTCTGTTGATTCAGACAGAGCGTGGAGAGGGGAGAGGGAAGATAACATACAAGTGAAAGTGTCAAGAAATCGACAGTTACTTCGGCTTGGGCGAACAACGTATTGTCAAATCAACTGTAATTCCTGACAGCCTTTATGTGTATAAGTGTATAGACATGTGTGTGTGTGTTCTCAAATCAGTTGTAATTGGTAGTATCATATATGCGTATGGGCGTACAGACGCGTGTGGTGGGAGAGGTTAGGGGTTGTTAATAAATTGTGTCACTACTTCTAAATGTATATTATTTTATTTTTATTTAGAGTTCATCAAATTATCATTAATAAATTAATAGATCAAACACATTAACTAGTGAAATAATTAAGTCTATATAATTAGTAGTAGTAGTAATAATGATGATAATAATAATAACTATAATAATAATTGAAATGAGATAAAATAATAATAATAATGATAATGATAATATCGGTAATAATTTAAAAGTACTAAATGCCGCCATTATAAAATATTAATAATAATGGTAATAATTATAATAATGATAATAATGATGATGATGATGATAATAATAATAATAATAATAATAATAATAATAATAATAATAATAATAATAATAATAATAATAACAATAATCATAATCATAATACTAATAATAATAACGACAATAACAACAATAATAGCGGTCAATAATAATTAAGAATTAATAAAAAAAAAGTAATAGTCAGGTAAAAATAAAATAATTAACAAATATTAGACATAGAGTGAATGTTCATCAGCCTTTTTACACTACGTCCAACTCCTAGTCTCCTTATGTGGCTTTAAAATTAGCCCGGCAGATCTGCTACTACTGATGAAGAAAACCGTGATGATAGAAATACTTTTCGCTGTAAAACAAGTGATTCCGTCGTATGCGATTTAGCAGTCTAGAAAAACAACTCATCTTATGGAGTGAAAACTAACATGTTAAATCCCTGTAGCTTTACACAGATACGCACTCATAGCTTTGGATACTCATATATGAATGAAAAGACAACTCTTTCAAGCATGGATAATTGAATGCTTAAGAATGTACACAGTAGCGTACAATATTATTAATCTTATTATGAAAGTAGTGGACACATGGTAGCTAGAGAACACCACCTGACTGGGATAAACATCCAGATAGGCATTTTTTTTAATTAGGCTCTCTTTCACCACTACTATTTATTATAGCCACTCACAGAACAAAGACTAAACCACATCACGTATATGGACGATCTTGAGCTATTTTCAAACACAAAATAGAACATGAAACATCTAATAAACACGACCAGAATTATATTGTCACATTAAAAAAGAATTCGGAATGGAATAGTATGCACGGCTTGAGATGAAAACCAGAAAGCGGGAGAAGCGAATGACATGGACCTGCCCAACCAAGCGAACATGACCTTCATAAATATTTTAGAATTTGGGAAACAGACCCTATTAAATCGACAGAAATGAAAGCGAACATTGGAAACGAAAACATGAAAAGACAAAGAAAATTCTTAGAAACAAAATTATACGTTATAAATCTCATAAAGGAATACCCATCTAGGCAGTATCACTAGTATTATATTATGGACTATACATAGGCTGGGCAAAAGAAGAACTGCATTTTTACTAGACGACTAGGAAACTAATAACCATTCACGATGTACTACACACATAAGATGATATTGACCGGTTTTATGTGAAAAGGAGAAGAGGCGTAAGCGGATTATTAAGTGTGCGAGTCTGTGTTGATCACCCAAAATAGAATTTGAAAAATACACAACTCAGAACACAGAGAAGCTGATCACCGCAACAAGAGAAATCGCCATCATGCACAGTAAAGGGAGTACAGCGAACCGATAGACGATTTAATGAGAAATAAAATGTGAGCAATCGATTCATAAGAATGACAAGAGAAGTGACTCGCGAAACACTTTAACATCGCTACGAAAAAGACACTGGAAAAAGGAAAAGGAATCGACACTGACACACGCACAAAACAATGCAATAATAACTAACTATATCATAGCTAAAATAGTCAACACCCAGGAAAAATATAAATGCAAACAAAGAGACGTAACGGTAAATCACATGTTAAGTAAATGCAGCAAACTAGCCTAAACAGAGACAGGCTACGTTGGTATGGCAGTACACTGGGAATCATACAAACGATTACATTTTGAATAGGCAGACAAATGGTATAGACACAAACCGGCGGCAGTCCGTTAAAACTAAAATCACAAAATGCACTGGTGTATGGGGTACAAACAAATAAAACTATACAAGCAAGAATACCGAATTTTACAATAGTAAAGAAGAAGAAACTGCGAAATCGTAGATTTTGCTGTCCCAGCCGTTGCCAGAGCGAAAATCAAGGAGACAGAAGATAAAGCAAATACACCGATATTTCCAAAGAACTGACAGGGATATGGAACGTGACGAAAGTCAATGTAATAATTATAACCGTAAGAGCGCTAGAAACAGTTCCGAAAAACCTGAAAAAATGACTGGGAAAAATTGAAATCAAAGGAAAATCTGAGACTATACAACTGGCGGCAAAAAAGTTGAAATCTTAGTTTGAATGGTTTTTGAAAGAGATGGAGATAACTGGAAATATGTGGAGACTTGTTGTCACTCAGACTCGAGGTAGCATTACTCTTTATCGTCAGTGAACAATCCTTGAGTATGGCCTGTATGATAATTCCTAGTAAGTAAATAACAACAATAACACTAGGAGAACAAGAACAACAACACACGAGCCTAAGGAAATTTTAACTGTGAGCAACTCGATACACTGACATTCTCTCCCCGACAAATGAAAAAGAAAAATAACAAATGCGATTGTCCCAATTTCGGCTGATACAACATTCAATTGCCGTGGAGGGTCACTGAAAGTGGAACAATCAAATAAGGTTGGTAGCAACTAGACAACCACTTGAAGTGTGCGAATACCACTGACAGTTTAAGTAGACTTTTTACACTCAAATCACAGAAAATCAATGGTCAACGGCTGTTTCTACAACGTAAATTATTTGCAGCCGTTATCGAAATCTGAGCAGAAGTATTATGATTTAGCCTCCACTGAACAGCACCTGTAATTATCAGTAAGCAATCATTGATAATGATTCGCATGAAAGCGCCTAGTGAGTAAATAATGATACTACTAATATACTAATAATAATAATAATACTAATATAATTATAATAATAATAATAATAATAATAATAATAATAATATTATGAAGACAAAGTAACATTCTGGAGCGGAAGAAAATATCAATGCGTATATGGATCTGCGTCTAATGTAAGAACTGATGGAGTATAAAGATAACTGATCTCGATTGAAAGATCTTATGGAATCTGCCAAGAAACTGACAATCAAATACTGAAGAGAAACTTCATTAGTTATGGGGTAAACTAATAATAATAATAATAATAATAATAATAATAATAATAATAATAATAATAATAATAATAATAACAACAATCATAATGATAACAGCAATAAAATGAATTAAAAAAACTAGCAACTAAATAAAAAAATAATGTGAACTTTCTTTCCATTTTGGGGAGGGATTTCAGGGTTTTTGTTCCAAGTTAATTCTAAGACAATGGAGATTTCTCAGAAGAATTGGCTCCTATTAAAACTGGGGGAAGAATTTTGTTTCTTTCTTTTTTACTCATTTAGTTTTTATTTTTCAAGCTGTGCAAGGATCTTTAACTCCTTTGTTGGTGCGATAATCAATTTTTAAGGTCGCTCTCATCCTAATAAATTAATACAAAAGGAATCGTCCAACTCTTACCCCTTTCATTCGTAAAACGTGAAAACATCACCGACAACTCTGACACACATCTGCATACACTTAAAGCACCTGCCCTTAAAAAAGACCTCCATAATTGCTCGCGTATGATACACAAAGTATATTCATACCTAAAAAGAAAGTTTAAAAGTTCTTACCTAACAGAAAAAAGAAACGTTATCGTTATATTTTGGAAAGTATTAACGAATTTTAGTTATATTTACTGTTTCAACTAAAACGTTTTTTTAGCAGAACCTGTATACAACCAAACAGTGTCATAGATAACATATAATCGTTGTAAAACAGGAAAATATTACTTCAAAGGGAAACCGAGTAATACTATTGTGCAGTCAAATAATGTATTTACGTGTTATAAATACATCACATGTTAAATATTTACTATATATATATATATATACATATATATATATATATATATATATATATATATATATATATATATTATTTAAAAGTGTTATGTCATTCATTTTTTTATGGAAATCGCTCCAGACAAAGCATGAGCCACTTGATGTAAGGAGCTAAAAAATACTACTTCAAGGTCGAAAACTAGCAAACGATAAGTGCTAGATGGATGAATTCCGAATCAAAACAGTAACTATTTCCCCTTTTGTCATCAAATCGCTCATGCGATTTGAGAACTAAAAGTCGAAATAAAGCAAACGAGTGTTACGAGGCTGCTGAAAGTAAACCGAAAGTTCACTTTCTACTTTCCTTAAATTCCCCAACTAGAACAATGATGCACTACTTTTAGATACCCTTACAAAGATGAACATCAGACTATAATGCTACTAAGCCGAAGGTCTAGAATACTTTTTTTTAATTGTAATCAAAATCGATTGCATGGTTTTCATTCTAGAAAAGAAGGTCTCACACTTAAGTTTACGTCTCATGTGTTTTAAGAAGACAGTGGCATTCACAGAATCGTATTTTACAAACGTCTAATGTGTATGGATGAAATTTAATGCAAATCTGAAATAGTTCAATTTTCAATGGCAGTTTGTGCTCATAATATGCCTTCTAAAAGTTCTTTAAATTACGTTTCGGAAACTAAAATTTTGGAGAAAAATTATTAATTGACTTTTAATACATTTTGTAAAAATTTCACAAGCATCTTAATTTTTACAAAAAGCGTCCACCCCTTATTTACATTTTAACATAAAAAATAAAGTAAATATTGCTACGATTACAACCGAATAAGCTTTGCAGCTGTGTTCATAACATTTATAGTAATCAGATAATTAACTTAGGAGTGACACATTTACATACAAATATATAAACATACACACATATCTAACTTAATATAAATAGATATATGGTTTACTTTATTTTAACTGTTGATAGGAATAAATACATTCGAACACAACATTGTAATTTACATATTTGTTCTATTCTCCGAAATAACAAATAATAAACATAACACACTATTTATAGTAGTTTTTTTACATTGGGTGTTTCGCTTCTTTCTAGAAATTTTACATTGTTTTATAAAGGCTCAGTTACAAAGATTCTTGTTTTTACGCTTGTTATGATACCAATATTTACAAGGTCAAGATCAAATGCCAATATCAAGCAAATATAAAACCCGGGACGTTCTTGGTTTCAATATTAACAAAGTAACGATCATCTACGAACTGAAATGATAGCAAAAAGTGTGAAATTCGTCATTTGCTATGCTTTGACCTTACATTTTAACCGAGATATCCCAAATGTAAATAACTTCTAAGTTAACCATGACTGATATTTTGACCAACTTTTGTGACGATTAGTCCAACGCTGTTGATGTGTGCTTGTGCACAAACAAACATGATAATGAATCCACAAATTATCTCGACAGAGAAAATTACCTCCTTGACTATTTTTGGACTTGATTTTTTTTTTTTACCAGCTGATTCTTCCTTTTACCCGTAACAAATGTATAAAATTCAGATTTGAATTACATTTTCACGGGGGAAGGGTTGTAAATCATTATTTTCTTTAATGTATTCCTATATATATATATATATATATACATATATATATATATATGTTATCTCCATTTCTGTATTTTATGAAAACCACGCTGTTTCCTCTATAGATTCACTTTGAAAATCCATCAGCGTGTCCTATGTACTTCAATTAGAATAATTCTATTGAAAATTAAAAGGTTACATAATCATATTTCAGACAATACAGCTTTCTAAGACTAGAGAGTGTTACCGTTACAAAATAAATCGCTCCCCAGGAAATACAGTTATATAAGACCGTCGAAGTGATAAGACTTGAGAGTGTTACCGTTCTAAAATAAATCGCGTCCCAGATAATACAGCTTTCTTAGTGATGATGTTCGAGAGTTTTACCGTTACAAAATCAACTGCGTTTAATATACAGGGTGATTCATAAGTCACTTAGCTATTTATTTTTGAAATTCTAAAGTAAAATATACGGTAATACAAAACAGAATGTTTATTAAACAAATTCATTTATAAGAGTTTAAAATTACAGCAAATTCTTAAAATTTCCACCATCGTTCTGCATGCATAGCTCCATTCTTTTTTGCAAGGAATTTACGACTCTTTGTAGCATATTTGATTGATAAATTCTAACAAACTCGGCAGTGATTTTTGATTTGAGGTCGTAATTGCCTTTCAACAAGTGTGGGGGATTCATCAAATTTGGCCATATGAATAACAATAAAAATTCGCTCTTCAATTGTAAATGACATACTGCCTGAAAAAAAGCACATATAATTATTTACACAAATTTAAATAAATAAAAATAAATATATATAGAAACAAATATATAAACGAACAAATTTGTTTGAGTTGTTTCTTCAATAGTAAATGTTCGATGGTCTTCAGCTTCTAAAGCAAGTATATTTGCTTGGTTGAAGTGCAACTAATCGAGATTGAGTAAATTGGTAGAATTGATCAATCATCATTAAATATTTTAACCAATATATATATATATATATATATATATATATTTAATAATAATGGCGAGGTAGCCATAATTACCAAGAACGGGGAGGTCTATAATGCTAAAGCGAGAAATAAATTATTCCTTCCTTACTTTAGTAAAGCGGTTAACATATAAAAAAAAATAGAATGCAGGAGAAAAAAAATGGTGGTGAAATCGAGACGTCTTTCGAGTCGACACATTTTCAAGATCTCAGATCGACTAAAATAGAATGGTTGAAAAGCGAATTAAAATCATGGATTATCGAATGAGTGGAAGAAAAAACATGAAAAAAAAATAAAACAATATAATGAACCCATCAGTTCCAAACTGTGGGTATATTCTTTCTGCTTGCACAGAGACGGTTTACGTAGGTTGATGGTGACAACTTCGAGAATATTAAGGTGATTCTTCGAGCGACCCCTGTGTAAGACAATAAATGCCTCAGTGCAGGTTATATTCGTGAGCTTAAGTGTGTTTGTGACACGGAATACCTATGTTCTTTTGATATAACCAGTCTATTTACTAATGGGCCTCTCGATGAGACTGTCGGGATTTGTGCCGATAGTCTTTATCGTAGTTCCCTAACTAAGCCGCTATTTCCAGAAAATATATTTTTTGAACTTACGGATTTGGCGACTAAGTCGGTTGAATTTAGTTTCAATCGGGATATGTATCGCCAAATTGATGGGGTGGCAATGTGCAGCCCTTTGGGTCCGGTGTTGGCTAACATTTTTGTCGGGTTTCAGGAATAACTTTTGTTCCAACGATTGCCGAAGCCTCTTTGTTATTTTTGCTATGTGGATGATATTTTTGCCACATTCAAATCCCACATAGACGCAAATGATTTTCTTCGGCAGCTAAATTTACTTCACCCGGCACTTGGGTTTACAATTGAGGGAGAGAATAATAACTTGTTGCTATTCTTGGACGTGTTGGTTGAAAGAACTAATGAATGCTTTGTAACCAGTGTGTATAGAAAGCCCACATTCTCAGGCCAATATATAAGACGTCTCGATTTCACCACCATTTTTTTCTCCTCCATTCTATTTTTTTTATATGTTAACCGCTTTACTAAAGGAAGGAATCATTTATTTCTCGCTTAAGTATCATAGGCCTCTCCGTCCTTGGTAATTATGGCTACCTCGCCATTATTATTAAAATCAATTTTTAAATGTTGTACCTATAAAAGCATATATATATATATATATATATATATATATATATATATATATCGAATATTTTACATATTGCAATTTCTGATGTTGATGTTTTTTTTGTTAATAAGCAAGTCAGACTTCTGCATAGAACTCACGAAGATCGTTTCTCGGAAGTATATGGTTTGCATAAAGCGATATTCGTTATTCGCAGGTACTCGTTAACCTGCAAAATTTCGGCGAGGGTTTACTCCATACACTGAGAGCAGCGAGGCTCACCGGTCATATACAATCTCAGAGAAGGTTTGGTATTAAATAGTTAAATGGATTGCGCCGAAATGACGTTGTCACTTTTACTTTATTGGTTTGCGGTTCAGCACTTGGCACGGCATTGATTGTCACACGCCGATACAGAGACAACCAGATAACGACGGATGGTTATACTGGTTTCTCCTGCATTTTTATCAGACTCCTGTTAACAGGGGCGGTTTTGTCAGGAACCAGAGTTTCAGACGGCATAGTCTTGACACTACAGCTTTGTCACTGCCATTTTTAGTGTTGCTATGTTTTCTACAACTGCTTGATCAGAGTCCCACAAATAATCTACATGAAAATAAACGTATAAATAATATTCGGATTTAGTCTGAACCTACTTGGTTATGGCATATTCAAATAATTGCGATTCATCAAAGAAATTTATTAAAATGTAAATAATATAGACAATTTAAAAAAACACGCACACTCACATACACCCACACACACACATGTATATACATGTGTTGTTGTTTAACCAGTGCCTCTCTGTTCGCTGTACCGCCCGCTTAATTTCCATGCAAGTTGACAGCGACGATTTGTAAACAGGGTTCGAGCCCTCCGACCGACGTAAATTTAGATTCCTAGACTGAAGATAGCGTAAGCATGAAATATCGATGCTTGTAGGTAATAAATATTAATAGTTACTTAAATAAAATATGATATGTATATATATATATATATATATATATATATATATATATATATATATATATATATATATACAGAGAGAGAGAGACAGACAGATAAAGTGAGAAATTTAAAGTAAATATGAATATATATATATATATATATATATATATATATATATATATATATATATATATATATATATATATACAGGGTGTTTCAAAAGTCTTGGGAACATAACGATTTTTAATAACTCAAAAACTATTAGGAGTTGAAAAATGAAATTGGTACCGTTGGAAAGGTTAAAGTTTCAAGTTTTGTGGGGAATCTTCAAAGTTGCTCAATATGAGCACCATTCGTCACACAGCAGACATCTTGTCGATAGTCCATTTCCTGCCAAACGCGTTCCAGCATCTTGACGTCAATGGTTCCCACAACTGCCGTTACTCGAGCCTTTAGTTCGTCAATATCTCTTGGAAGGGGCGGCACATAGACTTGTTGCTTGACAAAGCCCCAAAGGAAAAAGTCACACGGGGTAAGATCTGGAGACCTAGGAGGCCAGGGCATGAGAACGTCATCACCTCGCCCAGATCTCCCAATCCATCTACCAGGCAGCCTTCTGTTAAGAAACTGTCTTACTATAAGACTCCAGTGTGGTGGTGCACCATCTTGTTAAAAAATGAAGTCATCAGATTCTGCTTGTTCCAACTGAGCCATTAACCAGTCTTCCAGCATGTTGAGATAGGATTCACCAGTGATAGTTGCCTCTTCAAAGAAGAACGGTCCATAGACACCTTTCTTGGAAATTGCACAAAGCACGTTCACTTTTGGTGAATCTCGCTCATGCTCAAGAAGTTCATGAGGATTCTCAGTACCCCATATGCGAGTGTTATGCTTGTTAACTTTGCCATTCAGATGGAAGGTCGCCTCATCGCTAAAAACAAGCCGGTCATCAAAGACATTATCTTCCAACTTCTCTTGCATTACAATGCAAAAGTCACGGCGAAGTGGCTTATCAGTGTCCTTCAACTTTTGGACCAACTTGAGCTTGTAAGGTACCATTTGCAGTCGTTTCCTTAAGACACGCCAGACAGTTGCTGGAGCAAGCTGAAGTTCCCTGCTGGCTCTTCTCACTGATTTACGGGGGCTCCGCTGAAAGGCTGTCCGAACTTGCTCAACTGCATCTTCTGAAGTTGAAGGGCGACCTGTTCGCTTACTTGGGCACAAACACCCATCTTTCACAAATTTAGCATGCCATCTGACAATGGATTTCCTTTCAGGGGCTTCTTTTTTAAATTTCCTGCGAAATGCACGCTGAACACATGTCCACGATTCAGTCTTTGCCAATTGGAGGACGCAAAATGCCTTGTCTTGTTTAGAGAACGCCATTACTGCACCTGGAAAGATAACACGAAAATCATTAGTATGACCAAAAACTTGATTAAGCAAGCTTTAAAATGGCACCAGTTTCATTTTTCTACCTGGAATAGTTCATGAGATATACGCATTTGTAATGTTCCCAAGACTTTTGAAACACCCTGTATATATATATATTAACATATATATGAATATATCTGTGGGTGTAGGCATCATTCCTTATACTAACCACAGGGCATTAAGTACGATAGAAAACTTCCGTTTACATACTTTGTCATGATCCGTTAATATTTCATAATGTATTTTCTTAAGCAAGTATGGCGGATACATCAGTCTGTTCTCACATTGTGATATATATATATATATATATATATATATATATATATATATATATATATATATATATATATATATATATATATATATATATATAAAGTTAATCTAACATAAGATATAAGAAGCAACTAATATCTTTTAATTAGTGAACAATCCGGATAAAAACTGAAGCTCAATATACTGGATAGAGCATTAATAGCATACTAGTAAATGAAATAATAAAATAAGGTGCAAATACAATTTTATTAGAATTCAAAGTTCAGGCAAAGTATCTTAAAGTCCTTAACTCATGAGTTTTCAGAGATAATTCTTCTCCTCAGAGGACCATTACCGCAGTGACATCACTGCAAGTGATGAAATTACACTTTGAAAATACATAAAAATATATGCAAAAATGCATAAAAGTATATTACACATCAAATATGTCAACCCAAAACATACTTTTGTTAAAGCTATAGAATCCAAGTCATAGAATTTAACACAAATTCAGGAAAGATATCCGTGAGGTTGACTGAAGATTGATCAATGTAGTAAGTGACAGTCCAACACTGAAGGAATTAATTAAATTGAATAAGTTTATCCAGTCGGGAAATTCCTCCGCAATCGATGCAATAAATGACAGTTAAAAATGCACCCAATGTTTATTTTAAATAAATAAAACGAAAAAGGAACCAAATCAAATAAAAGGTTCAGTAAACTCACTTAGTGTTGAAATCATCATATTCAAAATTCAGGGTTCCAATGATTTCATCATACTAGTGAAAACTGCGGTAATGGTCCTCTGAGGAGAAGAATTATCTTTGAAAACTCATGAGTTAAGGAATTTAAGATACTTTGCCTTAACTTTGAATTCTAATAAAATTTGATTTGCACCTTATTGTATTATTGTATTTATATTATATATATATATATATATGTATATATATGTATATATATATTTATATATATATATATATATATTTATATATATATATATATTTATATATAAATATATATATATATATATTAATATATATATATATATATAAATATATATATATATATATATATATATAATCGAACGTTGATAATAGATTCACCCATCATTTATTTGACCAACATTGTATCGTGCTTGAAGACAATTAATGCGAGTCAAAACAACTTGTAAGTATGGCGAGTTTACGCACTGGACATAGCATCAGATCGTTGGTCCGTGAATTGTAAAGAAAATATCTTAAAGGAATCGCTTTCACTTCCATTCATTCAAACTTACATAATTGAAGGAATGCTGCCTACATTCACAAATATGTGTATACATCTAAGAGTATTTGTGATGTTGTTACTTTTTTTCTTTTTCTAGAAATATCTGTATTTTATTAATTGCTTCGTTTTCCTACAAAATATTTAACTTTCTAATTCACCGAGAGGAAATGACTTCAGAAAAAAGACCATGGATTTCCAAAAAAATATTAGGAGACATGTATTTTCTTATATAAATTTAATTGCACGAAATGAAATGATGCATTTTTCATTTTATAGCTTTACCATTTCTGTTACTTTTCATTTTAATTTAGAAAATGCATATTTGCATTTAGTCATTTGATTCCACATACTTCTGGCTTTTTATGATTATCATTGATATCTATTTTTTAAGTTCAACATTTAATATGAAAAGTCACGATTTGGCATAAAAGGTCAGATGATTGATAAGCGAATTAGTAGTTTCAGTCGAGAAATCTTTCTTTGTTTTTTTTTAAATTTTCCTCTTTTAAATCAAAGAAATATTTTTAATACTTTTCATTTTCATCTAAAGGTCACAATGTATTTTTACAGTAAATAATATGCCGTAATCAACCATACTTTTTAAAGTCGTATCAAAAAATAATGTCAGGGAACACAATCAGCAAATAAAAAGACATATTTGAAAAGAAAAAAAGTTACGTTAAAGATTTTTCTTATTTTTAAATTGCAACGATAATTTTGTCATTCTAAAAGTTAAAAAAACGCCTTCTCCCAGGTTGTCAGTCGCCATGGTTTAAGACTTCTGTCAAAGAGTCTATGAGACTTCCGGTAACGGAATTCAGAAAAATAACGTCTCTCGCATACAAATCATGATCGGATTGAAAGCATCAACAACCTTCATGAAGTTGAACATATATTCCTATTTCTATGCTTCAATTTATTTAAAGTATATATATATATATGTATATATATATATGTATATATATATATATATATATTTAAAGTATATATATATATATAAACATATATATATATATATATGTGTGTGTGTGTGTGTGTGTGTCTGTGTTTGTGCGTGCGTATGTGTGCGTACAAGTTAATTTGTGTATTTATTTATATATTAATTAATTTACATTTATTTATATCGACTGCATCTGACTAGCCTCCTTTTCTTGTTCCCCCCTTTTTGTCCTGCTACAACACACCACCTTCCACTGTACACATACTATCTTCAATACACTGACAAAGCCCAAATAATACTGGCCGAAAATTGTGGTCTCCTACAGAAAAACTATATATAAATCAAAATTGATATTTATTACACGTTACATAATAGAACATAAATAAAAGAGATATACACATTTTATTTTTCACATTCATTTTGATACGTATATATATAAATATATATATATATATATATATATATATATATATATATATATATATATATATATATATATATATGAATTAAACAAGTTAAAATTTGTAAATAATATATTTAAAGAGATGTGATTGATTGACGTAGGACTATAATATTGTTTATGTAATTATATATATATATATATATATATATATATATATATATATAATTACAGAAACAATATTACTGTCCTACGTTAATCAATCAACATCTCGATGTTATCACATCTCTTCAAATATATTATTAACATATTTGAACTTGTTTAATTAATATATATATATATATATATATATATATATAAATATATATATTCGTGCATGTGTACCCCCTACTACCCCCTCCTCCCCCTCTCGATCTGAATCTCCTTCTTTTCCTTTATGTGTCTTTCTCCCCACCACCTCTCCCCTCATTATTTGTTCCTCTTTCCACCTTATATTTTTATTTATTTATTTATTTATTCATTTGCACTGTTTTGTTTCAGATTTTAGATTTTAGATTTTTGTTTTTTGTTTTTAGATTTTGTAATTTTTAATTTTAATTTTAATTTTTTAACGGCCTTAATTTTTGAAATGTTAAATTTCTTTTCTTCTTCTTTTTCTCTATCCCTCCACTTCATTCTCTCCAAATATGATCTGAGGTTAAGATGGATTCTAACTCTGCCTTATGAGATCTCAGTTTATAGTAACTGTTGATCGATAACATCGACATGCCAGTGTCGCAGATTTTGTACATGTCTGTGTAAATAAAATTATCATATATAAAGCTCTATTCTGATATTGAGCACTTTTTATAAACCAGGTTAAAATTCTCTGGATTACCACCCTGTGGATATTTTTCACCTGGATTATTACCATATATATATATATATATATATATATATATATATATATATATATATATATATATATATATATATATATATATATGTATATACATGTATGTGTGTGTACATATAATAATAATATTTAAATATAAATATTAAATTAGTAATAGCTACACACGCCTGTATTTCAAGTTTACGCCCTCATCGGTGTAGGAAGTTACGGTTTAGACGGTCACAGAGCGTGAACCATTTTCAGAGTCATCTAGGACTTTGCGCGCTTTTGCTCTATCTCCACAACTATCAGAAATTATCAGGTGATACAGGGGAAATTAAATTCTATTAATGTCTAAATGCAGCGTGCAGTTAATACTATACAGTCTACAGGGTTCGACAAACATTATTGGAACCTTGCTTCGAGTGGCCGTCTGTTTGTAATATCTACGAACATTGTCATAGTTTACATTTTTAAAGATGCTTTATGATATTAATAATTACACACACACACCTATATATATATATATATATATATATATATATATATATATATATAAGTTCAAAAAACTTTTCATACGATTTGTTTTCCCTATCGTTTCTTTATCGTTTTATTATTTATTTAAATACACCTTAAATACACGTTTGACTGCTATCTACTGCATCGATAGCAGATGAATTTCCCGCCTGGATAACTTTTTGCATTTTTGGACCACTATTCACCATTTAGATTATTTTTTAATCAACCTCTTTGATATCTTGCCTGGAGCTATTTTAAGCTTGTTGACTTGGATGAACTGTATAGGTTTACAAAAAAGTATGTTTTGGGCCGATATATTTGATGTTTTATATACCTATATGTATTTTTATATATATTTTTTTATATATTTGCAAGGTTTAATTTTTATTACCTGCAGTAATATCATTGTGGTAATGTTCCTCTGAGGAGAAGATTTTTTTTGAAAACTGATGAGTTAAGGACTTTAAATACTTTGCCTGAACATTGAACTGTAATAAAATTTGATTCGCACCTTATTCTATTCTTTCGCTTCATCCATTGCTATTAATGCTCTATGCAGTATGTTGAGCTTTATTTTTATCCGGATGTTCATTAATTAAAGATATTAGTTGCCTGTTATATCTTCTGTTGTATTAACCTTATATATATATATATATATATATATATATATATATATATATATATATATATATATATATGGTAAAATGCACGAAATCTAATGAAAATGAAATGCCGTGATAGACTAAACGTGTGAAATAAAACAAACGGAACACACACTTAAATACAGGAGAAAAACAAAAAAAACGAGACATTGTACCGTTTTTTATATGAATACGTTTTTTTCTGTATTTAAATATGTGTTCTCTTTGTCTTTTTTAACACACACACATACACGCACACACATATATATATATATATATATATATGTATGTATATATATATATATATATATATATATATATATATGAAATTTTGTTTTGAAGCCAAAACGAAGCGAAAATATTGAATAAATATGTACTTAAAATCAACTTAGTTTCAACTGTATAAAATGTTCTTCTGTAAATAGTATTTTTTTTCTTATTCATCTATTCTGATATAATGTCGCTTTAAGACTTTACACAGTCAAAACTACTTAGTTTTGACTGTATAAAGTTTTCTTCAGGAAAAGGTAACGTTTTTTTTAGTAACATCATGTCACTAGAAATACGTATCATCTTTGAACGGCGATCATTTTTAACATGTATGAGCCATGAGGAAGCGCGGGAGCGCGTTAAATCTATTATAATTTGTGTTTGTTTTAAAAGGTTGGCTGATTCATGATAACAAAAAATGTTTTGAAGCCCAGACAATGCATCAATATTTCTTTAAATAACTATTTATTATCCGCCAATACCCGCCACAAACTGCGATAGCGTGTAACTATTGACAGTGTCCGACACTCCTAGCCACTGTCCAACACTACCCGCTACTGCCCGCCACCATTTCCACTGCCCGTCACTACCCAGCACTACGTGCCACTACCCGCCACTGCTCACCAGTTTACCAACTACACGCCATTGCCCGCTACTTTCCGCTACTACTCGCCATTGGCTGTAAGTATTGTCACTGCCTCTTACTGACCGCCATTACCCGCTACTAATCGGCATTACACGCTACTAATCGGCATTACCCGCTACTAATTGTTACTGTCTGCTACTACCTGTCATTTCTGTACTTATTTCCACTCCCTGCCATTGCCCTTTACTGTTTGCCACTACCCGCCACTACCAGTTTCTGCCCACCACTATTTGCAACTAGCCATCACTTTCCGCCACTACCCTCTACTTCTACTCAGCGTTATACAGCATACAAAAATGTAAGATGACAGTCTTACTTTTTGTAAGAAATATATGGTAAATCTCTTTGGAGTATTGCATTCATAGACCTTACTTATCTTCTTAATATGAGTAAATAGAAGGTGTGCGAGAAAAATAAGTAGTTGACGGTGACTGTTTGTTCTTCTTGGTGTTGTCAGGTACCCAGAATTGTAAGATTTCAATATTACTCTTGGTAACTGTTATATAGTGAATCTCTTCTGACTATTGACTTAATCCACATGACGTATCTTCTAAATATGTCGAAATATATGAAAGGGTGGCAAGAAATTAGGAATATAACGAGACCATTTGATCTACTGGGAGTTGCCCGGGATCATAAATGGTATGGTGACACTGTTACTTTCGTTAAGAGAGATATAGTAAATGTATTCCGTCTATTGACTGCATACCACATCACCTATCTTCTTAATATGTTAAAATAAAGAGCGCGGAAGAAATCATGAATTGACCCGGACCATTTGTTCTACTTGGCGTTGTCCGGTATTAAAAATTGTAAGATTACAGTATTACTTTTGGTAACTGGTATATATCAAATATGTTCGGACTATTGTCATAAACTTTTGTTCTAATCGGCGTTGTTCGGGAGCAATAAAATCGTAATTATTAACATTACTGTATTATATTAGGTACTAGAAAGTTTGGGGGGAATATAATCTTTTGTTCTACTGTGCGTTGTCAGAGAGCAAATAAATGTAAATTACAGTATTACATGCAAGTCTTTTTTAGTAGTTTTTATCACCAACCGCATTTCATTTTATATTATTTTGAAAGCACGTTGAGGGAAGAGAATCAGCCGAAATCAAGAATTCTATTGTGTTTTGTTTTACTCGTCGTTGTCTCGGTGTAATAAATGTAACATTACAGTCTTACATTTAATAGGGAGTGCTCCGTGTTTTTTACAACATTAAAACAGAAGAGATACATTGCATGGGCGGAGGATAAAGTAAGAATTAGGGTTAGGGTTAGATACAGAAAGTGTTAATAAGAGGACCAGAAAAATTGGCCAGAGGGAAAGAGAGAAAGATAAAGGGACGACTAGAGAGAGAGAGAGAGAGAGAGAGAGAGAGAGAGAGAGAGAGAGAGAGAGAGAAAAGGGAGAGAAGGAGAGAAATAGAAGCGTTAATTTAACTTCTTCTATTTTGTTTTTATTGCCCTGGGCACCGCCCAGTAGCCCTACTAGGGAATATATATATATATATATATATATATATATATATATATATATATATATATATATAACTTATGAAAAAATACAAAAGTAGTTATGTCAACATATTCTAACTCTGTTAGCATGAAAATGGGTAATGGCTTTTTTTCATTCTATGATATAACATAACGTTTTGAAACATATATAGTTATCTGCAAACACCCAGAAACAGTTATAGGAAATTCTAATTCGCATATTTATTTTTAAACATTTTTATGAATGCTATTGTGTAATATATATTGTTAATTTGCATTGTCATGTTGTCTTATATATACGCAATAGTTGTGTCAATAGTAAAACGCATGTTGTTGCTGAGATTTTGAAAAGCGATACTACTCGTTGATCTCAATCTAACGTATGCGGAACTATGGAACTAATGTTTGTATGACCAGACTTTTGAAATTAATGAATTAAAAACTGATTTATTTTATTATTATTATATTATTTAAAATGAGGTTCAGTAGTGTAGTATAAGTTCTATTACCATAGAAAATAATGGAGCAAAGAGGAGGAAAGGAAGACTGGGGAATAGTGAGAGCTAGGAAGAGAACGAAAGTTAAAGATAAGGAGATGCAGCAAATACACTGATGAATCATTATTATAAGTAATTAATATATATATATATATATATATATATATATATATATATATAAATTTATATATGAATGTGTATATATATATATATATATATATA